>JAVIAB010000088.1:63010321-63394301 GCA_032433765.1 Megaustenia siamemsis
AGATAGATAGATAGATAGATAGATAGATAGATAGATAGATAGATAGATAGATAGATAGATAGATAGATAGATAGATAGATAGATAGATAGATAGATAGATAGATAGATAGATAGATAGATAGATAGATAGATAGATAGATAGATAGATAGATAGATAGATAGATAGATAGATAGATAGATAGATAGATAGATAGATAGATAGATAGATAGATAGTAGATAGATAGATAGATAGATAGATAGATAGATAGATAGATAGATAGATAGATAGATAGATAGATAGATAGATAGATAGATAGATAGATAGATAGATAGATAGATAGATAGATAGATAGATAGATAGATAGATAGATAGATAGATAGATAGATAGATAGATAGATAGATAGATAGATAGATAGATAGATAGATAGATAGATAGATAGAAGATAGATAGATAGATAGATAGATAGATAGATAGAAGATAGTAGATAGATAGATAGATAGATAGATAGATAGATAGATAGATAGATAGATAGATAGATAGATAGATAGATAGATAGAAGATAGATAGATATAGATAGATAGATAGATAGATAGATAGATAGATAGATAGATAGATAGATAGATAGATAGATAGATAGATAGATAGATAGATAGATAGATAGATAGATAGATAGATAGATAGATAGATAGATAGATAGATAGATAGATAGATAGATAGATAGATAGATAGATAGATAGATAGATAGATAGATAGATAGATAGATAGATAGATAGATAGATAGATATAGATAGATAGATAGATAGATAGATAGATAGATAGATAGATAGATAGATAGATAGATAGATAGATAGATAGATAGATAGATAGATAGATAGATAGATAGATAGATAGATAGATAGATAGATAGATAGATAGATAGATAGATAGATAGATAGATAGATAGATAGATAGATAGATAGATAGATAGATAGATAGATAGTAGATAGATAGATAGATAGATAGATAGATAGATAGATAGATAGATAGATAGATAGATAGATAGATAGATAGATAGATAGATAGATAGTAGATAGATAGATAGATAGATAGATAGATAGATAGATAGATAGATAGATAGATAGATAGATAGATAGATAGATAGATAGATAGATAGATAGATAGATAGATAGATAGATAGATAGATAGATAGATAGATAGATAGATAGATAGATAGATAGATAGATAGATAGATAGATAGATAGTAGATAGATAGATAGATAGATAGATAGATAGATAGTAGATAGATAGATAGATAGATAGATAGATAGATAGATAGATAGATAGATAGATAGATAGATAGATAGATAGATAGATAGATAGATAGATAGATAGATAGATAGATAGATAGATAGATAGATAGATAGATAGATAGATAGATAGATAGATAGATAGATAGATAGATAGATAGATAGATAGAAGATAGATAGATAGATAGATAGATAGATAGATAGAAGATAGATAGATAGATAGATAGATAGATAGATAGATAGATAGATAGATAGATAGATAGATAGATAGATAGATAGATGATAGATAGATAGATAGATAGATAGATAGATAGATAGATAGATAGATAGATAGATAGATGATAGATAGATAGATAGATAGATAGATAGATAGATAGATAGATAGTAGATAGATAGATAGATAGATAGATAGATAGATAGATAGATAGATAGATAGATAGATAGTAGATAGATAGATAGATAGATAGATAGATAGATAGAAGATAGATAGATAGATAGATAGATAGATAGATAGATAGATAGATAGATAGTAGATAGATAGATAGATAGATAGATAGATAGATAGATAGATAGATAGATAGATAGATAGATAGATAGATAGATAGATAGATAGATAGATAGTAGAAGATAGATAGATAGATAGATAGATAGATAGATAGATAGATAGATAGATAGATAGATGATAGATAGATAGATAGATAGATAGATAGATAGATAGATAGATAGATAGATAGATAGATAGATAGATAGATAGATAGATAGATAGATAGATAGATAGATAGATAGATAGATAGATAGATAGATAGATAGATAGATAGATAGATAGATAGATAGTAGATAGATAGATAGATAGATGATAGATAGATAGATAGATAGATAGTAGATAGATAGATAGATAGATAGATAGATAGATAGATAGATAGATAGATAGATAGATAGATAGATAGATAGATAGATAGAAGATAGATAGATAGATAGATAGATAGATAGATAGTAGATAGATAGATAGATAGATAGATAGATAGATAGATAGATAGATAGATAGATAGATAGATAGATAGATAGATAGATAGATAGATAGATAGATAGATAGATAGATAGAAGATAGATAGATAGATAGATAGATAGATAGATAGATAGATAGATAGATAGATAGATAGATATAGATAGATAGATAGATAGATAGATAGATAGATAGATAGATAGATAGATAGATAGATAGATAGATAGATAGATAGATAGATAGATAGATAGATAGATAGATAGATAGATAGATAGATAGATAGATAGATAGATAGATAGATAGATAGATAGATAGATAGATAGATAGATAGATAGATAGATAGATAGATAGATAGATAGATAGAAGATAGATAGATAGATAGATAGATAGAAGATAGATAGATAGATAGATAGATAGATAGATAGATAGATAGATAGATAGATAGATAGATAGATAGATAGATAGATAGATAGATAGATAGATAGATAGATAGATAGATAGATAGATAGATAGATAGATAGATAGATAGATAGATAGATAGATAGATAGATAGATAGATAGATAGATAGATAGATAGATAGATAGATAGATAGATAGATAGATAGATAGATAGATAGATAGATAGATAGATAGATAGATAGATAGATAGATAGATAGATAGATAGATAGATAGATAGATAGATAGATAGATAGATAGATAGATAGATAGATAGATAGATAGATAGATAGATAATAGATAGATAGATAGATAGATAGATAGATAGATAGATAGATAGATAGATAGATAGATAGATAGATAGATAGATAGATAGATAGATAGATAGATAGATAGATAGATAGATAGATAGATAGATTAGATAGATAGATAGATAGATAGATAGATAGATAGATAGATAGATAGATAGATAGATAGATAGATAGATAGATAGATAGATAGATAGATAGATAGATAGATAGATAGATAGATAGATAGATAGATTAGATAGATAGATAGATAGATAGATAGATAGATAGATAGATAGATAGATAGATAGATAGATAGATAGATAGATAGATGATAGATAGATAGATAGATAGATAGATAGATAGATAGATAGATAGATAGATAGATAGATAGATAGATAGATAGATAGATAGATAGATAGATAGATAGATAGATAGATAGATAGATAGATAGATAGATAGATAGATAGATAGATAGATAGATAGATAGATAGATAGATAGATAGATAGATAGATAGATAGATAGATAGATAGATAGATAGATAGATAGATAGATAGATAGATAGATAGATAGATAGATAGATAGATAGATAGATAGATAGATAGATAGATAGATAGTAGATAGATAGATGATAGATAGATAGATAGATAGATAGATAGATAGATAGATAGATAGATAGATAGATAGACAGACAGATAGATAGATAGATAGATAGATAGATAGATAGATAGATAGATAGATAGATAGATAGATAGATAGATAGATAGATAGATAGATAGATAGATAGATAGATAGATAGATAGATAGATAGATAGATAGATAGATAGATAGATAGATAGATAGATAGATAGATAGATAGATAGATAGATAGATAGATAGATAGATAGATAGATAGATAGATAGATAGATAGATAGATAGATAGATAGATAGTAGATAGATAGATAGATAGATAGATATAGATAGATAGATAGATAGATAGATAGATAGATAGATAGATAGATAGATAGATAGATAGATAGATAGATAGATAGATAGATAGATAGATAGATAGATAGATAGATAGATAGATAGATAGATAGATAGATAGATAGATAGATAGATAGATAGATAGATAGATAGATAGATAGATAGATAGATAGATAGATAGAGAGCTTTAATTTATTAACAAAATCAAATAGTTGCAACATTAGAGAAAGAGCTTAAATTTATTTACAAAATCAAACAGTTGCAACATTAGAGAAGAGCTTTAATTTATTTACAAAATCAAACAGTTGCAACATTAGAGAAGAGCTTTAATTTATTAACAAAATCAAACAGTTGCAACATTAGAGAAGAGCATTCATTATTTACAAAATCAAACAGTTGCAACATTAGAGAAGAGCTTTAATTTATTAACAAAATTAAACAGTTGCAACATTAGAGAAAGAGCTTTAATTTATTTATAAAATCAAACATTTGCAACATTAGAGAAAGAGCTTTAATTTATTTATAAAATCAAACATTTGCAACATTAGAGAAAGAGCTTTAATTTATTTATAAAATCAAACATTTGCAACATTAGAGAAAGAGCTTTATTTATTTATAAAATCAAACATTTGCAACATTTGAGAAAGAGCTTTAATTATTTATAAAATCAAATAGTTGCAACACAACCCATACTTGAGATACTCAAACTTACATCTCGTATTTTATCAGCATCCTGTATAAAGAAGATACGATTGTTCGTATTAGAGAAGCACAATATATAAATATCACGTTATTATTATATGTGTATCACTCAATTGCAATCGCTGTTATCATCTATGTCATTCACTTGCATACAATTTTTAGCTCATTTCTAATTTGCCCTCTACCTACATTCCTGTATGCTTTCATTTTTCTTATCTATATTTTTTTCTTTTTCCTTTTTTATTTTCTTCCCTGTTTTTCTTCTTATTTCTGATCCTCCTCATATTCTTTTCTCCATTCATTCCACTCTCATCCCTTCCTTCATTTCCTCCATCCATTGTTCATCTCTTTCATCAATATATTCGTTATCATTTCCTTTTTCTTCTTTCCTTCTTCTATCTCATATTCTCCAACCACTTTCTCTTTTTCTTACTTCTGTCCCTCTTCCCTTTATTCCTTCACACATTTCGCTCCCTTTCTTCTTCCTTTTTTTCCTATACCTTATTTATCATTCTTCTCCATCTTCATTATGTCTCCTCTCCCATCGTCATCGTTTTTTTCCTACCCAACCTTCTTTTTTTCCCTTTCAACCCCTTTCTTCGTAGGTAACCTTCCCGTGCTCTTAATTACATTTATTCTTCTCGCCTCTTTTAACTCTTACTTCCTCTTCTCATCTTCATTATACTCCCCAATGTCTCTTGTTTCTTTCCCTAAGAGTTACGATAATAGATTAGTTGACTCTGGTAATATGGGAGTCAATGTGAGTTTCTCAAATGTTTCCAATGATTTCTCTGACATTTTTATCTTAAAATTATTTTGACTTCTTAAATATATGGGCAATGTATATGTCAAATATATGGCCATGTAGTAAAAAGAGAACAGTTTGAATATATTGTAACAACTGGGAAAATTAAGGGACGAAGAGATAGAAGGAAGCAAAGAGAAAAGATACCAGACAGCTTAAGAGAATGCCTTGGCAGAAGGTCAACAACAGAAATGATAAATAACTGTCGAGATCGAAATTTGGGGAAAGACATGATCACCTACCCAGCAGGCACGGTAGTTGATGATGATGATGATGATGATGATGATGATGAAGATGATATGTTAAATTTGGAGCCTTATGAGCAAGTTTAACCTGTACACTGCTAGGTCATGGTGACTGTCAGTCTGCAGAAATTTGATGTTCAGTTTAATGTTCCGGTTCAGAGTCGATAAATTGCGGTATTGAGTTGTTGAATTATTTGCGGGTCATCATCATTGCACTCCGACATGTCCATAGGTGCTCAGATCTCCTCCTCAGCAATTCCCTCAGTGTCCAGCGACTGACGACTCCAGTTCTGTGTTGGTTGATAAGTCTTCTTGCACGCCCACTAAGTTTCTCGTTATCTGTGTCCATCTTAACTCCCATTGCTTTCATCCGAATGAGTGACGTGGACTCATGGTTGCCGAAGTCCTGTGTCCTTCCCACTTCCCGGAGAGCGTTGATGATGTCCGCCATTGGTTGACCGTCCTCAACGATAGCGCAGCTAGGGAACCTGTCCGCTCTTACATTTTCCTGTACGCCCGCATGTCCGCATGTATTTTTGACTTCTGCAATGACTCTACCCTTGCATACGTACAGATCCCACCTCCACTTTCCTTACCATGCTCATTGAAATCACTCAGTATACAGTCATGGGTGTAGTCTTGTGACTCTAACCAGATGAATGCATTTGTTATTGCCATCATCTCCATCGTCATGCTACTCGTGGTCATAACGTATGCACCACTGTCTACCTTGACTATTCTGCCTGCCGAGCGTAATTATGGTATATTCTTCTCTTTTCAGATTAGGCCACCTAGAACCTTAGTGAACCTGTTTACTCATGATCTTTCATATATTTCTGTACTTTTATGCGCTTAATGTTTTTAGTTTCATATGTACCCCTTATATGAACCCCGTTACTTACTTCTAGTGTTAGTTTAACCCGTTCTTACATCTGAAAACAAAATATGAAATATTTTAACTTTATCACTTAACACAAATATTGACAAAGATTATCAATAGTCCAGCCGCCAATAAAACAGTCTCCATGAAAAAAGTAAAGGTCTCATGTTAACTCCAATATTAAGTCAGTCCTATATATGGCTGTGAAACATGGAGAACAACTAAAATGACAATCATGAAGATACAGACTTTCATTAATGCAACCTTCATTATCATCATCATCATCATCGTCAAGTACTGGGCCTACTGACGTAGGTGATCATATCTCTCCACAATTTCGATCTCGACAGTTATTTATAATTTCTATTGTTGACCTTCTGCCAAGTCATTTTCTTAAGGTGTCAGGTATTGTTTTATCTTTGCTTCCCTCTATCTCTTCGTCCATCAATTCGTCCCTCAATTTTTCAGTTGTTACAATATATTCCAGTTGTTCTCTTCTCATTACATGGCAAAAAATGATGATTGTTTCTTCCTAATATTGGAAATTAACTCTCTTTTTGCTTTGACCTCTTCAGAACATTTTATTACTCTTCTTAGCTGTCCATGGTATTCTCAACATTCTTCGGTAAAACCACATTTCTACAGACTCCAGTGATTTTCTTGTCATTTGTTCTATTGTCCATAATTTACATCCATATGTTAAGACTGGCTGTACATAAAATTTAAGAACTCTTTTTCTTGTTTCTATTGTCAAAAAAGGATGCTTACGGTATTACAGAATAAAATGATGAAAATGGCAGAACAAAAATCACTAACATAGTATTATGGAAATGTACCAGTCAGATACCAGTGGATAAAGAGATACAAAGAAGAAGATGGCGTTGGATAGGACACACACTACAGAAGCCAACTGAGAGTATTACGTAACAGACCTTTTTGGAATCTCCAGAGAAAAAGACAAAGAGGAAGACCTATGAATTCTTGGAGAAGACATATATAAGCAGAGATGAAGATGATGGGGAAGACATGGAATGATATTAAAAGAATGACACGAAACAGAACGGCTTGGAAAGTGTTTGTTGAAGACCTATGGTCCACAGGGAGCTGAAAAGTAGAAGAGGAAGAAAATCGACACACACACACACACACATGCATAGCAGAGAGAGAGAGAGAGAGAGAGAGAGAGAGAGAGAGAGAGAGAGAGAGAGAGAAAGTGAGCGAGAGAATGAATTCAGATTCCAGAGCTAGATAGTGCATTCTAATTATAGCAATTAAGTTCGGTATTGACAACAGCCATACAGTCTTTGATAATGTAGTTGATGTTCTACAAGTTAGACTTAGAAGTTCATTGTGTTTCAGTTAGAGATGTCTATAGTTCAAGTGATTCTAATGATTGTTTTCAACGATAATAAATTAGATAGAGAATGTACATGTTAGCCAAATATAGAACTTCAGGACAGTCACTGACAATAACATTAATACAAGAGCCATTGGGCCACAGAGAACTCGAACAAACATCGGTGATAAACCTAAATAAGCATCTCAGAATCAAGGACATTAGTCATAGCTTTGTTTTCAGAATATTTAAATTAAGGACTGCAATTGCTGAAGTTCGCTGAACTGTAGTATGAACGATGTTGATTAAATATGTTTTGAATAGACAAAGACACATAATAAACTTGATTTACAAGTACATCACAGTCAGTGTGCATTGCAATAAATGTTGTGATGTCAAGAACAGTGTGGAGTCGCCTTATAGTCGTCGCCTTATATGTAACCCCACTGTATTGAACATTGTGGAGTCTCCTTATAGTCGTCGCCTTATATGTAACCCCACTGTATTGAACATTGTGAAGTCTCCTCATAGTCTCCTTATATGTAACCCCTCTGTATTGAACATTGTGAAGTCTCCTCATAGTCGTCGTCGCCTTATATGTAACCCCACTGTATTGAACATTGTGAAGTCTCCTCATAGTCTCCTTATATGTAACCCCTCTGTATTGAACATTGTGAAGTCTCCTCATAGTCTCCTTATATGTAACCCCTCTGTATTGAACATTGTGAAGTCTCCTCATAGTCTCCTTATATGTAAACCCTCTGTATTGAACAATGTGAAGTCTCCTCATAGTCGTCGTCGGCTTATATGTAACCCCACTGTATTGAACATTGTGAAGTCTCCTCATAGTCGTCGTCGCCTTATATGTAACCCCTCTGTATTGAACATTGTGAAGTCTCCTCATAGTCGTCGCCCGCCTTATATGTAACCCCTCTGTATTGAACATTGTGAAGTCTCCTCATAGTCGTCGCCGCCTTATATGTAACCCCTCTGTATTGAACATTGTGAAGTCTCCTCATAGTCGTCGCAGCCTTATGTGTAACCCCTCTGTATTGAACATTGTGAAGTCTCCTCATAGTCGTCGCAGCCTTATATGTAACCCCTCTGTATTGAACATTGTGAAGTCTCCTCATAGTCTCCTTATATGTAACCCCTCTGTATTGAACATTGTGGAGTCTCCTCATAGTCTCCTTATATGTAACCCCTCTGTATTGAACATTGTGAAGTCTCCTCATAGTCTCCTTATATGTAACCCCTCTGTATTGAACATTGTGGAGTCCCTCATAGTCCTCATAGTCTCCTTATATGTAACCCCTCTGTATTGAACATTGTGAAGTCTCCTCATAGTCTCCTTATATGTAACCCCTCTGTATTGAACATTGTGAAGTCTCCTCATAGTCGTCGTCGCCTTATATGTAAACCCTCTGTATTGAACATTGTGGAGTCTCCTCATAGTCTCCTTATATGTAACCCCTCTGTATTGAACATTGTGAAGTCTCCTCATAGTCTCCTTATATGTAACCCCTCTGTATTGAACATTGTGAAGTCTCCTCATAGTCGTCGTCGCCTTATATGTAACCCCTCTGTATTGAACATTGTGGAGTCTCCTCATAGTCTCCTTATATGTAACCCTCTGTATTGAACATTGTGGAGTCTCCTCATAGTCTCCTTATATGTAACCCCTCTGTATTGAACATTGTGGAGTCTCCTCATAGTCTCCTTATATGTAACCCCTCTGTATTGAACATTGTGAAGTCTCCTCATAGTCTCCTTATATGTAACCCCTCTGTATTGAACATTGTGAAGTCTCCTCATAGTCGTCGTCGCCTTATATGCAACCCTCTGTATTGAACATTGTGGAACGGAGGTCAAGGATAAGTGTGGTCAAATTGTAAGTGATCGATCTTTATTAGAACATGAGAACATTTCTACAGAAAAGGGTAATAACTACAAATCAAAAGTCATTGAAGGGAGCGCATCCAGGAAGGAACACTTGTTTACACTCCAATAAAAGGGTACTGTAACGAAGTAGAGACCCTACATTTCAGTTCCATGAGGAAGTATTATAATATATTTATATATAAATGCTTCTTGTTCGTTCGTTCGCCCGATGACTAAAGGAGTGTATCTCGTCATCATCCGCCCTTAAAAGGACGTAAAGTAGGCGTGTCTGCGTTGTGTGTGTTTACAGTAAAACTTATATTTGCGCCTTTCGGCACAACACATCCGACTTCAGTATGACAATTTTGAGTACCGGGTTGTCTTCCCTCTTCGATCCCTACTCGCTTTGCCAGATTAGACAGGTTTGTATGTTACTAGACGCACCACGAGAGGTGGAGCAGGGTCTGGATGGTTCTGGTTCACCTATCCTGGCGCAAGCTATCAGCTGTGGATAGCTGACAACTTCCAGCTCTGGTGCTGGGAGGCGCGCCTACGCCTCCATATATATAAGTTTGCTTTACTTTTAAAAATAAATACATTGCCAAATACATGGTTTGATTGTTTAATATTGACATCTTTGGTAAACCTTACTTACTGGTTAGCAATGAGAGCTGCCTAAAGAGGCAACAAAAAAGCGCAATGTTTAGAAATGTTGCAATATATTTTTAATTAATATATATCTAAATACTCTCATTCATCATTGAGTGCAGTCTCGCAAGGAAGGATGGCTACCATGGGGAGCCCTTGCATTCTTTCTCTTGCTTTTATAGTGCAGGTTGTCATAGGCTGACTTTTCCATCTTTTGATGTTACTTTTTGATGTTAATCTAGGTCTGTCTGTGCCTCTTTTACCTTGTATTTTCCCTTCCACGATTAACATTTAAGGACGGAAGACAAACAAATGCATGTAAATGCAAAACTAAAGTAAAGCTGATTATAAATAGAGAAATAAAAAAAATTAATAGTGTGGTTAAAGCTTTACGTAATTAATGGACGACACAGTTTTGAAGAACGCTTCGGTTCAATAGGCCTTCAGCAGGAACAATAAACCACACACACACACATATATGTAAGTAAATAAAATTAACCCCACATAACTAACTAATAATGAAGTTTATATAAACAAAATAAATATATAAACAAAATAAATATATAAACAAAATAAATCTATAAACAAAATAAATATATAAACAAAATAAATATATAAACAAAATAAATATATAAACAAAATATACATATAAACAAAAATATATATAAACAAAATAAATATATAAACAAAAATATATATATAAACAAAATAAATATATAAATAAAATAAATATATAACAAAATAAATATATAAACAAAAGAATTTCGAACTAGAGTGAGAAATAAAATGTAAAAATGTCTTTCCTGCATAGAGAGTGCTGTGATCAGAAGGAGAATAATATTGGGCTATGTTTTGAGAAGGATAACCGGTGTAGTTAACAAGTTGGCAGGGGCAAAACACAACGGGAAAGGTTCTAAAAATATGTGGGAGGATATTGTATTGGTGACCTCAACAATAACGCTACCGGCAATGTCTATATGTATCTACGTTATAAAGGTGTGCTAGAAAAACACATATCTGTTATATATACACAGTGGAATGTTGAGAAGGACAGCTAAGAAGAGTAATCAAAACGTTCTGAAAGATGCCAAAGCAAAAAGAGAGTTAATAATATTAGAGACAAAATAATCGTCATTTTTTGACCATATAATGAGAAGGCAACAGCTGGAGTATATTGTAACAACTGGGAAAGTTGAGGCAAGAAGAGATAAAGGAAAGCAAGAGAAAAGATACCAGACATTAAGAGAATGGCTTGGCAGAAGATCAACAGCAGAAATGATAAATAACTGTAAAGATCGAAAGTTGTGGAGAGACATGATCACCTACACCAGCATGCATGGTAGTTTATGATGATGATGATATTTATACACACACACACACACACACACACACGGGTACACCGTCGCGCTAGTGATCATAGAAGGCCGCACATTTAGGCTTGATTACGTCATAACATGAGAGTTAACTTCAAACCAATCGTGAGACTTAACTCTTTAGGTACGGAAAGTTTTTAAAATAATTTTAGCGGTAGAGGTTTCAGAGACAAAATGTGTTATGTTTTTTAAATAATAATCTGTTTTTAAAAATAAAAAAAAATAATGTTTATGTTCATCTAACATATAACATATATATGCATTTTTTAGATAATTAAACAACGAATTAAATTTCACCAATATCAAACTGATACAAGACATAAAAAAGAGAACAGGTTTTATGACAGTTTACATAAGTCAAATAGAGAGTGACGGACTGTGTGGCTAAACGTAAATGACCGAAATCGTGCGTCGAATCGTACATAAAGAGTTAAATCTGAGTTTTCTAAAGATGCTAACCGCATTGTTGTAGATAACGTTGAGGAGATGTTCCCCCTTTGTCCCACAGTGCAACTGCCGTAGAGAAGCGTTCACAAGCTTGAACTTAGGCCCTATAATGGAGGGAGACCATCAAGAGAGCTATCTCTCTAACTCTCTCTTGACAACATTATCTGGAGTCTGCCAGTCGGACTTAACCGATAAGACAATAAAGGTTGCTTGTCCAGTGCAGTCGCTATGAGGTGGTACGGTCTGAGTTCTCATTTCCACCTGACAGGAACAAACAAATCTTAGATCCTGACGTGATTTGAACCCGCTCTTTCTGGTACCATACAAGATTAGATATCAAAGACTGACAGAAACGTGAGAACTTCATATATAAGGTAAAGGTCAAGTACGAGACTTGAACCGGCGTCTTAGCACGTGAATTTTCACCCATATGTGCTCGGCCGCCTATCCAGAAGTGTTCGGAGACTTCTGGATAGCGTCGCTTCAAGCATCGAAACTCACGATGCGAGGCGGCATTCCTCCCCTCCCAGAAAACTACCCTGGTGCCCATTTCTGCCAGCGGCTGGGTCCACGGCAGGGTATGTTTTCTTATCAACCACGAGTATAATCCACACTGCTTCCAGCGGTATTCGAACACGGATTGTCCGAACGTGGGATCCCCAGTCGGGTGGTTTCCCCAATTAGGATACCGAGGCCCCCAGTCGGGTGGTTTTCCCAACTAGGCTACCGAGGCCCCCAGTCGGGTGGTTTTCTCACTAGGATGCCGAGGCCCCCAGTCAGGTGGTTTTCTCAACTAGGATACCGAGGCCCCCAGTCGGGTGGTTTTCTCTACTAGGATACCGAGGCCCCCAGTCGGGTGGTTTTCCCAACTAGGCCCCGAGGCCCCTAGTCGAGTGGTTTCTCAACTAGGCTACCGAGGCCCCCAGTCGGGTGGTTTTCCAAACTAAGCTACTTAGGCCCCAGTCGGGTGGTTTTCACAACTAGGCTACCGAGGCCCCCAGTTGGGTGGTTTTCCCAACTAGGCTACCGAGGCCCCTAGTCGAGTGGTTTTCCCAACTAGGCTACCGAGGCCCCCAGTCGGTGGTTTTCCCAACTAGGCTACCGAGGCCCCCAGTCGGGTGGTTTTCCCAACTAGGCTACCTAGGCTCCCAGCCGGGTGGTTTTCCCAACTAGGCTACCGAGGCCCTAGTCGAGTGGTTTTCCCAACTAGGCTACCGAGGCCCCTAGTCGAGTGGTTTTCCCAACTAGGCTACCGAGACCCCCACTTGAAATGTTTCCTTGAACGCTCGCACTGGTAGAAGAGTATAGCAGCGGAACTTAAAATGGTTATTATTTTAATTAAATATACTAACAACAAAACAAATATCAGCACGGCTGAAACTAAGAATGGCAAAATGTTACATCTTCTGAATATTCCTGTATGGTGCAGAAAAATGGACTATTAGACAAGAAAACAGAACAGAAAATTGAAGCCTTTAAAATGTATATTTATAGAAGAATAGGTAGAATTGGATGGAAAGAAAAGAAAACAAACGATGAAGTTTTAAAACAACTGAAAATAAAAAGAGAACTACTTAATACAATTAAGACAAGACAAATGACATTTTTGGGGCATGTTAAATGACACAACAGCCTACTAAAAGTAATATTGGAAGGGAAAATACAAGGTAAAAGAGGCAGAGGCAGACCAAGACTAACATGGACGAGTAACATCAAAAGATGGACAAGTCAATCTATGACAGCCTGCACGATCAAAGCAATAGACAGAGCAGACTGGCGCTCCATGGTAGCTAACCTTCGTTGCGGAGAAGGCACTCAATGATGATGATGATTTTAATTATAAAGACGGTATATGAAGATGAGAAGAAAATGGATAAATACGTATTCTTGATCGCTTACTTTCATAGCTCTTTCTAGTGCCTGGAGATAGAAGACAAGCATATTTGTTTCAGTAGATTCATTTGTAAACACAAGATTTCATCAAGTTTCAATTGTATGAACAAAGAAACAGAGGTTTTCTACCAATATGTTGTGTTCTATTTTAATTTGTTTCATGTTACGTGATTGTCAGTCGTGTTCATGTGCGTTTTTTTCTTTTCGTTTTTTTGGGTCTTGTTCTGTCATAAATTTAGAGGTTGCCATTATTATTTGTTTCTCAACACACGCTTGTTACAAGTGTGTAGCTACATGTATCTTAACGTGTACATGCTATGTGTGTGCATAATGTACATCGTGATGATTCAGCGATACAGAGACGAAACGCAGTGTTCTTGTTAGCGATTCTGTAGATCGACCCCTCTGTGTTTTGCCTGCTGTTTCCCCATGTGTGGGCTTGTTTTGCGATTTTCTAGTTTCAAGACTCATTTTTATTTCAGTGTGTTCTTTCCTCTGGTTACATGATCAACCTTCAGTCAACCATTCATAATTCGAGAAAAATCCACGTCTTGAAATGGAACCGGAAACTCAGATTGTGCTCTCACTCATTTATATCGGCACGCGGGATTGGGTGGTCTCGAGGCAAGTCGCCGGCCTCGAGACAGAGAGGTTGTAAGTTCAAATCCAGCTGCAGCATTTAGGATTTTTATTTACGATTATTCACTGCGGCAACCACCACTGGTCTCAGCAGCGAGGCCCGGCTTGAAACGCTAATTCCTCATCGACAGAAAAAATATGAGTACCTCGAAGACGGAGCTATCTCTCTGTGCAGCCAGGGACTCCTGTGCACACGGCTGCCAGGGAAAAATGGATTAACACGCAAAATTCAGTTCCTAGTCTCTAGGGACTTCGTCAGAGGTAAAAGCTGGCGAACGAAAAAAAAAATTATCAGCACGTGCCTTAGAGAGAATAATAAAGTTGATAAATAAATCAAACCGTAGGAGCCAATTAGAAAGTTACACTGACAGATGTGACTTACTAGCAGTGCAATATCTGCAAACTGAAATGGATGACAACAAGTATTAAATTCAGAAAATAATTATTAACGCAGGTTTTTTAATCAGAATTATCAGTATCATTATGAAACATCCATCAGTAGTGGACACCTTCGGATATCGATTGTGTTATTGAAATTGAAAAAAATGTCACTGGCTGTTAATTTTCACCTCCTGATTTGACAAGCCCGTATTTAGCGATGTAGTTCTCTCTTTTTGATTTTTTTTTTTCGGACTGACAAGGCTCTGAGGTTTACCCAGCCTTTAAAAATGGGTACCAGAGATTTTTCTGGGAAGTAAATGGGGCCTGGCGGGATAGCGACCACATCACCAAAAATGTGCCGTGGTCATAGAAAACTATGGTCACTGACACAAAAATTCTCCGTACGCCTAGCATGGCGTAGAGGGAACCTTTACTTTGTAATTACTTTTTTCTCCTCTCTTTTGGTCTCAAATTATCGTCTTTTAATTGGTTTTTTGTGTGTGATTTTTTTCTGAATAATTTCATACTACTTCTTTATTATTATTTTATTTCTTTTCTACTTCTACTTCATCGTCATCTTCTTTGTTTTCGTTTCCCTTCTATTTACTTTCTCCCTCAACCAATTCTAAGGTATTTTGTGTAACAAATTTACTCTTTGCTGACAAATATTGTTACGTCTGGCAGTGTAACAAAAACATTTATCAATATTCCAAGATCTTCTCCACTTCCTTGCAAAGTGCCCCATATCTGGCCCACACTGTATATATTTGTATATCTTTGTTCACCATCAGGTGTTCTTTGAAAGGGATCTTTTGTTCAACTCCTGGAATCCACTAGAAGTAAAAAAAAGTAAAGTACCCCCGTCACGCCAAGTGGCGTATAGAAAATATGGTGTTAGTGACCCTATATTTTACAGACCTTCAGCACATCATTTTTGGGTAATGTGGTCGGTATTACGCCCATGCTGCTTTACTTTCCAAGAAAAAAATCCGGTACCCATTTAAGGCTGGGTGAACCCGGAAGCCGTCGGTTGGGATAAAAATCAAGTAGAAGACCTGATACAAACTCCGATAGAACTGATCTCTAGGTGTTGTAAGTTTTCTTTAACTTCGATAATCAAATCTGACTACAAACATATGCTGCCTTGTAGGAAGTGGGGTACATCAATGGTTTGGGAGTACAATTAATGTCATGTGACATATAATGTGGTGGAGTAAATGTAATGTCATGTTACACATATACTGTGGTGGAGTGAAAGTAATGTCATGTTACACATATTCTGTGGTGGAGTAAATGTAATGTCATGTTACACATATACTGTGGTGGAGTGAAAGTAATGTCATGTTACATATATATACTGTGGTGGAGTAAATGTAATGTCATGTTACATATATACTGTGGTGGAGTGAAAGTAATGTGATATGAAATATATTGTAGGGGACTGAGATAATATTTCACTCTGTAGGTCACATCATTTCGTGATTAGGAGACTAGTTTTCTCAAATTTAGAGAGTCATGTACCAATTCTTTAATCAAGGTAGGTTGACTAAACGCAAGCTGTATTATAACCCTGCTTCACTTAATCGCTAGATCAGAATATTAGCGCTACGCTAAAGACGCTCACATAAGGTAGGATAGAATTGTCAATAATGTCATTCAGAAGATGGAGGCACACTTTACAAAAAGAGACGATTCAGTAAAACACGTTCTGTTAATAAAATTTGGAAAAGATAGAAGGATGAATTTCACAGCCAGTTCTTGCGATAGTTTATGGGTATATTCTTATGACGCATCATGTCTAGCTTTAGCCTACTACTCTATATCATCTAATGTAGTGGTAGACTTCTATTACCCTTACTTTTGTTACGTTCGTGACTAAAGTTCTAGTTTAAGAACATACGAGTACATTATAGTGATCTGCCCTTAGTTGACATCGCAACAATTTTACAGTCAAATACTAAAAGCTGTCTATATGTTCATCACTAACGCAATTTATTTTATTTTGAGTTAGGAAATATAGGACTTTACCCTCGCGTTGTTTCTCATTTCTCTATAACTAGTGGTGCTCTTATTACAGGTTAGAGAACAATCGAATAAGGCACAATGTCATTCAAAGAACGTTACTCTTCCATACTGAAATAATTTATGTCCCTAAACTAGGAATTTACCTTTTCGTGAAAATACATCTTGAAATCCTTAACAGCCCAACTCTCTCTATAGAGCTTCAACGATGTAGAGTTTCTCTTAAAGCAAGGCTTGACAATGAAACTGAGAGAATCAAACGGAAATACGAGCCTTGAAGAAATATAAACAAGCTTTAGTTGTATGAACGGAGCAAGATCTTGAGATTTGGAGCAGGACACTGTGAAGGGATATCTCAACTATTAGTTGATAGTGGTATTTGAGATATCCCTCCTCATTCTTATAGAACGCCATGATACAAACGGTCCGGGATTCTTTACAGCAACTATTCCTGAAACTCCAAGATGACGCTCCAGCATATACTATGTTCAAATCTTTTGATCAGGCGTCTCTGACCCCTCTCCCTTTTTCCCTCCCCTGGTCTGATGTCCCCCCCCCCTCCCCAATCCCCTCAACCAACCAACAGACATGTCTTCCTTAGGCATTGTTTTGGGCCTGTACTACAGATATTACTCAAACCAACCTCAACGTCAAGCTGTAACTATGTGTAGCTGAGCTGTCCCTACTAGCGAACAAACATTAACGTCAAGCTGTAACTATGTGTAGTTGAGCTGTCCCTTCTAGTGAACCAGCCTTAACGTCAAGCTGTAACTATGTATAGTTGCTATCAGAGTTGATATCACGTTGTCTTTTGCTAAACAATATCTTTATATCATTTCGAAGTTGAGAGGGATAACAAGTTTCACGACTCGCTGTTCTGTTGTCCTCAACAGTTGTCTTTTGCTATTTTTGTAAATTGTTCTTGATGTTGTCACTGCAACTTACTCTCATTTGCCTAGAGTCTTGCGGTTTTGTCTTCCAGTACATGTCTTGTAGAGCGTAATCACAAATTACTTTCCCAAACAATTAATTGACACAACTTACTTGACTTGCTTTATCTCTGAGCTGTAGACGGATGATATTATTAAGAACAAATATTTTCTCAGTCATAAAAAGATACACCATGCAAACAATGTATTTATTCACTGAAAACATATTGAGAAATAACGCTAATCATACATACACATTAATCGTGAAAATATAAACTGGGAAACAATTAAAACGCACACGATAAATTTAATTATAAAAACACTATGTGGGTCAAAGCTCAAAATCAATATATATTTAATCATTTAAATTACATTGTAATGCAAAGCTAAAATCAATTAATTTATTCATTGAGAACAAATGACAGGAAACAGTCTGAGAGATAAGATCAGAAATGAAGAACTGAGAAAAAAGCTAGGAATAGCCCCAGCCATAGAATATATAAGGAAACAACAGATAAAATGGTTCGGCCACGTGACAAGGCAGAAAGAACAAAACACAACACAACGAGCCTCCAACAAACGTTGTGAGAACAACAGACCCAAGGGTCGACCACGAAAAAGATGGATCGATGGAATATTAGAAGCACTAGGAAACATAACAGCAGCAAAGGCGAACAGAAGAGCAAAAGACCGCAAATTATATCTCCCCTCGACGCTGAAAGGCAGATGAGGAAGGAAAGAGAAGAAGAAGAAGAAGATTGAGAACAAACACACTGAGGAAAAAAGCTAGTCATTATTTTATTTAATCATTGAGAACAAACACACTGAGAAACAAAGCCAGTCACTTTTTTTTATTTAATCATTGAAAACACACAGAGAAACAAAGCCAGTCACTATTATTTAATCATTGAGAACACACAGAGAAACAAAGCCAGTCACTATTTATTTAATCATTGAGAACACACTGAGAAACAAAGCCAGTCACTATTTTATTTAATCATTCAGAACACACTGAGAAACAAAGTCAGTCACTATTTATTTAATCATTGAGAACCACTGAGAAATAAAGCCAGTCACTATTTTATTGAATCATTGAGAACACACAGAGAAACAAAGCCAGTCACTGTTTTATTGAATCATTGAGAACACACAGAGAAACAAAGCCAGTCACTATTTTATTTAATCATTGAGAACACACTGAGAAACAAAGCCAGTCACTATTTTATTTAATCATTCAGAACACACTGAGAAACAAAGTCAGTCACTATTTATTTAATCATTGAGAACCACTGAGAAATAAAGCCAGTCACTATTTTATTGAATCATTGAGAACACACAGAGAAACAAAGCCAGTCACTATTTTATTGAATCATTGAGAACACACAGAGAAACAAAGCCAGTCACTATTTTATTTAATCATTGAGAACACACAGAGAAACAAAGCCAGTCACTATTTTATTTAATCATTGAGAACACACAGAGAAACAAAGCCAGTCACTATTTTATTGAATCATTGAGAACACACAGAGAAACAAAGCCAGTCACTATTTATTGAATCATTGAGAACACACAGAGTAGCAAAGCCAGTCACTATTTTATTTAATCATTGAGAACACACAGAGAAAAAAAGCCAGTAGCTATTTTATTTAATCATTGAGAACACACAGAGAAAAAAAGACAGTAGCTATTTTATTTAATCATTAAGAAACACACTGAGAAACAAAGCCAGTCACTATTTTATTTAATCATTGAGAACACACAGAGAACAAAACCAGTCACTATTTTATTTAACCTCTTTGGAAACACACTCATGACTTTTGATCTGCTGTAAATACATTTTGCAGCAAAAGAAATTGAGAAAAAAATGATTGAATACAGTAGGAACAAGTTCAAAGAGATACGTTAGTTATACAAAAGAGACATAACAACATACCGAATGCCATCTTGAAAGCGATCTTTAAATGAACAATTTAACGAAATGGAAACAAAGAATTAAACGGACTGAAAATACCAAAAGTTGAATGGTAAAATTAATAATAAATTACAAGATCAAGGGAAGGGACAAAGTAGAATGGTGTCTCTTGGTAGACAACCTACTTCTATCTATTGACCTTTCGAGCCGTAGCCGGCCCATAGGGCGTAGACCAAGATACTCCTTCTCCTATATGAATTTTTGTTCTAGCAGTTTTCAATTATTTTAAAGATATTTTATCAAATCTCGCCATTTGTCTCTGTTCTGTGCAAGCAGCTCTAAGACAACCTATTTGCTGATACAGAATATACAGACTCACACTTCTCTAGTCGATTAATGTTATTAAAACAAATTATTTATTCTCCAGCATTTTCTCTGCGCCATCATTGGCTTCTACAAGAGTATTTTCTGGTCTAATGAACACACACGAAACAGCTGTTGTATAGAGAGTGCGGTGAAGGTACACGATTGGTCAGTTGACAGAAGAAGAGCTTCATCAATTATACAAAGTTGTCTCTAACAAGCCTCAGTGTTGAAGTCACTTCCTATGAAACCATCGGCTACGGTGAAGTAACTTTACTAGAAGTACTGAAGTCACGAAGCACAAAGAAACTGCCATCTATAATAAAGATAGAACGACCAAGATCCATGTGATAAACTCTGATCGTTAGTACCAGACATGAGACAAACAGGGGATTCTATGATCAAATTAGATGTTACAGTCATCTCTGCAAGCAACACATGCTATTATGGGACCTATTTTTTTATTGCTGGAAGGCGATGGCGCGCCTCACAGCACCAGAGCAGGAAGTTGTCAGCGACCCACAGCTGATGGCTTGAGCCAGGATTGGTGAAACAGAACCATCCAGACCCTGCTCCACCTCTCCGTGGTGCCTCTAGTAACAGACTAACCTGTCTAGCCTGGCCAAGAGAGTAGTAATCGAAGAGGGAAGACAACCCGGTACTCAAAAATGTCATGCTGAAGTCGGATGTGTTGGGCCGAAAGGCGCAAATATAAGTTTTACTGCAAACCACAACACAATGCAGACACGCCCACTTAACGTCCTTTTAAGGGCGGATGATGAAGAGGTATACTCCTTTAGTCATCGGGCGAACGCAAGCAATCATTTCATATTACTGTTCTTGTTACCATTGCCTCTGTTGGGCATATATTAAAATGGGTAGTAACGACCTACAATATCTCCTTTTTTCGACCCGGAACACCCATCTATTTCATAATAACATTTATGTTATAGTCAGGTGACCCCTTTGGGCGATATTAATCTTTGTCTAAGAGCACAACATCGTGTTCAGCCGTGGTTCACTGATCCTGACGCTTGCAACATGTTTCATTCACGAATATTGTCCATGTTACGTAATGTCCTCTGTTGCAAGCACTCGTCATTTATTTTACGCGACTCATTTCCCCACCTATCTTCACCAGTATATCACTTTCTGTGTGGATCAAAGACAAAAAAAATCTCACTATCAATGTATTCAAACAGAATTGTTGCAATGAGGAAAAAAAAAAAAAAACTATCTTTACGACACATAGTACCATTGCTGGTGTATGTCGGGGGGGGGGGGGGGGGGGGTTTGGGGGGGGGGACGATAGAACCAGGGAGATAAAGGCCGCTTGGTCAAGCAGTCGCCACGACGTGTGAGACTCATTATTTTTATTTCACTCCCGATAGAAAAAAAACCTTTCTGTCTACCTCGGGCTTCGAACACCGAATGTCAGCTTTTCAGCCAGCGGACAGTGGTTTTAGCCGCATGGCGATTAATCTTAAATCCAAACTTTACATGATTGATTGTATGTTTGAAAAGTCATAACTAGACCTAATAAAGTAAAGTATTAACAAACATTCTTGTCCATAAAACATTTCTGTAATCATTCTAGCTAGACTTACCGGATCAAACGACACCCCGTTCACAGATGGAACCTGCAAAATAAAAAAGTTTAAATTCAATTAACATTTTTCAGAAATATTTATCTGATGTTTTGTGTTCGTTGGTTATGGAAGGCCCTGGAATCACTGCATACGAATTAAAATCCATAATTGTTCAACTGCCTGTGCCAGCGTTATCATCCGAATTAATATCTCATCTCCCAAACAAAGAAAGGCAAATGTAGTCACTATCTCAGCACATGCCAAAAGACATCAGGTGAAACCACGCAGAAAGTGAACACAGCCAACTGTTCCCTATATTACGATATCATCATTCATCGTAAACAATTGGAATATCGAAACATGATCAAAACGGATGAGACACACAGCTCACGGTGTGCACAGAGCACTTAACTTAATAGCTCCTGCAACAAGCCGGACTTGGAATATGAGGAAACTGCAACAAGGAACACTTTTCATGCATAGCCTTCAATTGCTCCTGCCGTCTATACACCATATAGGGTAAGTTCACGTCCACTTGAAAATGATGATCGTCATATTTTAAAAATGTATAGCGCTTGATGATGTTAGGCCATCGTTGTTGACTCCAATTCCGAACATGTAGATACACAATTAGTCGTCAGATTATCCCCGTCGCACATCGAACAACAGACCGTAGGATTAGCGTATGGCCGGTCTGGGGATGTACGATGAGCCATTATGATGACGTAGCACACAACGAAGTCGTACAAACAATTTCGCTCCCTGTAGATTCCTGATTACTCTAGCGAAAGCAGCCTACGACGAACAAAACACGGTGCAAATTCCCTAAAGAGATAAAACTGCGGCTGACGAAGTAGATTACATTAATGAGTAACATGGAAATAACTTGCGACAAGGAATTCCAATAATGACCATCGATGTTTTGTGTTTAAACTATTACATTATGTATTGTATCAAACAATCAATCCAGTTATCATGTCAAATTATCATCTAATGTGTTATTTCAAATTACCATCCATTTATCATATGAGACTATCATTGCTTGTGTTGTGTCAACATTTGTGCCCTAATTGAATATGTCAAAGAATCGTCGGTGTCTGATGGGCTCGAGTACTCGCTACTGACAACAAAGGTCCATGTTCGATTCCCAGATGCAGCAATTATATATATTTTTAATGTGGGGGGGGGGGGCGGGGCGGAGGCTTTGATATTAACTCAGTATCTAAAATGGTACATTTCAAAGAAGCAAAGCCAATATTTCAAACTATTGATATCAATGAACTGGGTTACAAAAGACAAGAAGTAGGGTTCGATCCAAACCGATGGCTTCCGGGTTTACCCAGCCTTAAATGGGTACCGGATTTTTTTCTGGGAAAGTAAGCGACACGGGCGTAATACCGACCACATTACCCCAAAATCATGTGCTCAAGGTCTGTAACATATATGGTCACTAACACCGTTCCCTGTACGCCACTTGGCGTGACGGGGGTCTTTACTTTGCTGTTATTAATATTAATGAAAAAAATTGAATAGTCAAAAAGGCGTGATACCAGGAGCGAATTCTTTGGTAGGAGCAAATTGGTAAACCAGTTGAGTTTAATGGAGTGATAGAATGGTGCATAAACTAAGGAGGAGATATGGGCACTTAAGTTGTCGTCCGGCGTGCAGTAAGAATTTAGTGCTCTCTAACTGCCGAATAACAGACCCGTCTGTGTAAATGATTGCCCCGCTCTCAGAAACTTTCTCGAAAATCAATTCCGCATTTCTGCTTCAACGACCATATGGTTTTGGTGTATGAATTCTCTGTCCAGTGTGATAGCTACGGGAAAGTACGTAGTGCACTCTTACGGCACTCGTAATCATATTCCCCGGGTTCTTTGTCCTGGATTGAACACACAATATCCACAGTCTGATCCATCCATGATTTTCCTCTTTTTAACCGGCTGCCTTTTTTACCAATAAGTTTACTGTAAAGCAGATGATGTGGGTCTTCACTGATTTGAAGGTAGGCACGTGCTTGGCTAAGTCTTATTCTGTCTGCCGTGGTGGAAAAATAAAGGAGGTAATGAAGGAGGTAATAAAGGAGGTAATGAAGGTCTAAATTTTGTATGTGCAGCAAAACTAAGTACCTCTCACCAGAAATACAAAATGTGTCCATCCAGCTTTTAGCATCTACAGTTAGAGAACAACTTGTGTAAGACATCCACAGAGCCATGGAATAATGTTTGGTTCAACTCCTGATGATGCTCACCAAAAACAAATTTTCGGAGACCATTAGATACGTAGATATAAACTTTGAGGAAAAAAATGTAGTTGTGAAGGTGTCTTTCTTAGGATTTATTCAAGGCCGATAAAAGAGATGCAACATATTGTATTGCATATATATATATAAGCATTGCAGACATAATATTGTGACTACTGGAGAAGGATACATAAGCTTTCGATGACTGTTGATCACAGTGTTACAACAATGAGAAATAATATTGTGACTACTGGAGAAGGATACATTAGCTTTCGATGACTGTTGATCACAGTGTTACCACAATGCATCTGTAATGTCTGGCTACAAATAGGGAGTGTAACAAAGACTTGTACTAAACTCAAAAGCTACTTTTGCTGTGATAACCATGCACTACATTTACTTGTGATTCATGCATGAGGAAGCGTGTGTGACTTTTCTCAGTTCTGTGCAAGCTGTCTATGTTTGTTTGTCGCAGTCAATTCTTCCATAGGAAAGTCAGAAAACGGCTCATGGTGTCTCAGTGACGTCAGAGTCTGAAACACGTTGGAGTGTCAGAGTGGAAGCTGTTCAACTGATACATGATCAACTAGGACACATGGAGTACCGGTCAATATGGCGGATAAGCGGCAAGATCCATTGAGGCTAAGTCTGAAAAGTGTTCCTTGTTCGAGTTTCCTCATATTCCAAGTTCGGCTTGCTGCCGGCGCTACTGAGTTAGTACTTTTGTGCAGACAGTGATATGGGTTTTTCATCCGGATCGTGTTTCGATATTCCGATTTCTTACAATGATCTAGTGTATCGTATGGCGAAGAACAGTGGAGCCGCGATAGCTCAGTGGTTAGTGAACTGGACTACAAAGGACAACAGGTAGGCTTCGATCCCAACCGACGGCTTCCGGGTTCATCCAGCCTTTAATGGGTACCGGATTTTTTCTGGGAAAGTAAAGCGGCACGGGCGTAATACTGACCTCATCACCCCAAAAATGATGTGCCGAAGGTCTGTCAAATTTATGATCACTAACACCATATTACCTATACGCCATTGGCGTGACGGGGGTACGTTACTTTTTTTTTACTATGACGAAAGACAGTTCAGGTGCGTTCACTTCCGGTGCTGCTTGGCCTTATGTCTTTTGGCGTGTGCTGTAGCTGCTATGATGAGGACTGCAGCTGTCTTTCTTTGTTTGGATCCTACAATGAGATAAGTCTTAATTCGGATGATTGCACTTAAACGTGCGGTGAGCAGTTATTGATTTTCATTCGTTTGCAGTGATACCAAGGCCTTCGACTAACCATAACCATAACTTGGCAGAACTATTGGACAATGTTTCAGATGATCAAGATGAACATTCAGATACACGAAGTGATGCAATTCTGTTGTTACATCAGATTTTAACATTTGAGTTTTTCCTTCTTTATCGGTTCTGGAATACTGTACTTGCAAAGATTGACCGGGTTGAGAAAAGGCTTTCGTACAACACCAGGAATTTCTTCTTTGAAATTCTTGGAATTTATGTTAGCTTTTTTAGAATTGCAAAAAGCAGAACGACTTGGAAAGTGTTTGTTGAAGACCTATGCTCCACTGGGAGCTAAAAGGTAGAAGATGTTAGCTTTTTTAGAATTGCAAAAAGCAGAACGACTTGGAAAGTGTTTGTTGAAGACCTATGCTCCACTGGGAGCTAAAAGGTAGAAGATGTTAGCTTTTTTAGAATTGCAAAAAGCAGAACGACTTGGAAAGTGTTTGTTGAAGACCTATGCTCCACTGGGAGCTAAAAGGTAGAAGATGTTAGCTTTTTTAGAATTGCAAAAAGCAGAACGACTTGGAAAGTGTTTGTTGAAGACCTATGCTCCACTGGGAGCTAAAAGGTAGAAGATGTTAGCTTTTTTGGTTATTATATCCAAAGTGATGTTTTAAGTTTTCGCAATGTGTATATTTGACTAATATTTTAGTAATAAAATAATTCTGCATTAATGTTTGCATATGCATTCCTGATTTTTTGGTTTACTCCTCTTCATAACCTAATAATATGCCATGAAATGCAGGCTTTCATGTTCTAAGTGCAGGTTTTCATGTTTTAGATGCAGGTTTTCATGTTCTAAGTGCAGGTTTTCATGTTTTAGATGCAGGTTTTCATGTTCTAAATGCAGGTATTTATGTTTTAGATGCAGGTTTTCTTGTTCTAAATGCAGGTTTTCATATTTTAGATGCAGATTTTCATGTTCTAATTGCAGGTTTTCATGTTTTAGATGCAGGTTTTTATGTTCTAATTGCAGGTTTTCATGTTCTAGAAACAGGTTTTCTTGTTCTAAGTGCAGGTTTTCATTTTCTAAATGCAGATTTTCATGTTCTAGAAGCAGATTTTCATGTTCTAAATGCAGGTTTTCATTTTCTAAATGCAGGTTTTCATTTTCTAAATACAGGTTTTCATTTTCTAAATACAGGTTTTCATTTTCTAAATACAGGTTTTTATGTTCTAAAACTCAAACGTTACCAGGAAAGCATGACGGACCTCCTTATGCTCACACTAGGAAAACATGACGGACCTCCTTATGCTCACACTAGGAAAACATGACGGACCTCCTTATGCTCACACTAGGAAAACATGACGGACTTCCTTATGCTCACACTAGGAAAACATGACGGACCTCCTTATGCTCACACCAAGAAAGCATGACGGACCTCCTTATGCTCACACCAAGAAAGCATGACGGACTTCCTTATGCTCACACTAGGAAAACATGACGGACCTCCTTATGCTCACACCAAGAAAGCATGACGGACCTCCTTATGCTCACACCAAGAAAGCATGACGGACTTCCTTATGCTCACACTAGGAAAACATGACGGACCTCCTTATGCTCACACTAGGAAAACATGACGGACCTCCTTATGCTCACACTAGGAAAACATGACGGACCTCCTTATGCTCACACTAGGAAAACATGACGGACCTCCTTATGCTCACACTAGGAAAACATGACGGACTTCCTTATGCTCACACTAGGAAAACATGACGGACCTCCTTATGCTCACACCAAGAAAGCATGACGGACCTCCTTATGCTCACACCAAGAAAGCATGCATACTTCCTTATGCTCACACCAGGAAAGCATGACGGACCTCCTTATGCTCACACCAGGAAAGCATGACGGACCTCCTTATGCTCACACCATGAAAGCATGACGGACTTCCTTATGCTCACACCAGGAAAGCATGACAGACCTCCTTATGCTCACACCTTGTCACGAGGTGGCCGGGAGGTGGTTCGAAATTTGAATTTGCCGCCGAGCTCTGAAAACCAAAGCTACGCCTCTGATAAAGATAGGTCATATTTCTACCTTATTTGTCGTTTTTGGCTCGGAAGGACAATAAATAGTTAGATACATATATTCTATCTACCATTCCTATTTTATACATCGTGACTAAATCTTAACTGTCAAAGAGTTTTTTATTTAAAAAATGAAAATTAAACAAATTAATGAAATAATGAACTTAATTATGTTTGACTAAAGTCATGAAATAACTTTCATGACTTTATATGTATATTTATTGATTATACAAATGAAATGTATGTTTCAGAGATCCAATAAGCACGAATCTAATCATGAATATATAGATGTACATGATCATACACAACACACACACCAACACACACACAAAAACATATAAGCATTGATACTAGACATTATGAACATGTTTACTTACTTTATTCGGAGGCGGCACATCAAAAGATGGAACGCTTTTTTTTTAGAAGTGAGTGAATGACATATGGACCGGAGGGAGAAAAACGAAATGTCAACACTCAATGTCATAAATGACGGAATAAGATGAATGTGTAATAAATAGATTTTATTGGACACGCGTTGATGACATCAACAAAAGATTACGTCATTAAATATCATCTGATGTCGTTGATAATGAACACTTCAGTAATTTGTCGATAATTCTGACTTAGCAAAGAAGTGAATTAATTAAAACTCTTTAGATGCGGAGTTGCTTAACTTGAAGTTGCAATCTAACATAGCGAGTTCGAACTTCTGTACAAGATACTATTCCTATACAAGATTGTATCATCAATTACGGCGCCTGCTGGCGTATGTGATCATGTCTCTCTACAACTTTAGATCACGACAATTATTTATCATTTCTTTTGTTGACCTTCTGCCAAACCATTCTCTTAAGCTGTCTGGTATATTTTCTCTTTGCTTCCCTCTATCTCTTCGTCCTTCGATTTTTCCATTTGTTACAATAGATGTCAGTTGTTCTCTTCTCATTACATGGCCAAACAATTATTATTGTTTCTTCCTAATATTGGAAATTAGCTCTCTTTTTGCTTTGGCCTCTTTCAGAACGTTTTCATTACTCTTCATAGCTGTCCATGGTATTCTCAACATCCTTCTTTTAAAACCACATTTCTACAGCCTACAGTGATTTTCTTGTCTGTTGTCCTATTGTCTATGATTCACATCCATATGTTAAGACTGGCTCTAAATAAACACAATTTGCCAGAACTTAAAAATGATTAAATAGCGATTACTGTACTACACGAAAATATTGTTAATGAGACATAATATTATATGGACGATACAATTTCTATTTGTTTGGGTCACTGGTCCCTAGTCACAGAATTAAGCAGCTCGTTTGCTAATCGGTACGGTACAGTAGCCATTTCCTCGTCGACTTGTTTTAATTTTTAAAAAAATTGTCAATCCCATTTTTTATTTAAAATTTCAATTTTTCTCTCCCGTTTTTCATTTTAAAAAATATTGTACAGCATTCTTGTATCTGAAAGAGGCGTAGACATTTTTTTTCTCGGAAAAGAGCTAAAAGCAGCTGATTTTTTCAAGACATTTATCATTTTGTGGGTTTTTTTCTAATTCTCCAGGAAGCTCCGCGCCTGTTTAGAGAATATTCTCTCCTATGAAGTGTTTATGTTGCAAGGACAATTGTTCAGTTTTTGTAAAACACTTCACGAGAAAAGGGATCACTGTTTTATGTCTTGTCTTCAAATAACAAAACACGAGCACTGAAGTTTTGATAACGAGGCGGTACACTTCTTCTATAGGTTCTGCAAATACATGCTCCAGTGTTCTTTTTAGTATAGGAGAAGGTGAATGGCAGGTACTTTAGAGAAGGTGAATGGCAGGTACTTAAGAAAAGGTAAATGTCAGGTACTTTAGAAAAGCTGGATGGCAGGTACTTTAGAGAAAGCGAATGACAGGTACTTTAGAGAAGGTTAATGGCATGTACTTTAGAAAAAGTGGATGGCAGGTACTTTAGAGAAGGTGAATGGCAGGTAATTTAGAGAAGTTGAATGGCAGGTACTTTAGAGAAGGTGAATGGCAAGTACTTTGGAGAAATTGAACGGAAGGTACTTTTGAAAAGATGAATGGCAGCTACTTTGGAGAAGGTGAATGGAAGGTACTTTGAAAAGGTGAATAGCATGTACTTTAGAAAAGGTGAACGGCAGGTACTTTAGATAAGGTGAACGGCAGGTACTTTAGATAAGGTGAATGGCAGGTACTTTAGAGAAGATAAATTGAGGGAACTTTAGAGAAGGTAAATTGAGTGTAATTTAGAGAAGGTGAATCGTAGGTACTTTAGAGAAGGTGAATGACAAGTACTTTTGAGAATGTGAATGGCAGGTAGTTTAAAGAAGGTGAATGGCAGGTACTTTAGAGAAGGCAACATCTACATCCAAGAAGTGGCGATCGCTGGTCACAAGTAACTCATCATTCTGTTTACACATCTGGCGGCCATACCAAATGGCAACATCAAGTGATGATCATTGTAAAGGTAACGTTTCATGTCTTATATCAAAGCGTTATTGAGTTGCGGGTCATCGTCATTGCACTCCGAACATGTCCATAGTTGCTCGGATCCCTTGCTCAGCAAGTCTCGCGGTATCCAGCGACTGACGACTCCCACCTCATTCATCCGAAGGAGTGACGTGGACTCATGGTTATCGAAGTCCTGTGCCCTTCCCATCATCCCGGAGCGGCATTGATGATGTCCACTCGATCCATTGGTTGACCGTCTTCAATGACAGCGCAGCTAGGCAACCTGTCCGCTCTTTCATTTCCCGTACTCCTGCGTGTCCTGGGACGTAGACAAAGGTGACCCAATGTATTTTTACTTCTGCAATGAATCTATCCATTGCATACGTACAGCGCATGGCTCCACTTTTATTATCATGCTTATCGAATTACTCAGTATACAGGCGTGGGTGTAGTCTTGTGGCTCTAACCAGATGAATGCCCTGGTCATCGTCATCATCTCCATCGTCATGCTACTCGTGTTCATAACGTAAGCATCACTGTCGTCATTGACTATTCTGATGTATGAGATTGAAGTAGAAAATTTGATCGCACAGCGTCACTGCAACTGGAAGTAAAGGTAACCCTACTCTTTCTCGCTCTTAGTACTTTCTTCAATTCAGTAAATATATGTTTTTTTCTTCAACTGTTGGATTGGAGAGTGCCAAGTTCACTTAACCGCTCATTATCAACAAGCTAATTATGCACTCTAACAGAACATGGCAACAGCTATTGGAAATGTCTTCCCCACTCTCCGTCCCTAACTCATTGGTTAGTGAACTGGACTAAAAAAGACAAAAAGTCGGACTCGATCCTGATCGACAGCTTTCAGGTTCACCCGGCCTTTAATGGGTACGGATTTTTTTTCTGAAAAAAGTTAAGCGGCGGAGGCGTAATACCGGCCACATCACCCAAAAAATAATGTGCCGAAGGTCTGTAAAAATGATGGTCACTAACACCATAGTCCCAATACGTCACTTGGCGTGACTGGGCTCTTGACTTTACTTACTCTCCGTCCCGTCGGCAAGAACATAATCCCTTTTAAACATACTGACACATATACATGAGCTAACCTAGATGAGCTAGCCTAGATGAGCTAACGTTTATGAGCTAACCTAGATGAGTTAACATAGATGAGTTAAACTAGATGAGCTAACCTAGATGAGCTAACCTAGATGAGCTAACTTAGATGAGCTAACCTAGATGAGTTAACATAGATGTGCTAACCTAGATGAGCTAACCTAGATGAGCTAACCTAGATGAGCTAACCAAGATGAGCTAACTTAGATGAGCTAACCTAGATGAGCTAACCTATTGGAGCTAACGTAGATAAGCTAACCTAAATGAGCTAACCTAGATGGGCTAACGTAGATGAGCTAACCTAGATGAGCTAACCTAGATGAGCTAACCAAGATGAGCTAACCTAGATGAGCTAACCTAGATGAGCTAACAAAGATGAGCTAACGTAGATAAGCTAACCTAGATGAGCTAACCTAGATGAGCTAACCAAGATGAGCTAACGTAGATGAGCTAACCTAGATGAGCTAACCTAGAATAAAAAAAAATAATTTATACTTTGATATAAAATAAAAGGCAAGAGATTAAAATATAATAATAAACTAAAAAGGTAATGAATAAAAGACAGGACTAATTGCATCTCTTACAATGTGGGAGGCTCAATTACTGGCACTGAGAAAGAAAAGAACATGTTTGTTATTGATTCAACTTTAATTGTGGATAATCTGAGATTTTAGAGCACAATATGAACAATTATAAGAGAAGGCATATGTTTGGATGTATGTGTTTATTTTAGAATATTTCGTGTTTTGTGCCTGATAAAGTTTTTTTTTCGGAAACGTCGTAATTTGTCTCGTATCTCTATTAGTTTAGCTCCTTCATACCATTTTATTTTATTTTACATTGAACATTATATATTTATTGACCAAGAAAAGGCGTTCGATAGGGTGGTTATTGTTATTGGTTATTGGTTATGGAAGGCCTCGGCATCACTGCAAACGAATTAAAATCCATAATTGCTCAACCGCCCGTGCCAGTGGAATCATCCGAATTACTAACACATCTCCCAAACAAAGAAAGGTAACTGCAGTCCCCATCGTAGCAGTCCCAGCACACGCCAAAAGACACAAGGCGAAACCGCGCAGAAAGTGACCACAGCCAACTGTTCCCTGTCATACGATATCATCATTCATCGTAAACAAGCGGGATATCGAATCAGAATCAAAACGGATGAGACACACAGCTCACGGTGTGCACAGAGCACTTAACTCAGTAGCTCCTGCAACAAGCCGGACTTGGAATATGAGGAAACTGCAAGAAGGAACACTTTTCAGACATAGCCTTCAATGGTTCCCGCCGCCTATCCACCATATACCATGGAAGTTTGCGTCCTCCCGAAAACGATGATCGTCGTAGCACTCGATGTTGTTAGGCCATCGTTGATGACTCCAATTCCAAACATATAGACACACAGTGGTGGTAAGTTATCATTTCCAATCCAACAGAAGCCACCTGACCTGTAGTTAGTAAAACCACAGAGAGAATATGATTTTGTGACCTTCACTGATTCACTCTTAGATGTGAATGTGTAGTTTACACAATAGGAGAAGTTTTCAACTACAGTGATCCCATTTAAGGCAATTCTGTGATAGCAAGGCAAGTCTCCTTTATAGCAGCAGAACTTGATGTTCTCTGCTCCCTTCTTATAGCTGCTGCCACACGATTCTGATGTCTCATTAACTTGGACATCATTCAAGAACAATGTCGGATTAACATTCCATAGATCTGGCTCTGCTGATGAAGTGCTTGGTGCAACAGTTGTATCAATCATACAGGAGGCTCCTGGTTTGTGGTAATTAATATCACAGACGGCATATGATGTTGTTATATTCAGTATTTCTTTCTGGGGTGTAAATATGTGGCACACACATGGAGAGTGGTTTGTGGTCACAGTAATCCCATTAAAGGCAATTCTAGGGTAGCATGGCATAGCTGTTTCAGAACAGCACAATCCTATGATGGTTTCTGTGTTCGCTATAAAGCTGCTGCTGCTACACAATCCTGACCAATTATAGGTGTGGACATTATTCACTTGCAATGACAACACTGCTTTGTTTACATCATAAACCTCTGGAAGCGAATCATTTATGGGACTAATAATACAATTTATTCTTCCCTAGGGGATATCTTCCTTGAGTCCCCCCCACCCTCCCCCCCCAAAAAAAAAAGTCTTGGTTAAAAATCACATATGCTTTTGAGTTAAACACAATGAGCCCACTTCATAGATTCAAAATGATCCTTGCCAATGCCATCCGTTTGCACAAGTTAGGTCCTTAGCTACCAAGGTCAGCTACGATAGGGTGGACAGGGAACAACTATGGTCCGTATTGCCCTTGTACTGAGTGAGTCACTACCTAGTAGAGATATGCAAGAGTCTCTATGAAAGTAGTCGCACTACAGTAAGATCTTCAGCAGGCTACTCTAAACATTTCACCATTAACTCCGGAGTAAGACAAGGCTGCGTGCTTTCCCCTTTACATGTCATCACATATATGGACAATATATGCAAATTAGCATGCCCAATCCAAGGAAATATACCAACACGGATGATAACAAGCGATAACACAAAAGAGAACGAAATATACGTACCAGAAAACAACAGAAGAGAGGAAGAAATAAATGAAATACTATTTGCAGACGGCCAAGTTCTGATACATGAAACAACTGAGGACCTACAAGATCATATCAACAGGCTAAACAACACTTGTAAGCAATACAACATGAAGATCAACATAAGCAAAACCGAAGTAATGGCAATAGCGAGAAAGACAAAAACTAAACATCATAATAGATAATACGACTTTGAAGCAAGTAGACAATTTTAAATATCTGGGTAGCACGTTAACACAAGACAATAACCAAGAGACAGAGATAGATGTAAGGTGTAACAAAGCATGCCAAGTTATAGGCCAACAACACTATTGAAAAACAAAGCAATAACTACGGAAGCAAAAAGGGCAATATACAAATCAATTTCTCTACCAACTCTGTGCTGTCAGTGCCAGAATTGGACGCTGGACTCTAGAACAATAAGAAAGATAACGACCACCGAAATGAAATGTGTCAGAAGAATGACAGGAAACAGCTTAAGGGACAGAGTTAAAAACACTGACCTGAGGAAGAAACTCGAAATTGAACCAGCCATCGATTACATAAAGAAACAACAGATAAATTGGTTCGGCCACATGACAAGACAAAAAAGAACTAACAATGACTCAAAGAGTCTTGAATAAACGCTACGAAAACGCCAGATTAAGACGAAGACCGAGAAAGAGATGGATAAAGGGAATACTAGAGTCACTAGGAGGGATAACATCAGAAGAGGCCAACAGAAGAGCAAAGAATGGCAGATAGTATCTCCCCTCGACGCCAACGGCAGCAGAGGAAGGATAGAAGAAAACAGAAGAAGAGGAAGAACATTAGGTAAGTTAACAGTATTGTGATAAAATATTACAATTACATTATTGCTGAACATATATAATAAATACGAGATATTAATAAATAGGGGAATAATAGTTATGTTGAGATACAGTCTCCAAAAATAGAAGCAAATGAATTCCTATTGATTGTGATTGATATAAATGTAATTTTGGAAGAGTTTGCTATCAGCAGATCCAGCTGAAGATATTGAATCTGACCTGATAGTAAGCGAAGTCACTGGCGATTCTAGATTTGAGCGAAGATATAATGATCAGCCAAAGGTTTTGATACAAACATTGAATCCATTATCTCACGCAGCTGTTAGGATGTCACGATTTTATCAATAAAACATATTTATGTACATAATAATATAAGAGAACCGATCTCAAGATTCTATCAGTAAAACATATTTATGTACATAATAATATAAAGAACGGATCTCACGAGTCTATCAGTAAAAACATATTTATGTACACAATAATATAAGAGAACGGATCTGATATCAAAGAAGCCTTGATTTTCATGTGTCTCACTAGGGTTCCAATCACGACTCCCGATCACACTGGTAGAAATAAATGGGTACTTGACTTTTGGTCAATAAACGATGAGCTAACCTATAATAAAAATTAATTTATACTTTGATATGTTTTAAGTACAAACACTTTATATAGAGGTTTGGAATATGGTTAAGTATTTTGCTTCTTCGATCTCATTAGTTCACTTTAAACCGACAATATATTTATAGAATTAAAGTAAAGAGAATCATTGTTTTAACTTCCTCAATATAAGTCCCTGCCATTACAAAAATCAGTAAACAGAAAATGTGAGAACCAATCAAACACAAGTTTAACATTCTTACTTGGTAGCGGTCGATTGTGTGATGGGTTTTTGCCTTCAGGACTGACATCTCTGGTCTCATCAACTTTCTTGTCTGACTCCCCAGAAACTGGTATCGTGTTAGGGAGGGCCATTGCGAAAAAGTAAAACAACGCAACACATCCTGACATGAACGTATATCGTGCCATTTCGATGCTGTTACTCGATAATCTGAGAACCTTCGAGGTTGGATGTCACTGTTGGAGACATTTGGTTATAATCTTCATAGTTTGTGACAAGGCTAGAAAATGTGACTACTCTTTGGTTGTGCTAACAATTTGTAATAGTCTACGGTTTAATGATTCTGCCAAATATTCCATAAACATGGTAGCCTTAGAAAGTGGTTTATATTAATGATACCACAAAGAAATGTGAATGTTCCAGATTAATTGGCATAAATATAGGTGAATTAGTTACATGTCAATACACAAGTGTATACAATACATAAGTATACCGCGAGCTGCGTGTTTCATCCGTTTTGATCGTGTTTCGATATTCCAATTGTTTACAATGAACGATTATATCGTATGACAAGGAACAGTTAGTTGGCTGTGTTCATTTTCTGTGCGGTTTTGCCTTATGTCTTTTGGCGTGTGTTGAGACTGCTATGATGGGGACTACAACTATCTATCTTTGTTTGGGAGATGAGTTAGTAATTCGGCTGATTCCACTGGCACGGGCGGTTGAGCAATTATGGATTTTAATTCGTTTGCAGTGATACCGGGGCCTTCCATAACCGTATCCATTAATTATGTTAGTTACCTTCTTCCAACTTACTATTTTTAGACCGTCTTGTATCTTTTCTGTTTCCTTCTATTTTTGAAGGCTGGAATCCATTGCCCAGAATTACATTGCATTATACACCAGGAGGCGCTGTGTGGCAAGATTCTAGACGTGGAGGATGTTATGAAAACTGTGATAAAGTGTGTGAATTTATAAAAGGCGGGAATCGGGCTTTGACACACCGACAGTTTATAAATTTTCTATCAGGAGTTGAGGCGGAATACGTCGATTTAGTGCTCTACAAACAAGCACGCTGGCTAAGCAGAGGGAATTGTTTGAGGCTGAATATGGCGATTTAGTGCTCTACACACAAGTACGCTGGCTAAGCAGAGGGAATTGTTTGAGGCGGTTTTTGGAGAAACGAGATAAAGCAGTTTTTAAAGAAACATGATATCAACAAAGAACTGATCAGAAAAAATGTCTGATCCACATTTTAACAGCGTATTGGCATTTTTAACTGATATCACCCAGCACATGAATGAACTCAACGTAAAGCTACAGGGACGTTCCCAAACAGTCTCAGATTTGGTAGGACACCTAGATGGATTTATAAGTCAATTAAAAGTCTTTAGATTTACCCTGGCCAAAGAAAACTTCATTCATTTTCCTTCGTGCAAAGAATCGATTGAGGAGCGCAGTGACACCGATTTCAAATTTTCTGTATTAATGTTAGTCAAACTACTAGAGCAATTCAATGAACGATTTTCTGACTTCTGTGGTATACGACCAGAACTGGCATTGTTTAACAACCCTATGAAGTGTGACATTTTCCAGCAACATGACACTTTTCAGTTGGAGTTATGTAACCTCCAAAGTGACCCCTTTTTCTAATCAAGGATGGAGATAGGAGTTGACTTTTGGAAACTTGTGCCACGGGAAAAATATCCCGCATTGAGTGATTTCAGTTTGAAAATTACTTCTATGTTCGGAAGCACATATATATGTGAATGCGCTTTTTGAACAATGAAGGCGATTAAATCGTCACAAAGAAACCGACTCACTGATGGCCACCTTCAGGATTTATTACGAATATCATCATCATCTTTACACATTGACTTTGATGAACTTGTTGCTGCACATGAACGTCCACATTGTTCTCATTAAGGTTTGTTACATGTCAACTTTAAAATGACCTAACTAAAACATGTTTGTTAAACAATATAAATAGCAACTTTTATTCATTTTTATAAATCAACTAGGCATTTTAACTCTGTTGCAACAAAATGATTTATATAAGCAAATAATGACGATAAATAACAAAAATATTACCTTAAAACAAATGCCAAGTTTATTTGTATTGATGTTGTTATGTGTGTGGCCCGCCACCAAAAAAAAAAAATAATTAAAAAGTGGTCCGCCATTTGAAAGAAATTGGCCATCCTTGGCCTACACCAACCGGTATGACACTATATGATGGTGAAAAAATAAATTTGTGCATAAAATTCGTCGATATTTAATTAATGCTTTGTAAAATATGAACATATAGAACATGAAGAGAGCATCAAGAACACGTGTACGTTTCGCTACAGACACAAACAAAATGTGTTACGAATATACTTACCGAGATATGACGACAGTTTCATCAAACAATCTTTGTATAGAATGTAATCATTAATAGAGAAAGCGTGGCCAATAGAATACAAGTGAAATCTCGATGCTTAACGTTAGTGATTTCTACATTAAAAAATACAAACCATTAAAATGAAATTAAATTACTAATTGTTTAACGACGAAATGTATGGCCACTTAAAGGTGTAGTACACATCCACGTTCAGGAAATAAACTTTTATTGTCTAGATTCCATTCATCATCAAGTACAGGGCCTGTTGGCTTAGGTGATCATGTCTCTCCACAATTTTCGATATCGACAGTTATATTTATATTTTCTGTTGTTGACCTTCTGTCAAGCCATTCTTTTGAGCTGTCTGGTTATCTTTTCTCTTTGTATCCCTCTATCTCTTCGTCCCTCAATTTTCCCAGTTGTTACAATATATTCCAGCTGGTGTCCTCTCTTTACATGGCTAAAAAAATGATGATTGTTTCTTCCTAATATTGGTAGATTCCATTATATTATAGTAAAGTTTAGTGAATAAGCCCGGCAACGGATTTCGATTGTATTCCTTTGTCCCTTTGATTCTAATTCCTGCCTGATGCATAGACATTTCATCGTTGGCCATGAAAAGGACAACTAAATTTTAATTGATGAGCAGTGTCATGGTATTAGGAGATCAATCATTATCATGTACCGGTTGCTACTACACATGGTGTGTCAAAAATTGTCGACTGTATCTTCCTGATGTTTATTTAGCAGCTCCTTTTTGTGTTGGCCTCTTTGAGAATTTCCTCTCAATTTCAGAATGAGATCAACAGTAGAGAAAAAAAAAGAAGTGAAGTAAAGAATTACTATCTCATCTCCCGAACAAAGAAATGTATCTGTAGTCCACATCATAGCAGTCTCAGCACACGCCAACAGACATAAGGTGAAACCGCACAGAAAGTGAACACAGCCATCACTTCCCCGTCATACAATAGCATCATTCATCGTAAACAATCGGAATATCGAAACACGATCAAAACGGATGAAACGCACAGCTCACGGTGTGCACAGAGCACTTAACTCAGTAGCTCCTGCAACAAACCGGACTTGGAATATGAGAAAACTGCAACAAGGAACACTTTTCAAATATAGCCTTTAAATGTTCCTGCCATATTGACCGGAAGTTCACTTTCTCCTGAAAATGATGATCGTCATATTTTTTTAAAATGCGGTTTACGTCAACACAAACGAAAGATAACAAACGATGACATTTTAAAACAACTGAAAATAAAAAGAGAACTACTAAACACAATTAAGACAAGACAAATGAACTTTTTGGGACACGTTAAAAGACACAACAGCCTACTAAAAGTAATAATGGAAGGAAAAATACAAGGTAAAAGAGGCAGAGGCAGACCAAGACTAACATGGACGAGTAACATCAAAAGATGGAAAAGTCAATCTATGACAAACTGCACCTTCAAAGCAAGAAACAGAGTCAAATGGCGATCCATGGTAGCCAACCTTCGTTGCGGAAACGGCACTCGGTGATAATGATGACGTCAACACATTGAGTACTGTTCAAAGGCCGTCGTTGGAATTGTTTGACACCAATCTTGCATCTTGGTACATCTTGGTGCATCTTGGTACATCTTGGTACATCTTGGTACATCTTGGTACATCTTGGTGCATCTTGGTACATCTTGGTGCATCTTGGTACATCTTGGTACATCTTGGTGCATCTTGGTAGATCTTGGTGCATCTTGGTACATCTTGGTACATCTTTGTGCATCTTGGTACATCTTGGTGCATCTTGGTACATCTTGGTACATCTTGGTGCATCTTGGTACATCTTGGTACATCTTGGTGCATCTTGGTACATCTTGGTACATCTTGGTGCATCTTGGTACATCTTGATGCCTTTACTCCTGTATGATGCAGCATCTCTGCACAGTTGGTTGTTTCCATCTCAAAATGACATTTTAGTTCTAATCTTGTAAATAAAGCAGCATTAAAGAGGAAGATGTCCTGGACTAAATAAATCGCCCTGATTCTTAAAATTGATATTTTATGGAAGTGATTTCACTTTGTGACATTAATCACAAAACGTTGAATTGTCTCTATAAAGCCTCCTATATTTATATATATACATATATTTATGTTTGAGCGAAATGTCAACGTTTGATGCCCCTAACAAAAAGATCAAAGATTTGTAAATCTGAGAGTTTCAGGGGATGACATTATCAACTTTTAATCGCACAGATTGTACAATTTAAGACAAATCTTCTTCCAACCACCTTGAATGTATTATAAAGGGACCATGTGTAGTTTATCTTTCTGGAAAGACATCATCATCATCCAGTGTCATCTCGAAGGTTGGCTACCATGGAGCGCCATTCTGCTCTGTCTCTTGCTTTGATGGTGCAGGTTGTCATTGGTTGATTTGTCCATCTGTTGATGTTCAACTAAAGCAGCAATGACAAGCAACTGTGTCTGATTTGTAAAGATCCTGCACGGGACTCAAGCTATAAAGCCTCGTTTTGTTTCCCTTAAGTTATGGTGGCTGTACCGTCAAGAAAGCTATTATACAGTGTAACTGTTATGTCGATATGACAAATGCGTTGTCCCTATAGTTGTATCCGATATATTGACATGGCATTGAGACCGTCCCTATAGTTGTATCCGATATATTGACATGGCAGTGAGACCGCCCCTATTGTTGTATCTGATATATTGACATGGCAGTGAGACCGCCCCTATTGTTGTATCCGATATATTGACATGGCAGTGAGACCGCCCCTATTGTTGTATCCGATATATTGACATGGCAGTGAGACCGCCCCTATTGTTGTATCTGATATATTGACATGGCAGTGAGACCCCCCTATTGTTGTATCCGATATATTGACATGGCATTGAGACCGTCCCTATAGTTGTATCCGATATATTGACATGGCAGTGAGACCGCCCCTATTGTTGTATCTGATATATTGACATGGCATTGAGACCGTCCCTATAGTTGTATCTGATATATTGACATGGCAGTGAGACCGTCCCTATTGTTGTATCTGATATATTGACATGGCAGTGAGACCGTCCCTATAGTTGTATCTGATATATTGACATGGCAGTGAGACCGTCCCTATTGTTGTATCTGATATATTGACATGGCATTGAGACCGTCCCTATTGTTGTATCTGATATATTGACATGGCAGTGAGACCGTCCCTATTGTTGTATCTGATATATTGACATGGCAGTGAGACCGTCCCTATAGTTGTATCTGATATATTGACATGGCAGTGAGACCGCCCCTATTGTTGTATCTGATATATTGACAGGGCAGTGAGACCGCCCCTATTGTTGTATCTGATATATTGACAGGGCAGTGAGACCGCCCCTATTGTTGTATCCGATATATTGACAGGGCAGTGAGACCGCCCCTATTGTTGTATCTGATATATTGACATGGCAGTGAGACCGCCCCTATTGTTGTATCCGATATATTGACAGGGCAGTGAGACCGTCCCTATTGTTGTATCCGATATATTGACATGGCAGTGAGACCGCCCCTATTGTTGTATCTGATATATTGACATGGCAGTGAGACCGTCGCTATTGTTGTATCCGATATATTGACATGGCAGTGAGACCGTCCCTATAGGTTGTATCCGATATATTGACATGGCATTGAGACCGTCCCTATTGTTGTATCTGATATATTGACATGGCATTGAGACCGTCCCTATTGTTGTATCTGATGTATTGACATGGCATTGAGACCGTCCCTATTGTTGAATCTGTTATATTGACATGGCAGTGAGACCGTCCCTATTGTTGTATCCGATATATTGACATGGCAGTGAGACCGTCCCTATTGTTGTATCTGATATATTGACATGGCATTGAGACCGTCCCTATTGTTGAATCTGTTATATTGACATGGCAGTGAGACCGTCCCTATTGTTGTATCCGATATATTGACATGGCAGTGAGACCGTCCCTATTGTTGTATCCGATATATTGACATGGCAGTGAGACCGTCCCTATTGTTGTATCCGATATATTGACATGGCAGTGAGACCGCCCCTATTGTTGTATCTGATATATTGACATGGCATTGAGACCGTCCCTATAGGTTGTATCCGATATATTGACATGGCATTGACACCGTCCCTATAGGTTGTATCTGATATATTGACATGGCATTGAGACCGTCCCTATAGGTTGTATCCGATATATTGACATGGCATTGAGACCGTCCCTATTGTGGTATCTGATATATTGACATGGCATTGAGACCGTCCCTATAGGTTGTATCCGATATATTGAGATGGCAGTGAGACCGTCCCTATTGTTGTATCTGATATATTGACATGGCATTGAGACCGTCCCTATTGTTGTATCTGATATATTGACATGGCATTGAGACCGTCCCTATTGTTGTATCTGATATATTGACATGGCATTGAGACCGTCCCTATTGTTGTATCTGATATATTGACATGGCAGTGAGACCGTCCCTATTGTTGTATCTGATATATTGACATGGCAGTGAGACCGTCTCTATTGTTGTATCCGATATATTGACATGGCAGTGAGACCGTCCCTATTATTGTATCCGATATATTGACATGGCAGTGAGACCGCCCCTATAGGTTGTATCCGATATATGACATGGCATTGAGACCGTCCCTATTGTTGTATCCGATATATTGACATGGCAGTGAGACCGCCCCTATAGGTTGTATCCGATATATTGACATGGCATTGAGACCGTCCCTATAGGTTGTATCCGATATATTGACATGGCATTGAGACCGTCCCTATTGTTGTATCTGATATATTGACATGGCATTGAGACCGTCCCTATAGGTTGTATCCGATATATTGAGATGGCAGTGAGACCGTCCCTATTGTTGTATCTGATATATTGACATGGCATTGAGACCGTCCCTATTGTTGTATCTGATATATTGACATGGCATTGAGACCGTCCCTATAGGTTGTATCCGATATATTGAGATGGCAGTGAGACCGTCCCTATTGTTGTATCTGATATATTGACATGGCATTGAGACCGTCCCTATTGTTGTATCTGATATATTGACATGGCATTGAGACCGTCCCTATTGTTGTATCTGATATATTGACATGGCATTGAGACCGTCCCTATTGTTGTATCTGATATATTGACATGGCAGTGAGACCGTCCCTATTGTTGTATCTGATATATTGACATGGCAGTGAGACCGTCTCTATTGTTGTATCCGATATATTGACATGGCAGTGAGACCGTCTCTATTATTGTATCCGATATATTGACATGGCAGTGAGACCGCCCCTATAGGTTGTATCCGATATATTGACATGGCATTGAGACCGTCCCTATTGTTGTATCCGATATATTGACATGGCAGTGAGACCGCCCCTATAGGTTGTATCCGATATATTGACATGGCAGTGAGACCGTCCCTATTGTTGTATCTGATATATTGACATGGCAGTGAGACCGTCCCTATTGTTGTATCCGATATATTGACATGGCATTGAGACCGCCCCTATAGGCTGTATCCGATATATTGACATGGCAGTGAGACCGTCCCTATAGGTTGTATCCGATATATTGACATGGCATTGAGACCGTCCCTATTGTTGTATCCGATATATTGACATGGCAGTGAGACCGCCCCTATAGGTTGTATCCGATATATTGACATGGCATTGAGACCGTCCCTATAGGTTGTATCCGATATATTGACATGGCATTGAGACCGTCCCTATAGGTTGTATCCGATATATTGACATGGCATTGAGACCGTCCATATTGTTGTATCCGATATATTGACATGGCAGTGAGACCGTCCCTATTGTTGTATCCGATATATTGACAGGGCAGTGAGACCGTCCCTATTGTTGTATCCGATATATTGACATGGCAGTGAGACCGTCCCTATTGTTGTATCCGATATATTGACATGGCAGTGAGACCGCCCCTATAGGTTGTATCCGATATATTGACATGGCAGTGAGACCGCCCCTATTGTTGTATCCGATATATTGACATGGCAGTGAGACCGCCCCTATAGGTTGTATCCGATATATTGACATGGCAGTGAGACCGCCCCTATTGTTGTATCTGATATATTGACATGGCAGTGAGACCGCCCCTATAGGTTGTATCCGATATATTGACATGGCAGTGAGACCGCCCCTATTGTTGTATCCGATATATTGACATGGCAGTGAGACCGCCCCTATAGGTTGTATCCGATATATTGACATGGCAGTGAGACCGCCCCTATTGTTGTATCTGATATATTGACATGGCAGTGAGACCGCCCCTATAGGTTGTATCCGATATATTGACATGGCAGTGAGACCGCCCCTATTGTTGTATCCGATATATTGACATGGCAGTGAGACCGCCCCTATAGGTTGTATCCGATATATTGACATGGCAGTGAGACCGCCCCTATAGGTTGTATCCGATATATTGACATGGCATTGAGACCGTCCCTATAGGTTGTATCCGATATATTGACATGGCATTGAGACCGTCCCTATTGTTGTATCCGATATATTGACATGGCAGTGAGACCGTCCCTATTGTTGTATCCGATATATTGACATGGCAGTGAGACCGTCCCTATTGTTGTATCCGATATATTGACATGGCATTGAGACCGTCCCTATTGTTGTATCCGATATATTGACATGGCAGTGAGACCGTCCCTAGTGTTGTATCCGATATATTGACATGGCACTGAGACCGTCCCTATAGGTTGTATCCGATATATTGAGATGGCAGTGAGACCGTCCCTATTGTTGTATCTGATATATTGACATGGCATTGAGACCGTCCCTATTGTTGTATCCGATATATTGACATGGCAGTGAGACCGTCCCTATTGTTGTATCCGATATATTGACATGGCACTGAGACCGTCCATATAGGTTGTATCCGATATATTGAAATGGCAGTGAGACCGTCCCTATTGTTGTATCTGATATATTGACATGGCAGTGAGACCGTCCCTATTGTTGTATCCGATATATTGACATGGCAGTGAGACCGTCCCTATAGGTTGTATCCGATATATTGACATGGCAGTGAGACCGTCCCTATAGTTGTATCTGATATATTGACATGGCAGTGAGACCGTCCCTATTGTTGTATCTGATATATTGACATGGCATTGAGACCGTCCCTATTGTTGTATCTGATATATTGACATGGCAGTGAGACCGTCCCTATTGTTGTATCTGATATATTGACATGGCATTGAGACCGTCCCTATTGTTGTATCTGATATATTGACATGGCAGTGAGACCGTCCCTATTGTTGTATCTGATATATTGACATGGCAGTGAGACCGTCCCTATTGTTGTATCTGATATATTGACATGGCATTGAGACCGTCCCTATTGTTGTATCCGATATATTGACATGGCATTGAGACCGTCCCTATTGTTGTATCTGATATATTGACATGGCATTGAGACCGCCCCTATAGGTTGTATCCGATATATTGACATGGCATTGAGACCGTCCCTATAGGTTGTATCCGATATATTGACATGGCAGTGAGACCGTCCCTATTATTGTATCTGATATATTGACATGGCATTGAGACCGTCCCTATTGTTGTATCTGATATATTGACATGGCAGTGAGACCGTCCCTATTGTTGTATCTGATATATTGACATGGCAGTGAGACCGTCCCTATTGTTGTATCCGATATATTGACATGGCAGTGAGACCGCCCCTACTGTTGTATCTGATATATTGACATGGCATTGAGACCGTCCCTATTGTTGTATCTGATATATTGACATGGCATTGAGACCGTCCCTATTGTTGTATCTGATATATTGACATGGCAGTGAGACCGTCCCTATTGTTGTATCCGATATATTGACATGGCAGTGAGACCGCCCCTATTGTTGTATCTGATATATTGACATGGCAGTGAGACCGTCCCTATTGTTGTATCCGATATATTGACATGGCACTGAGACCGTCCCTATTGTTGTATCCGATATATTGACATGGCAGTGAGACCGTCCCTATTGTTGTATCTGATATATTGACATGGCAGTGAGACCGCCCCTATTGTTGTATCCGATATATTGACATGGCAGTGAGACCGTCCATATTGTTGTATCCGATATATTGACATGGCAGTGAGACCGTCCCTATTGTTGTATCTGATATATTGACAGGGCAGTGAGACCGTCCCTATTGTTGTATCTGATATATTGACATGGCAGTGAGACCCCCCTATTGTTGTATCTGATATATTGACATGGCAGTGAGACCGTCCCTATTGTTGTATCCGATATATTGACATGGCAGTGAGACCGTCCCTATTGTTGTATCCGATATATTGACATGGCAGTGAGACCGTCCCTATTGTTGTATCCGATATATTGACATGGCAGTGAGACCGCCCCTATTGTTGTATCCGATATATTGACATGGCAGTGAGACCGCCCCTATAGGTTGTATCCGATATATTGACATGGCAGTGAGACCGTCCCTATAGTTGTATCCGATATATTGACATGGCAGTGAGACCGCCCCTATAGGTTGTATCCGATATATTGACATGGCAGTGAGACCGCCCCTATTGTTGTATCCGATATATTGACATGGCAGTGAGACCGCCCCTATAGGTTGTATCCGATATATTGACATGGCAGTGAGACCCCCCTATTGTTGTATCCGATATATTGACATGGCAGTGAGACCGTCCCTATTGTTGTATCCGATATATTGACATGGCAGTGAGACCGCCCCTATAGGTTGTATCCGATATATTGACATGGCATTGAGACCGCCCCTATAGGTTGTATCTGATATATTGACATGGCAGTGAGACCGTCCCTATTGTTGTATCCGATATATTGACATGGCATTGAGACCGTCCCTATAGGTTGTATCCGATATATTGACATGGCACTGAGACCGTCCCTATAGGTTGTATCTGATATATTGACATGGCATTGAGACCGTCCCTATAGGTTGTATCCGATATATTGACATGGCATTGAGACCGTCCCTATAGGTTGTATCCGATATATTGACATGGCACTGAGACCGTCCCTATAGGTTGTATCTGATATATTGACATGGCATTGAGACCGTCCCTATAGGTTGTATCCGATATATTGACATGGCATTGAGACCGTCCCTATAGGTTGTATCCGATATATTGACATGGCATTGAGACCGTCCCTATAGGTTGTATCCGATATATTGACATGGCAGTGAGACCGTCCCTATAGGTTGTATCCGATATATTGACATGGCATTGAGACCGTCCCTATAGGTTGTATCCGATATATTGACATGGCAGTGAGACCGCCCCTATAGGTTGTATCCGATATATTGACATGGCATTGAGACCGTCCCTATAGGTTGTATCCGATATATTGACATGGCAGTGAGACCGCCCTATAGGTTGTATCTGATATATTGACATGGCAGTGAGACCGCCCCTATAGGTTGTATCTGATATATTGACATGGCAGTGAGACCGCCCCAATAGGTTGTATCCGATATATTGACATGGCATTGAGACCGCCCCTATAGGTTGTATCTGATATATTGACATGGCAGTGAGACCGTCCCTATTGTTGTATCCGATATATTGACATGGCATTGAGACCGTCCCTATAGGTTGTATCCGATATATTGACATGGCAGTGAGACCGTCCCTATAGGTTGTATCCGATATATTGACATGGCAGTGAGACCGTCCCTATAGGTTGTATCCGATATATTGACATGGCATTGAGACCGTCCCTATAGGTTGTATCCGATATATTGACATGGCAGTGAGACCGCCCCTATAGGTTGTATCCGATATATTGACATGGCAGTGAGACCGCCCCTATAGGTTGTATCCGATATATTGACATGGCAGTGAGACCGTCCCTATTGTTGTATCTGATATATTGACATGGCATTGAGACCGTCCCTATTGTTGTATCTGATGTATTGACATGGCATTGAGACCGCCCCTATAGGTTGTATCTGATATATTGACATGGCATTGAGACCGCCCCTATTGTTGTATCTGAGGTATTGACATGGCATTGAGACCGCCCCTATAGGTTGTATCTGATGTATTGACATGGCATTGAGACCGCCCCTATAGGTTGTATCTGATATATTGACATGGCAGTGAGACCGCCCCTATAGGTTGTATCTGATATATTGACATGGCATTGAGACCGTCCCTATTGTTGTATCTGATATATTGACATGGCAGTGAGACCGTCCCTATTGTTGTATCCGATATATTGACATGGCAGTGAGACCGTCCCTATTGTTGTATCTGATATATTGACATGGCAGTGAGACCGTCCCTATTGTTGTATCCGATATATTGACATGGCAGTGAGACCGCCCCTATTGTTGTATCTGATATATTGACATGGCAGTGAGACCGTCCCTATTGTTGTATCTGATATATTGACATGGCAGTGAGACCGTCCCTATTGTTGTATCTGATATATTGACATGGCTGTGAGACCGTCCCTATTGTTGTATCTGATATATTGACATGGCAGTGAGACCGTCCCTATTGTTGTATCCGATATATTGACATGGCAGTGAGACCGTCCCTATTGTTGTATCCGATATATTGACATGGCAGTGAGACCGTCCCTATTGTTGTATCCGATATATTGACATGGCAGTGAGACCGTCCCTATTGTTGTATCCGATATATTGACATGGCAGTGAGACCGTCCCTATTGTTGTATCCGATATATTGACATGGCAGTGAGACCGTCCCTATTGTTGTATCTGATATATTGACATGGCATTGAGACCGTCCCTATTGTTGTATCTGATATATTGACATGGCAGTGAGACCGTCCCTATTGTTGTATCTGATATATTGACATGGCAGTGAGACCGTCCCTATTGTTGTATCTGATATATTGACATGGCATTGAGACCGTCCCTATTGTTGTATCCGATATATTGACATGGCATTGAGACCGTCCCTATTGTTGTATCTGATATATTGACATGGCATTGAGACCGCCCCTATAGGTTGTATCCGATATATTGACATGGCATTGAGACCGTCCCTATAGGTTGTATCCGATATATTGACATGGCAGTGAGACCGTCCCTATTATTGTATCTGATATATTGACATGGCATTGAGACCGTCCCTATTGTTGTATCTGATATATTGACATGGCAGTGAGACCGTCCCTATTGTTGTATCTGATATATTGACATGGCAGTGAGACCGTCCCTATTGTTGTATCCGATATATTGACATGGCAGTGAGACCGCCCCTACTGTTGTATCTGATATATTGACATGGCATTGAGACCGTCCCTATTGTTGTATCTGATATATTGACATGGCATTGAGACCGTCCCTATTGTTGTATCTGATATATTGACATGGCAGTGAGACCGTCCCTATTGTTGTATCCGATATATTGACATGGCAGTGAGACCGCCCCTATTGTTGTATCTGATATATTGACATGGCAGTGAGACCGTCCCTATTGTTGTATCCGATATATTGACATGGCACTGAGACCGTCCCTATTGTTGTATCCGATATATTGACATGGCAGTGAGACCGTCCCTATTGTTGTATCTGATATATTGACATGGCAGTGAGACCGCCCCCTATTGTTGTATCCGATATATTGACATGGCAGTGAGACCGTCCATATTGTTGTATCCGATATATTGACATGGCAGTGAGACCGTCCCTATTGTTGTATCTGATATATTGACAGGGCAGTGAGACCGTCCCTATTGTTGTATCTGATATATTGACATGGCAGTGAGACCGCCCCTATTGTTGTATCTGATATATTGACATGGCAGTGAGACCGTCCCTATTGTTGTATCCGATATATTGACATGGCAGTGAGACCGTCCCTATTGTTGTATCCGATATATTGACATGGCAGTGAGACCGTCCCTATTGTTGTATCCGATATATTGACATGGCAGTGAGACCGCCCCTATTGTTGTATCCGATATATTGACATGGCAGTGAGACCGCCCCTATAGGTTGTATCCGATATATTGACATGGCAGTGAGACCGTCCCTATAGTTGTATCCGATATATTGACATGGCAGTGAGACCGCCCCTATAGGTTGTATCCGATATATTGACATGGCAGTGAGACCGCCCCTATTGTTGTATCCGATATATTGACATGGCAGTGAGACCGCCCCTATAGGTTGTATCCGATATATTGACATGGCAGTGAGACCCCCCTATTGTTGTATCCGATATATTGACATGGCAGTGAGACCGTCCCTATTGTTGTATCCGATATATTGACATGGCAGTGAGACCGCCCATATAGGTTGTATCCGATATATTGACATGGCATTGAGACCGCCCCTATAGGTTGTATCTGATATATTGACATGGCAGTGAGACCGTCCCTATTGTTGTATCCGATATATTGACATGGCATTGAGCCCGTCCCTATAGGTTGTATCCGATATATTGACATGGCACTGAGACCGTCCCTATAGGTTGTATCTGATATATTGACATGGCATTGAGACCGTCCCTATAGGTTGTATCCGATATATTGACATGGCATTGAGACCGTCCCTATAGGTTGTATCCGATATATTGACATGGCACTGAGACCGTCCCTATAGGTTGTATCTGATATATTGACATGGCATTGAGACCGTCCCTATAGGTTGTATCCGATATATTGACATGGCATTGAGACCGTCCCTATAGGTTGTATCCGATATATTGACATGGCATTGAGACCGTCCCTATAGGTTGTATCCGATATATTGACATGGCAGTGAGACCGTCCCTATAGGTTGTATCCGATATATTGACATGGCATTGAGACCGTCCCTATAGGTTGTATCCGATATATTGACATGGCAGTGAGACCGCCCCTATAGGTTGTATCCGATATATTGACATGGCATTGAGACCGTCCCTATAGGTTGTATCCGATATATTGACATGGCAGTGAGACCGCCCCTATAGGTTGTATCTGATATATTGACATGGCAGTGAGACCGCCCCTATAGGTTGTATCTGATATATTGACATGGCAGTGAGACCGCCCCAATAGGTTGTATCCGATATATTGACATGGCATTGAGACCGCCCCTATAGGTTGTATCTGATATATTGACATGGCAGTGAGACCGTCCCTATTGTTGTATCCGATATATTGACATGGCATTGAGACCGTCCCTATAGGTTGTATCCGATATATTGACATGGCAGTGAGACCGTCCCTATAGGTTGTATCCGATATATTGACATGGCAGTGAGACCGTCCCTATAGGTTGTATCCGATATATTGACATGGCATTGAGACCGTCCCTATAGGTTGTATCCGATATATTGACATGGCAGTGAGACCGCCCCTATAGGTTGTATCCGATATATTGACATGGCAGTGAGACCGCCCCTATAGGTTGTATCCGATATATTGACATGGCAGTGAGACCGTCCCTATTGTTGTATCTGATATATTGACATGGCATTGAGACCGTCCCTATTGTTGTATCTGATGTATTGACATGGCATTGAGACCGCCCCTATAGGTTGTATCTGATATATTGACATGGCATTGAGACCGCCCCTATTGTTGTATCTGATGTATTGACATGGCATTGAGACCGCCCCTATAGGTTGTATCTGATGTATTGACATGGCATTGAGACCGCCCCTATAGGTTGTATCTGATATATTGACATGGCAGTGAGACCGCCCCTATAGGTTGTATCTGATATATTGACATGGCATTGAGACCGTCCCTATTGTTGTATCTGATATATTGACATGGCAGTGAGACCGTCCCTATTGTTGTATCCGATATATTGACATGGCAGTGAGACCGTCCCTATTGTTGTATCTGATATATTGACATGGCAGTGAGACCGTCCCTATTGTTGTATCCGATATATTGACATGGCAGTGAGACCGCCCCTATTGTTGTATCTGATATATTGACATGGCAGTGAGACCGTCCCTATTGTTGTATCTGATATATTGACATGGCAGTGAGACCGTCCCTATTGTTGTATCTGATATATTGACATGGCAGTGAGACCGTCCCTATTGTTGTATCTGATATATTGACATGGCAGTGAGACCGTCCCTATTGTTGTATCCGATATATTGACATGGCAGTGAGACCGTCCCTATTGTTGTATCCGATATATTGACATGGCAGTGAGACCGTCCCTATTGTTGTATCCGATATATTGACATGGCAGTGAGACCGTCCCTATTGTTGTATCCGATATATTGACATGGCAGTGAGACCGTCCCTATTGTTGTATCCGATATATTGACATGGCAGTGAGACCGCCCCTATTGTTGTATCTGATATATTGACATGGCAGTGAGACCGTCCCTATTGTTGTATCCGATATATTGACATGGCAGTGAGACCGTCCCTTTTGTTGTATCCGATATATTGACATGGCAGTGAGACCGTCCCTATTGTTGTATCTGATATATTGACATGGCAGTGAGACCGTCCCTATTGTTGTATCTGATATATTGACATGGCAGTGAGACCGTCCCTATTGTTGTATCTGATATATTGACATGGCAGTGAGACCGCCCCTATTGTTGTATCTGATATATTGACATGGCAGTGAGACCGTCCCTATTGTTGTATCCGATATATTGACATGGCAGTGAGACCGTCCCTATTGTTGTATCTGATATATTGACATGGCATTGAGACCGTCCCTATTGTTGTATCTGATATATTGACATGGCAGTGAGACCGTCATTATTGTTGTATCTGATATATTGACATGGCAGTGAGACCGTCCCTATTGTTGTATCTGATATATTGACATGGCAGTGAGACCGTCCCTATTGTTGTATCTGATATATTGACATGGCAGTGAGACCGTCCCTATAGTTGTATCTGATATATTGACATGGCATTGAGACCGTCCCTATTGTTGTCTCTGATATATTGACATGGCATTGAGACCGTCCCTATAGTTGTATCTGATATATTGACATGGCATTGAGACCGTCCCTATTGTTGTATCTGATATATTGACATGGCAGTGAGACCGTCCCTATTGTTGTATCTGATATATTGACATGGCAGTGAGACCGTCCCTATTGTTGTATCTGATATATTGACATGGCAGTGAGACCGTCCCTATTGTTGTATCTGATATATTGACATGGCAGTGAGACCGTCCCTATTGTTGTATCTGATATATTGACATGGCAGTGAGACCGTCCCTATTGTTGTATCTGATATATTGACATGGCAGTGAGACCGTCCCTATTGTTGTATCTGATATATTGACATGGCAGTGAGACCGTCCCTATTGTTGTATCTGATATATTGACAGGGCAGTGAGACCGTCCCTATTGTTGTATCTGATATATTGACATGGCATTGAGACCGTCCCTATAGTTGTATCTGATATATTGACATGGCATTGAGACCGTCCCTATTGTTGTATCTGATATATTGACATGGCATTGAGACCGTCCCTATTGTTGTATCTGATATATTGACATGGCAGTGAGACCGTCCCTATTGTTGTATCTGATATATTGACATGGCAGTGAGACCGTCCCTATTGTTGTATCTGATATATTGACATGGCAGTGAGACCGTCCCTATTATTGTATCTGATATATTGAGATGGCAGTGAGACCGTCCCTATTGTTGTATCTGATATATTGAGATGGCAGTGAGACCGTCCCTATTGTTGTATCTGATATATTGAGATGGCAGTGAGACCGTCCCTATTGTTGTATCCGATATATTGACATGGCAGTGAGACCGTCCCTATTGTTGTATCTGATATTTTGAGATGGCATTGAGACCGTCCCTATTGTTGTATCTGATATATTGACAGGGCAGTGAGACCGTCCCTATTGTTGTATCTGATATATTGACATGGCAGTGAGACCGTCCCTATTGTTGTATCTGATATATTGACATGGCAGTGAGACCGTCCCTATAGTTGTATCTGATATATTGACATGGCAGTGAGACCGTCCCTATTGTTGTATCCGATATATTGACATGGCAGTGAGACCGTCCCTATTGTTGTATCTGATATATTGACATGGCAGTGAGACCGTCCCTATTGTTGTATCTGATATATTGACAAGACATTGAGACCGTCCCTATTGTTGTATCTGATATATTGACAAGGCATTGAGACCGTCCCTATTGTTGTATATGTTATATTGACATGGCATTGAGACCGTCCCTATTGTTGTATATGTTATATTGGCATGCAGTTAAACCGTCCCTATTGTTGAATCTATTATATTGACATGGCAGTTAAACCGTCCCTATTGTTGAATCTATTATATTGACATGGCAGTTAAACCGTCCCTATTGTTGAATCTATTATATTGACATGGCAGTTAAAACCGTCCCTATTGTTGAATCTATTATATTGACATGGCAGTTAAACCGTCCCTATTGTTGAATCTGTTATATTTACATATCAGTTAAACCGTCCCTATTGTTGAATCTGTTATATTGACATGTCAGTTAAACCGTCCCTATTGTTGAATCTGTTATATTGACATGGCAGTTAAACCGTCCCTATCGTTGAATCTGTTATATTGACATGGCAGTTAAACCGTCCCTATTGTTGAATCTGTGATATTGACATGGCAGTTAAACCGTCCCTATTGTTGAATCTGTTATATTGACATGGCAGTTAAACCGTCCCTATTGTTGAATCTGTTATATTGACATGGCAGTTAAACCGTCCCTATCGTTGAATCTGTTATATTGACATGGCATTGAGACCGTCCCTATCGTTGAATCTATTATATTGACATGGCAGTTAAACCGTCCCTATTGTTGAATCTGTTATATTGACATGTCAGTTAAACCGTCCCTATTGTTGAATCTGTTATATTGACATGTCCATTAAACCGTCCCTATTGTTGAATCTGTTATATTGACATGGCAGTTAAACCGTCCCTATCGTTGAATCTGTTATATTGACATGGCATTGAGACCGTCCCTATTGTTGAATCTGTTATATTGACATGGCATTGAGACCGTCCCTATCGTTGAATCTATTATATTGACATGGCAGTTAAACCGTCCCTATTGTTGAATCTGTTATATTGACATGGCAGTTAAACCGTCCCTATCGTTGAATCTGTTATATTGACATGGCAGTTAAACCGTCACTATTGTTGAATCTGTTATATTGACATAGCAGTTAAACCGTCCCTATTGTTGAATCTGTTATATTGACATGGCAGTTAAACCGTCCCTATTGTTGAATCTGTTACACCTGTATAAATGCTCCTGTCTTGTATCTACACTTGTTTATGCTGCACCTTCTCATGATATTATATACCTTTATTCTGTCCTACTCTCATACAACGGATGATCGGCCTATCGCTGTCAACAGATAAGGTGGGTGAAGGTTCCAATCACGGGGTAAATAAACCCTTTTGTCTATTCAAATAGGGTTAAACTAAGAGCCAACATCTCATTGACACAACACTGGTTTTATAACTTTTGTTTGGCCAGCGTTAAAGAACCAAGTAGTCATAAGGAGACAGGCTTAGAGTATATAAAAGTTGTGTACTTTCAGTACTTCTACAAGTGCATAATCAGAATACTGGAGAACAAAAGTAAACAGACCTTCAAGACTGCCGCTTTATTACTCAGTCTGAGAACAATTATGAGAATATTTGGTCTAACGATTACTAGTGAGCAGTAGCTGTTCAAATGTGCAACCAAGAAGATGTACACACCGATATAGGCAGACGATGGACTGCATAGATCCGATTATTACAAGTAATTACTAAACGTCAACAATAGCTGTTATGATATGGGCAGTGCAGGGAAAACAAGAGAGAGAGAAACCAAAGACAACCTTAAAGTTTGGTCTCACCTCAAGTTTCGAACCCAATGTTCGCCGCTGCATTCCATTCATGGCAAACAGGTAGTACTTATATTAACATGCCAGTTTGTATTACTAGGACTATGTTTATTGTACTTTGTGTCCTCCAGTTTAAAAAAAAATGACAAACTTAAGACGTGGAATTCCTACCAGAATTAGCCGGGGTTGTTCATATCGTCGGGGGAGTCACATAACTTCTGCTCTAATGTTACATGTTTCGCCCGAAGATTTTTAAAAGCGGTTTCTTTGAATGTTTATGATAACTGGAGTTATTGATAACGAGAAAAGCTGACTAGAACAAAAAATATGGAACAAAATTGAAAAGTTGACTCAAAAATGTGGCTATCTGATCTGTTGAATTTGCAGCCTTTTAGGGAAGGTATTATGGAACGACCACAACTAAAATAACACAATGGCTTCTACTTTGCTTACACTTGAATTAATTGTGCACATTTTTGTATAGATACCGCATTTGATTATTTTTGTTATCATTTTTCTTCATAAACGCCAGTGCAGCTTTTATGGAAATATAAATATTGATATCGGATGATAGTTGAATCATGGAAGTGACATGAACTGTATCCACCAGACATATGAACGGTCTCATAATGGTGTCGAATCATGGAAGTGACATGAACTGTATCCACCAGACATATGAACGGTCTCATAATGGTGTCGAATCATGGAAGTGACATGAACTGTATCCACCAGACATATGAACGGTCTCATAATGGTGACATTGTTTGACTTCCTGATAAACGTTTCACAGAGGAATTCACTTCTGTAGTATGATCCCCGACTTGAATTTGACATTGTCTACATTATTATTGACAGCGTGGCGCAGCATCGTTTTGTAGCGGGATGGCGCTGCTCCCTTACTTATTCTAGTATTATATGTTCTATTTTATTATATGTTCTATTTTGTTATATGTTCTATTTTATTATATGTTCTATTTTATTATACGTTTTATTTTATTGTAACTTCTAAGCTGCCTCCAGTTGAACGGTTATGGTTTGTAACCAACTTTGTTGACTTGATTGTATATTATTTGTTATTGTTAATGGAACGTGACATTGCTCCACTGTTCCATTGTGCATGTTCCGTCTTAAAATATTCTGTCGTGTCCTCGTAAGTGTAACTGTTCTCTTATAATAGCAGGGAGTAAAGTTATTACTATCCATTAATGTTGGCTTTCTTCCAGTCTGTTCATCCATCATCAGACATTTGATTCAATGTTAAAAATCATTTCATCTTCAAATAAAGTTAATAATAAAGTAGCACTGAGCCTTTTATAGAGATATTTTCTTGCCCGTGATTAGAACTGACATAATGTTATGATTTATTGTTGATTATCAATTTTGTACATATGTCTGTGTCTGTCTGCGATCAGGACTCAGTCAGAGTAGGATCCCAGACTCTCACATGAAGTCAGCTGTCAGGCTAAGTGTGTTGATCGCCCCCCCCCCCCCCCCCCCCCCCCCCCACAGACAGAACATCATAGTTAGAGTCTGCCAGATCCACTCTGATTGAACACCCGTTAAAACATTGCACTGTGTTCTGCGCCAGTGCATCCGATTTCAGCCAGCATTTTATTCAGGTTTGCATTCCTTAGCCTTTGATTGTCCCCAATCTTCCTGCAAGGCAGCAGATGATCTTTTCTGTAGGGGGATTCTGCCCTTAGACGGTCGGCCTTCCCAGGTTTACGAGCACCGTCTGCCCGAGTCACTAGAGGTGACTAACACAGCCATGCGACTTGTAATATGAGGAAACTGCAACAAGGAACGTTTTTCATGCATAGCTTTCAATTGTTCCTGCCGCCTATTCCCATATACCGGTAAGTCACGTCATCTTGAAAATGATGATAGTCGTAGCACTAGATGATGTTAGGCCATCGTTGATGACTCCAATTCCGAACATATATTCACACAAATAGTCCTCGAATTATCGCCGTCGCACATCAAACAGCAGACCGTAAGATTAGTGCACGGCCGGTTTAGTGAACCATTACGATGACGTAGCACACATAAAAAGTCGCGCAACACTTAATCTCGTTCCATTTAGATTTCTGTGTGATTACTCTAGTGTAAGCAGCCTACGACGAACAAAACACGATATTATCCCATTCTATATATAACACTACAATCATCACCATCATCGTGTATCCTACCGGTTGGAGTAGGCGATCCTGTCCTTCCACAATTTTCTGTCTACAATGCATCGTATAAATTCTGTTGGTGATTGTTTTCCATGGAACGACACGAAGCTATCTAGTATTTTTTTTTTTTGGGGGGGGGGCGGGGGGGGTATCTGCAAGCATTCTTTCCCTGTATTTTGAAACTTGCAACTAGAAGAATGTTAAGAAAACCATTGACAGCTAAGAAGAGTAATGGAAACGTTCTGACAGAGGCTAACGATAAAAAGGATCTAGTTTCCAATATTAGAAATATAAAAAAAAATCTCTTTTTTTTTGCTATTTAATGAGAAGGGAGCAGGTTTAATATATTTTGATAACTGTAACAGATCGAGGGACGAAGCGATAGAGGAAGGCAATAGAAAAGATACCAGACAGCTTAAGAGAATGGCTGGGCAGAAGGTCAACAACAGAAATGACAAATAACTGTCAAGATCGAGAGTTGCGAATAGACATGATCGCCTAAGCCAGCAGGTACTTGATGATGAGGATGAACTAAGAATTCTAATTTTCCTCTTCTCGTGATATTCCTGGAAATGCCGATTATTTCTTTCTTATGTTTTTTTGGAGCTCTCTTTATGTGTTGGCCTCTTTGAGAATTGCCTCGTTGATCTTTTTAGCTGTCCAGAGAACTCTCAACATTCATCTGAGAAATCCTATCTCAGTGGCATGTAATCATGCTGTCCATGATTCGCTCCCACAGGTCGACATTGGCCCTATATGGCACCGACGAACTCTCTTTCGAATATCAATCGACATAGACTTTTTTCACAAAATTCTTTTCATTTTCTGAAATACAACTTTGGCCTGTGCTATTCTGCTTTATATCTAATCTTACAGGGGATACTAACAACATACAGGGTAAGCCAACATCTAAGCAACCAATAAAAGTCTCTACATCAATAACAGCTGCACAGTCAGAACAACAGCTGTCTACACAGACCACTTCGAAGTTAGATCTGGAGTAAGACAGGGGTTAGTACTGTCCCCCTTTTTGTTCATTACTACAAATGTTGGTTAGACAACCCCTTGGAAACAGAGGATATTAACGAGTTTCTGTTGTATACGATCAGTTACATGGAACAGTAGAAGACCTACAAGATAACGTACGTTGATGACCAGAACAGTCAAACAATACAACATGAAAATCAACATCAATAAAACAGAAGTTATGAATATCACACAAGAGAATTAGAATATTAACATAATGATGGACGGCAGACAACTAAAACAAGTTGAGGAATTAAAATACCTAGGAAGTCTAGTGACAGACGACAATTCACAAACAGCAGAAAAAGACTCATATGCAACAGAGCTTGTCAAATCATTGGTCAGCTAATACCACTATTTCCAAAAATGAAGTAACTCTGGAGGCAAAACGGGCACTCTAGATGAAATCTAGATGAATCTTCATCCCAACGTTGTGCTACCACTGCCAGCTCAGCCCTGTACCCTAGATGCAAGAACAATAAGAAAAATAGCCACTATTGAGATGAAATAGGTTAGATGAACGACAGGAAAAAGTCTGAGGGATAAGATCAGAAGTGAAGAACTGAGTTAAAAGCAAGGAATAACCTTCGCCATAGAATAAATAAACAAACAACATAAACAATGATTTGCCACGTGATAAGTCAGAAAGTAAAGATCAAAACAACACGGGGAGCCTTTTATAAACATTGCCAGAAAACCAGACCCAAGTGCCGACCACGAAAAAGATGGATTGACGGATTATTAAATACACTAGGAAACAACAGCAGCAGAGGCGAACAGAAGAGCAAAAGACCGCAAATGATATCTCCCCTCGACGCTGACAAATGAAGAAGGAAAGAAGAAGCAACATTTTAATTCACTCTTTAAGAGGTATTATACGAATTTGTATGTAGTTTTTTGTTTGTTTTTAAATTAACTAAGTTTGTGTCATTGTTGTTTGTGTGATTGTCCATCATCATCATCATCATCGTGTGCCCTCTCCGCAACGAAGGTTGGCTACCATGGATCGCCATTCTACTCTGTTTCTTGCTTTGATGGTGCAGGCTGTCATAGATTGACTTGTCCATCTTTTGATGTTACTCGTCCATGTTAGTCTTGGTCTGCCTCTGCCTCTTTTGCCTTGTATTTTTCCTTCCAATATTACTTTTAGTAGGCTGTTGTGTCTTTTAACATGCCCCCCCCCAAAAAAAAAAAAAAAAAAAAAAATCATACACAACAATATATTGCCCTATCGAAGCTACATATACTCAGTTGTTTTAATTTTACTATCTTGTTGGTGTTGTGGCATATATTCTTCATGACATTTAATTGTTATGTTGCCATTACTAGTCTTCTTTTGATCTTCTGGCAGTCTCCATAATTGATTGTTAGTTATTACCGATCTCAGGTATTCCATATTTACAATTTGAAACAATTTCAAATTATTTGTTGTCGATTATGATTTTAATTTCGGCTTTTTGCCAAATTTTCAAAGAAAATAAAACTGCTTTATGTATGACTTTTAGAACTGGTTTCGTCACCGCCAACTATAGGTTCACGTAAATCTATACATTTGTATTTGGTTGTGGGAATTCCCGAAATGATTGATCTATATTTCTGTGTCTGACTACGTTAATAGCTCAGGTGAACGTCTCCGACTTCAATGTATGGATACCAAATGTTAAATGTGAGTTTTATGACAAAATTAACTTACAGACTGTGTATGTTATTAACAAATATGTTCTTTAATGATTGTACAACTTGATATGCATTTATTTGGACTGTAAGTACGGCATGCCTCTGGGCGAAACAAATACATTACTGATTATCATGTCGGCCATTAGCCTCGTCATAATTCACTTCCTAGTTGGTAAGATAAACAGTAATAATAGTTACATTTTGTTTGATCGAATCAAAGTTGTTAATGACTCACTTAATAGACCTGAATCAGGGCGCATGTCATGAGATGTTACCATCCGTAAGTTCAACCGAAGATGGAGAAGTGACAGGTTGCAATGTCTTCTTGAATTCCCGGGTTCTGATTGAGATGATGGGACTTGTCTCGCCTAGATGTTCTGTGATACTAGTCCTCTATATCAGTAGACCTCACCACTGCGAGGACTGGAGGTACTAAGATTGTAGGTCTTCTATATCAGTAGATATTCAATTAAATATTTTTGTTATTATTTCTATTCCAAAATCACCCATGGCTTCAATCTCTTCTTTAGTTATATTATCTGGTTCAGAGTAGGGTTGCCATCCGTCCCGCTTTTTCCGGATTGTCCCACTTTTTCATCAAAAATTAATTGTCCCGCCTAAGGGTCTGGGGGACAGCAATTTGTCCCGCTTTTTAACCCAGCCAAATTTTTCACCTACAAATTTTAATATTTTCTTAAATTATTTATTATTGGTTTGAGTTTTGTTACAAAATGAAGCTTCTTAGTCCGAAACGTCTATTTGTAGAGTCCTGCGCTATCGCTGTTTAATAATAAAGTTTGTAGATACAACTCATAAATACTCATTTGAGAATATCCAGCACAAAATTGTTAGTGCGGAAGGCGGTATTATTTAAAAATTTACAAAAGATGACGTCTTCGGCTTCGTCTTACTCTTAGGCGACTCTTAGCCGAGGCGCTGAGCCTTACTCTACCCATCTCACCGCTCACGTGATCTGTGCCTACGTGACAATCTGCATGCTTTTGTCCTTGTCGTATTTCTGTAGGCGCTAATAATTCATTCAACAACATCGGGCCATCCTCGTGTGTTTAATTATAAACTTAGCTGCACCGAGTTTTATGACTACGTAATCCAGCGACAAGATCTTCTCACTCAGAGTCTGAAGTCAGACAAATATGAGATGCAGCCGACACCGACTTAAGAAGCTGGAAATCAAGGTAAACATTTTTTTATTAATTAAAAAAATTACTGGTACATGTATTAGAATTATAATGTAATAATAATTAGTCTATGTGTGTGCTATCTCTGACTTTTCCTATGGCTATTATGCTTTACATGATGTGTCCCGCTTTCGCGTCTAAAAAAGTACCATTTGTCCCGCTTTCTGCTTCGAAGGTTCTGGCAACCCTAGTTCAGAGGCATTTTCCTGCTTATATATTGCACAAGGCGTCTTCTTTAAATATTTCTGGTCCTTCCCCATTATCCTTAATATCTACTTCCGTTCGTTCATCATTATAAAGATCTTTAATGTATTCTGTCCATCGTTCCCTAATGCTTGCTTGTTCAATCAACAGTTCTCCTTTCTTTGATCTTAAACATCCAGTTTTTGATTGCGTTTTTCTTCCTGTTAATTCTTCAATTCGTTTGTATATAACTTTGTCATCACTTTTTTTTTGCATCTCGATCTCTTTGAATCTCTGATTTAGCCATGCTTCTTTTGCTTCATTGCATTTTATTACAATTTTTTAATTTAATCTCTTATACTCATTTTTGTTATCCTTATTTCTTCTTCTTGTATCCATTAGTTGTAACATGTCATATGTCATCCATTTCTGTCTTGAATTTGTGCTCACTGGCGATATGAACTCTTTTGATGTTTGCTGCATTGCTTATTTTAGCATTTCCCACTGTTCATCGATGCTTTGTATCTTCTCTATTGCATTGTACCGGTTCTGAATTGTGATATTAGATTTGTCTTGTAACCTTCTGTCTGATTTGAGTAAATGTAAATGTAAATTAATATTAAATGAGGCTCGTTTTGCTGTTTTTTATTTTCTGTAAGCTTTCCCACAACTGGTACATGACCACTATTGTAATTTGTTCATGGTCTAGTTTTCACACATACCAGACTTTTTCTAGTTCTGTTGTTTATCATTATGTAGTCGATTTGATTACATGCGCCGTCTCCTGAGCTTTTCCATGTCCACAGACGTCTTGGATGTTGCTTAAACCAGGTGTTTCATCATGGTGTGTGTTCTTGCCCAGTCGATAAGCCTGTCCCCTCTTTCATTCCTCTCGCCTAAGCCATAATAACCAACTACTTCTTCAACTCTTTCCTTTTCTACTTTTGCGTTGAGGTCCCCTAGAACTATGGTTTTTTTTCATGTGGTTTGCATTGATGAAGTGTCATAATAAACTCGTCGTTAAGTTTATCAACTGTTTTCGCTGTACTGTTTGCTGTTGGTGCATAAACTTGTATGAGATTTATATCTCCTGGCTTTCCATTCAATTTCTCTAAAAGGACTCTGCCAGATATTGCCCACAAACCTTTCACTATTCTTGTTCTTTCTGCATCAAGGTTGATAGCAAATCTTCTCCCTAAACATAATCATCCTACATGTAGCAATAGGTAAATGTAGCAAATCTTCTCCCTAAACATAATCATCCTACATGTAGCAATAGGTAAATGTAGCAAATCTTCTCCCTAAACATAATCATCCTACATGTAGCAATAGGAAAATGTAGCAAATCTTCTCCCTAAACATAATCATCCTACATGTAGCAATATGTAAATGTAGCAAATCTTCTCCCTAAACATAATCATCCTACATGTAGCAATATGTAAATGTAGCAAATCTTCTCCCTAAACATAATCATCCTACATGTAGCAATATGTAAATGTAGCAAATCTTCTCCCTAAACATAATCATCCTACATGTAGCAATATGTAAATGTAGCAAATCTTCTCCCTAAACATAATCATCCTACATGTAGCAATATGTATTTCTGCCTCACCGTTTGTTGTCGTTGTCCTCGTTTTCTGAAGAAGGTCGCATGTAGGCCGAAACGTCAGTATTTTGTTGTGTTCCTTTTTTGTAAAGCTGTCATTATGACTTGCACGAGTGTACGTCACACCCCACTACTGGTTATTTGCTACCAGCTTTACCACAGCATTATAATTATTTGCTTGTTCCCTGCTCATTTTTACCCCTGCTACTTTATATTTGTTTAATGTCATAAATGTGTCTGTGTTCTAGTTAGACTCATCACCAAAGCTTTTCGTTCTCTCGCCGATTTAAATAATATCTCGTCGGCCTCCACCCTCTATTTCTTCTCTCATCATCCTATCTCTCATCCCTCTGTCCACTTCTCCCTAAACTTAATCGAATTCTAAGTGATTCGATGAGCATAAAAAAGCGGAGGCGGGCTCTGTATGCAGGCAATGGGTAGAGTCATTACAGAAGTCAAAAAAACGTAGGGTCACCTTTGTCTACGTCCCTGGACATGTGGGAGTACGGGGAAATGAAAAAGCGGACAGGTTGGTTAGCTGCGCTGTTGTTGAAGACGGTCAACCAAAGGATCGGGCGTACAACATCAAAACCCTCCAAGATGTGGGAAAGGCACAGGAATTCGACAACCATGAGTCCACGTCACTCCTTCGGATGAAAGAGATGGGAGTTAAGATGGGCACAGCCAGAAACGAGGAACTTAGTGGGCGTATATGAAGACTCATCAACCAACACAGAACTGGAGTCGTCAGTCGCTGGACACTGCGAAACTTGTTGAGGAGTAGATTTGAGCATATTCGGAGTGCAATGATCTTGACCCGCAAATAACTTACTAACTAAATAAACGTAAAGATTTAAGAGTGTTCTTAATTCAGTTTTTTAAGATATTTGCCTTATGAAGAAGGTCTGCGTCTTGATACGAAACTTTTGATGCACTTTGATGGTGCATGTGGCGTTTATAAAGTGGACAATTTTAGTAGCTCATGTTTTTGTTAGAGATTTCTTTTTTACTCGGGTTTGAAAAAAAAAAAACCAGTTAATGATAAACAAGAGAATTGCCTTTCATGAACAGATGTGTGTATACGACACAATAAAGAGAACTAATCATGGAGTAGAGACACAAGTTTGCAATATTTATAATGTTTGTGGACAAGTGTTGATGGATATAGCTGCTGATGTAAAAGCAATCTGGTTGGTTTATTTTACAACATGACAATGATCCAGGATTACATTTAACTCTCCTTCTAAAAATTGAATTCAACATTCATTTATTGATTAATTTTCCTGTCGTTCTGAAGACGCATATATGGTGAAAGTCATAGTTCTCCACTATTGACAATATGACACTAGTTCTTTTAGTTATTGGTTGTTTCTTATTCTCATGGTTCAACCTTCCATATAATTGTTCTGCGTAGCGATCTCCATGGTCTGCCTTGTCTTTCTTTTCGAGATGGTTTGCACAAGAATGTCTGATAGGGAAGTCTTTCTTAGTTCATTCTCAGCATATGAGTGATGCATTTCCAGTGCCGCCTATCACCATTTCATTTGAAATGTATCTTTTCCAGCTTATATTTGAGATTTTACAGAGATATTTGTTAAGGGCATTCAATTTCTAATCTAAAGTCTGGGTACAAGAACAATACGACAAATAACCACCACTGAGATGAAATATGTTAGACGAATGATAGGAAACAGTATGAGCGATACGATCAGAAATGAATGAAGAACTGAGAGAAGAAAGCTAGGAATAACCCTCTGGGCAATACATATTAAAGAAAGAACAGATAAAATGGTTTGGCCATATGATAAGGCATAAAAATCAAACCACAACACAACGAAACTTTAATAAACTTTGCGAGAACACCAGATCCAAGGACCGACCACCAAAAAGATGGATTGACGGAATATTAGAAACTCTAGGAAACATAGTAGTAGCAGAGGCAAACAGAAGAGCAAATGACCGCAATGTATACTTCAACTCGACGCTGAAAGGCAAATGAGGAAGGAAAGAAGAAGAAGCAGATAACGTCTGGGTTGATTTCCAACTATCACATCAAGGTCATAACAAGGAGACCTTACAGAAAGTGAACATCCTATGATGTCTTCCTTTACAGAGAACTTTGGAACCAGATGTTCGACAGTTTGTTGAAAGCTTTTGATGCTGGTGCGATGCGTGTTATGATTTCCCATGTTATATCTTCATCTCTGGACATTTGAATGCCCAGTTAGATATAATTAACTTAGCATGAAACATGTTTGTTTCTATGTTCTGGTATTCCTCCATTGTTTATGTGATCCTTTGCGATGAAAGCAAATCGAAGAATTGTATCCCCAATGTTAAATTATTTGTAGTAAACACAATCTCCATGCAACCAATGATGGTATGGTAAATATTACATTGCCTAATTAATATTAGTTTAACTATTACAGTTTTAATAATGGATTAGATATTTCTTTTACAATAGATAATGATAGAATCAAATGAGCACTGCCAGATTGTGTGTGTATTTTAAAAGATGATTAACGCTCTAATAATATTGCACATTCTGAGAACAATAATTTTCATTTCATTTAGGAAAAAAACCATTGTCTTAAACAATAACTGTCATTTTCCAAAGTGTTATCTTAATATGAATAATTCTGTGTTCGTTTTGTGAAGAGAACAATTTCTTAATTTATAAAGTTGCTGAAAAATGTAACTCTGTGGATTATTGGAAGCGCTACAGCTGCCTTGGGAGCAGCGATAGCTCAGTGGTTAGTGAACTGGACAACAAAGGACAAGAGGTAGGGTTCGATCTCAACCGATGGCTTCCGGTTCACCCAGCCTTTAATGGGCACCGGATTTTTTTCTGGGAAAGTAAAGCGGCACGGACGTAAAACTGACCACATTACCCCAAAAATCATGTGCCGAAGTCTGTAAAATTTATGGTCACTAACACCATATTCCCTATACGCCACTTGGCGTGACGGGGGTAATTTACTTTTTTCTTTATAGCTACATTGTCGTGACTACAAGCAATGTAGGCTTTTGCCTCAAAACTCCCTCTTTTGCATCCTCAACATTTGTAGTGTCACTTAGTGCAGCTAATGCATCTTGTATCTTAGGATCCCCACTGCTGCAGCCATTATACCATATTTTTGTTCATTTGTCAAACACTACGTTTGTTATTGTAAGAACTGTATTATTTTTCTATTGTAACAATTAGTAATTATTTATTTTCTTATTATTGTGTCAACCGAGTTCTTTCATGTTCTCGTTCTAGCGCCAATCATTACTACTGTGTTTTTTTATATTGCCAATCATTTCTTTTCTGTGTTGCTGTTACTTTAATTAGATTACTTTTATCTTGAAATATATTCCTGCCACGGAGTTTAAGGGTCATGATGATCTCTAGAGAAAATTCCCGGATGTGAAAACTAAAACAAACAATAAACAGTTAATAGAAGATTAATGCTGAACAACTTTAGAAGATTAATGCTGAACAACTTTAGAAGATTAATGCTGAACAACTTTAGAAGATTAATGCTGAACAACTTTAGAAGATTAATGCTGAACAACTTTCATCTATTTCCAGATATGTGTGTCACCCAACTTTGGATTTCTGATGTTAGTGAAGATTTGGAGTCGTCCTCAATAATACATTAAAAGAAAACACACTAAAATGAGTCTAAGATTGAGACTATTACTCAATTCATAAAAATGAAGGTCCGCGTATGCTCAGTTATAGTTTGTGAATAATTAGAACATCCCTGGACGTAAGGTAAAATAGCAATAGGAACTGACAGTTGAGTAACTCAGTATATCTCTCAACAAATATATTTTCTTGGACATTAGAGGCGTTTTATACACTTAAAGTTAAAAGGAAAAACAAAACGGTTTAATATATTTGATAGCCTTTTGACTGTGTGTCGCATCGCAATGTCAACGTCAACCTAGCACGCAGTAACTACACTATTCAGTATGGCTGACCTCTCCAGCCAAACACCTGCAACAGTGACAAGGAAAGTTAATGTCGAGAAATTGCTGACATTTTTATCAGATAATGGCCTCCAGATCCTAGAAGATCATCAAAAACTGATTCATCAAGGTCAGCACAAATCATCAATTTCGATATCCCAGATTGGTCAGAACAAATATCTTGATATTGTCAACGTTGCTGCGGCTTACATCAACAAGAGGAACATTCTCAACAAAACTCCGTTACACTTGAGTGCCGAGGTTGGGTACAAGGAGTTTGTGAATATCTTTATTCGAGCTGGATCTGAAGTCGATGGTAAAAATACTGCACATTTCAATGTTCAAGGTTTTAGTTTTATTCGTCGCTTCTTTAAAGCTGTTGGTACAGACAATCACCAAGATTGTAAAAATACTCCACTACATCTGAGTGCCAAAAATGGACATAAAGAAATTGTTGAAATTCTTCTTGTAGCTGGCGCTAATGTTGAAGCTAAGGACGAAGATAACTATACTCCACTACATCTGAGCGCCAAAAATGGATATAAAGAAATTGTTGAAATCCTTCTTAATGCTGGCGCTAATGTTGAAGCTAAGGACGAAGATAACTATACTCCACTACATCTGAGCGCCAAAAATGGATATAAAGAAATTGTTGAAATCCTTCTTAATGCTGGCGCTAATGTTGAAGCTAAGGACGAAGATAACTATACTCCACTACATCTGAGCGCCAAAAATGGATATAAAGAAATTGTTGAAATCCTTCTTAATGCTGGCGCTAATGTTAATGCTGAATGTAGAAACATGTATATTCCACTACATGTGAGTTCCGAAAATGGACATACAGAAATTGTTGAAGTTCTCCTTAAAGCTGGAGCTAGTGTTGATGCTGAATGTAGAAAAATGTATACACCACTACATCTTAGTGCAGGAAATGGACATACAAAAATTGTTGAAGTTCTCCTTAAAGCTGGAGCTAATGTTGATGCTGAAAACGAAAATAATGATACTCCACTACATCGGAGTGTTGTATTTGGATATAAAGATATTGTTGAAATTCTACTTGAAAATCAAGCTAATGCTAATGCTAAAGGCAATTTTCTATTTACACCACTACATGTCAGTGCTTATAATGGGTGTAAAGACATTATTGAAATTCTTCTTAAAGCTGGAGCTAATGTTTGTACTGCTGATATCTTAAAGCAGACTCCACTACATTTGAGTACTTTGCAAGGTCATGAAGAAATTGTTGAAATTCTTATCCGAGCTGGAGCTGACGTTGATGCTGTAGACGTGTTTCAGAGCACTCCGTTACACTATTCTATTCTGTATAATCATGACAGTATTGCTGACCGTCTTCTCCAAGCTGGTGCGTCTGTTTCTAAAAGAGACAAATCGAAATACAGTGTTCTGGACTATATGAATTATAATCAAAAAGTCCGATTTGGCTATAAACCATTGGACCTATTTTCTAGAATATCTACATTTTTCAGATCTAGCAAAGTTGAATTTGTAGAAAATCAAAATTCTATGCCCAACAGAACTGAGATTGTAAAGACAGAAGCTGTCAGTGCCACATTTACAACATCGGACTGTCAAAACATTCAATCTGAAGGAGTCTTTTCCAGCATTGGTAACTTTTGTTGATGTTGTTTTCCTTATTAATGAGAGTTTTGTGAGAAATTTTTGTGTCAGTTGGAAGCTATCAGAGCAGATCGTGTATTTGTTATTAGTTGTAGTTAAGAATATGTAAAGTTCTTGTTTTATTTAGAAATACTAGACAAAGAAACTGATCAGGTCGTGTGATTTACCTGTTTAAATGTAGATAGTCAGTACTACCTCTAGCTGACCTGCTTCCTTGTGCTCCTGATTTGATGAAGGGATACAGACAACACTCAAGGAGTTTAAGTTTGTTAGTCTATGTGGAGTTGAAGATGGCCCATGGGACAGAAATAATAACTTTCCATGCCTGACTTTTCCCTGCTATATTTTCTTTAGTTCTGTAGCCATAGTTAGCCTTTTCTATTAGTTAATTGTTCCTTGCTAAGTGTCCTCTGAGTAAGAGTCCGCGACACATTTGTATGCCACTGATCACATCAGTAAAGTCCATGATTTCTGTTGTTTTTATTAAATCTGTAGTTACCGCTGCACTGACCGTGGGATACAGAACCATCCGTGTAGATTATAGGATCATGAGGTGGCGACATTTTTCCATGAGTTTCTTATTACGACATCGGTAGCTCTATAGGCACAGTCGTGACACTCTCTGCCGAGCTGAATGATTACTTAACATTAGCCTCGTTTTCTCCAATCTTATTTCTATCCAATCCTTGCCAGCCCTAATGTCATTCAAATCACATACTCTCCTTGTGAACTCCTCCGCCTCGGAGCATTGTCCTGGATTGTCCACGCCTGAGGTGTCTGTTCTTGGTCACACCCACTTCTGAATGCAAGGGGTGATAGAAGATCAAGAGTCCTTCTTCTTATTTTCTCTTTTCACTGATACTGAAAGGTGTCGTGGTTTATATCATTTGTCGTTCTTGAGCTGCTCGAACTATCTGAATTAGTGATTTTCCTTTGTTGTTACATGTTTCTGTCACTGCATCCATCAATCTTCTTCTAGGTCTTCCTCTTGGTCTTTTCCCATGCATTCTCGAGAAGAACGCCCTTGATGGTGATTGGTGAGGATTCATTCTGAACAGGTGGCCAAACCATTTAAGTTGTTGTTGCTCTATATATTCTTGGCAGGGTTTTATTCCTACCATTTTTCTTATGGTTTCGTTTGGAATTCTATCTCTTCTTGGTTGTTTCCTTATCACGTTCAAATCAGCCTGGACCTGAGCATATCTATGCTACACTCTAATGCTCGGTAAGTCAAGTAAGTACTTTAATGAACGGACAGGTGTCTCTATGGTGCATCCGAGAACATCTGAATGCCCGCATTCAACCTTGCGAGTTGACGAGAGAGTGAGCATACCCAAACTATAATCCAGTACTGAGAGCACCGCAGGCTGCATGAGTGAGAATAGTAACGATTGTTGGAGGTTTGCCCTGCCCATGATCTTGATCACGATGACACCTCTCCTTGCCTTGTGAATGACGTAGCTCACGTATTGATTCACAGAATGGTTTACATCGAATCGTCCCATGCAGTGTTAGCGTTGATTAATTTATCTTGAGCGTTCAAATGTGTTGAGCTCAAGAAGGTAAGATCATCTGCATGAAGTTGAGCTAGTTCAAGATGCCATTGTTTGCCTGTATAAGATCTTATTACTTGTCACGAATATATTTCTCATGATGTAATAATATATTCTATCTATCTATTGTCCTTTGCTGCCGAAGATAGCACATAGGGCAGACATTCTAGACTCTGTGTCCGACGATCTTTCAACTGTCAGGCCTTGCACAGGACCCGCATTGTGTCTCGCCTCACAGCTCTGTTTTAGGTGAGTTGCTCTTTCTCGGCGAGGGACTTGATGTCTGCTGTTGTTGCCTCTCGCTTGAATGTTCTTTTTAGTGTTTTTCTATGTAGACCTCTTTTTCTTGTATCCCCTGGTTCGCATTTGAAGGCCTGCTTTGAGATTCTTGTGTTATCTCTTCTCATCTCAAGGCCAACTTATTATTTATCGTTATCCGATATACTTTGTTGTAAATTATGAAACATGAATTAAGTTGCACGTGATACCCCTTTCACTTCTCAAAGATGTTGCTCCCAGGGTATCTCTGCTGCTGTTATGTTTCCTAGTGCTTCTAATATTCCATCGACCCATCTTTTTCGTGGTCGACCCTTGGGTCTGGTGTTCTCACAACGTTTGTTGAAGGCTCGTTGTGTTGTGTTTTGTTCTTTCTGCCTTGTCACGTGGCCAAAACTTGTTATCTGTTGTTTCCTTATATATTCTATGGCGGGGGCTATTCCTAGCTTTTTTCTCAGTTCTTCATTTCTGATCTTATCTCTCAGACTGTTTCCTGTCATTCGTGAAACACATTTCATCTCTGTAGTGGTTATTTTTCTTATTGTTCTTGCATCTAGGGTCCAGGTCTGGCATTGGTAGCACAACGTTGGGATGAAGATTGTATTGTATAGTGCTCGTTTTGCCTCCAGAGTTATTTCCTTGTTCCCTTTTGGCTGCTCGGTTCCTGGCAAAGGTCTGGGGAGAAAAGTATAGAGCCACTGACACCTGCCACGCTTGTCGTAAGAGAAAAGAATAGAGCCACTGACACCTGCCACGCTTGTCGTAAGAGAAAAGAATAGAGTCATTGACACATGCCACGCTTGTCGTAAAAGAAAAGAATAGAGCCACTGACACCTGCCATGCTTGTCGTAAAAGAAAAGAATAGAGCCATTGACACCTGCCACGCTTGTCGTAAAAGAAAAGAATAGAGCCACTGACACCTGCCGCGCTTGTCGTAAGAGAAAAGAATAGAGTCACTGACACCTGCCACGCTTGTCGTTAAAGAAAAGAATAGAGCCACTGACACCTGCCATGCTTGTCGTAAGAGAAACGAATAGAGCCATTGACACCTGCCACGCAAGTAGTATACTATGTTGTATTTGACCTGTATTGGCCCGTAAATTAACAAAGATATATAGTAGGTGCCTTTAGCGCCTAATGTACATGAGGGGGAGGGGAGTTAACCATGGCCGCTCGTATCCGGATGTTGACCTCTAGTCCCGGTGACCCCGGAAGTGACCTGTTTATGTCTGGTGTGTGCTGATTTTGGAGTTCTTGATGTACTTGATCGATAGAGATAGATTAGTAAATTATACAACATCAATGAAACACGATCAATATAAAACAGAAAGCAAAAGATATATTTTATTCTTTTATTATCTCAATAGGTGTATAGCATACAGTGGATATTATATAACCTTACAAAAATATTTAGTACACTGAGTAAATATATAGTACAAGGATAACATGTATTTATATCTATGTTGTTGGGTGGTTGCTTAGCCCTTTGCAACTGATTTTATCGTAATACCCCATTGTATGAGACACAGGTGTCATGTCATGATGTTGTTGACTGTTTCCATGCTATGTCATTGTAGCAGTCATAGGTGTCATGTCGTTGTAGCAGACACGTATGTCATGTCGTTGTATCAGACACGTATGTCATGTCGTTGTATCAGACACGTATGTCATGTCGTTGTATCAGACACGTATGTCATGTCGTTGCATCAGACACGTATGTCATGTCGTTGTAGCAGACACGTATGTCATGTCGTTGTATCAGACACGTATGTCATGTCGTTGTAGCAGACACGTATGTCATGTCGTTGTATCAGACACGTATGTCATGTCGTTGTAGCACACAGGTATGTCATGTTGTTGTAGCAGACACGTATGTCATGTCGTTGTAGCAGACACGTATGTCATGTCGTTGTATCAGACACGTATGTCATGTCGTTGTATCAGACACGTATGTCATGTCGTTGTATCAGACACGTATGTCATGTCATTGTATCAGACACGTAAGTCATGTCGTTGTAGCAGACACGTATGTCATGTCGTTGTATCAGACACGTATGTCATGTCGTTGTATCAGACACGTAAGTCATATCGTTGTATCAGACACGTATGTCATGTCGTTGCATCAGACACGTATGTCATGTCGTTGTATCAGACACGTATGTCATGTCGTTGTAGCACACAGGTATGTCATGTCGTTGTAGCAGACACGTATGTCATATCGTTGTAGCACACAGGTATGTCATGTCGTTGTATCAGACACGTATGTCATATCGTTGTAGCACACAGGTATGTCATATCGTTGTAGCACACAGGTATGTCATATCGTTGTAGCACACAGGTATGTCATATCGTTGTAGCACACAGGTATGTCATGTCGTTGTAGCAGACACGTATGTCATATCGTTGTAGCACACAGGTATGTCATGTCGTTGTAGCAGACACGTATGTCATATCGTTGTAGCACACAGGTATGTCATGTCGTTGTATCAGACACGTATGTCATGTCGTTGTATCAGACACGTATGTCATGTCGTTGTATCAGACACGTATGTCATGTCGTTGTATCAGACACGTATGTCATGTCGTTGTATCAGACACGTATGTCATGTCGTTGTATCAGACACGTACAACATGTCGTTGTAGCAGACACGTACAACATGTCGTTGTATCAGACACGTACAACATGTCGTTGTATCAGACACGTACAACATATCGTTGTATCAGACACGTATGTCATGTCTTTGTATCAGACACGTATGTCATGTCTTTGTATCAGACACGTATGTCATGTCTTTGTATCAGACACAGGTGTCATGTCGTTGTATCAGACACTTATGTCATGTCGTTGTAGCAGACACGTACAACATGTCGTTGTATCAGACACGTATGTCATGTCGTTGTATCAGACACGTATGTCATATCGTTGTATCAGACACGTATGTCATATCGTTGTATCAGACACGTATGTCATGTCGTTGTATCAGACACGTATGTCATGTCGTTGTATCAGACACGTATGTCATATCGTTGTAGCAGACACGTATGTCATATCGTTGTATCAGACACGTATGTCATATCGTTGTATCAGACACGTATGTCATGTCGTTGTATCAGACACGTAAGTCATATCGTTGTATCAGACACGTATGTCATGTCGTTGTATCAAACACGTAAGTCATATCGTTGTATCAGACACGTATGTCATGTCGTTGTATCAGACACGTATGTCATATCGTTGTATCAGACACGTATGTCATATCGTTGTATCAGACACGTATGTCATGTCGTTGTATCAGACACGTATGTCATGTCGTTGTATCAGACACGTATGTCATATCGTTGTAGCAGACACGTATGTCATATCGTTGTATCAGACACGTAAGTCATATCGTTGTATCAGACACGTATGTCATGTCGTTGTATCAGACACGTAAGTCATATCGTTGTATCAGACACGTATGTCATGTCGTTGTGTCAGACACGTATGTCATATCGTTGTATCAGACACGTATGTCATATCGTTGTATCAGACACGTATGTCATGTCGTTGTATCAGACACGTATGTCATGTCGTTGTATCAGACACGTATGTCATATCGTTGTAGCAGACACGTATGTCATATCGTTGTATCAGACACGTATGTCATATCGTTGTAGCAGACACGTATGTCATATCGTTGTAGCACACAGGCATGTCATATCGTTGTATCAGACACGTATGTCATGTCGTTGTAGCACACAGGCATGTCATATCGTTGTAGCACACAGGCATGTCATGTCGTTGTAGCAGACACGTATGTCATGTCGTTGTAGCAGACACGTATGTCATGTCGTTGTAGCAGACACGTATGTCATGTCGTTGTATCAGACACGTATGTCATGTCGTTGTAGCAGACACGTATGTAATGTCGTTGTATCAGACACGTATGTCATATCGTTGTAGCAGACACGTATGTCATATCGTTGTAGCACACAGGTATGTCATATCGTTGTAGCAGACACGTATGTCATATCGTTGTAGCAGACACGTATGTCATATCGTTGTAGCAGACACGTATGTCATATCGTTGTAGTAGACACGTATGTCATATCGTTGTAGCACACAGGTATGTCATATCGTTGTATCAGACACGTATGTCATATCGTTGTAGCACACAGGCATGTCATATCGTTGTAGCACACAGGTATGTCATATCGTTGTAGCACACACGTATGTCATATCGTTGTAGCAGACACGTATGTCATATCGTTGTAGCAGACACGTATGTCATATCGTTGTAGCACACAGGTATGTCATATCGTTGTAGCACACAGGCATGTCATATCGTTGTAGCAGACACGTATGTCATATCGTTGTAGCAGACACGTATGTCATATCGTTGTAGCACACAGGTATGTCATATCGTTGTAGCACACAGGTATGTCATATCGTTGTAGCACACAGGTATGTCATATCGTTGTAGCAGACACGTATGTCATATCGTTGTAGCAGACACGTATGTCATGTCGTTGTAGCAGACACGTATGTCATATCGTTGTAGCACACAGGTATGTCATATCGTTGTAGCACACACGTATGTCATATCGTTGTAGCACACAGGTATGTCATATCGTTGTAGCACACAGGTATGTCATATCGTTGTAGCACACAGGTATGTCATATCGTTGTAGCACACAGGTATGTCATATCGTTGTAGCACACAGGTATGTCATATCGTTGTAGCAGACACGTATGTCATATCGTTGTAGCAGACACGTATGTCATGTCGTTGTAGCAGACACGTATGTCATATCGTTGTAGCACACACGTATGTCATATCGTTGTAGCACACAGGTATGTCATATCGTTGTAGCACACACGTATGTCATATCGTTGTAGCAGACACGTATGTCATATCGTTGTAGCACACACGTATGTCATATCGTTGTAGCACACAGGTATGTCATATCGTTGTAGCACACACGTATGTCATATCGTTGTAGCAGACACGTATGTCATATCGTTGTAGCACACACGTATGTCATATCGTTGTAGCACACACGTATGTCATATCGTTGTAGCACACAGGTATGTCATATCGTTGTAGCACACACGTATGTCATATCGTTGTAGCACACACGTATGTCATATCGTTGTAGCACACACGTATGTCATATCGTTGTAGCACACAGGTATGTCATATCGTTGTAGCACACAGGCATGTCATATCGTTGTAGCAGACACGTATGTCATGTCGTTGTAGCAGACACGTAAGTCATATCGTTGTAGCAGACACGTATGTCATATCGTTGTAGCAGACACGTATGTCATGTCGTTGTAGCACACACGTATGTCATGTCGTTGTAGCAGACACGTAAGTCATATCGTTGTAGCAGACACGTATGTCATGTCGTTGTAGCAGACACGTATGTCATGTCGTTGTAGCACACACGTATGTCATATCGTTGTAGCAGACACGTATGTCATGTCGTTGTAGCACACACGTATGTCATATCGTTGTAGCAGACACGTATGTCATGTCGTTGTAGCACACACGTATGTCATATCGTTGTAGCAGACACGTATGTCATGTCGTTGTAGCAGACACGTATGTCATATCGTTGTAGCAGACACGTATGTCATGTCGTTGTAGCAGACACGTAAGTCATATCGTTGTAGCAGACACGTATGTCATATCGTTGTAGCAGACACGTATGTCATGTCGTTGTAGCAGACACGTATGTCATATCGTTGTAGCAGACACGTATGTCATGTCGTTGTAGCAGACACGTAAGTCATATCGTTGTAGCAGACACGTATGTCATGTCGTTGTAGCACACACGTATGTCATATCGTTGTAGCAGACACGTATGTCATGTCGTTGTAGCAGACACGTATGTCATGTCGTTGTAGCAGACACGTATGTCATATCGTTGTAGCAGACACGTATGTCATGTCGTTGTAGCACACAGGTATGTCATGTCGTTGTATCAGACACGTATGTCATGTCGTTGTAGCACACAGGTATGTCATATCGTTGTATCAGACACGTATGTCATGTCGTTGTAGCACACAGGTATGTCATATCGTTGTAGCACACAGGCATGTCATATCGTTGTATCAGACACGTATGTCATGTCGTTGTAGCAGACACGTAAGTCATATCGTTGTAGCAGACACGTATGTCATGTCGTTGTATCAGACACGTATGTCATGTCGTTGTATCAGACACGTAAGTCATATCGTTGTAGCAGACACGTATGTCATGTCGTTGTAGCAGACACGTAAGTCATATCGTTGTAGCACACAGGTATGTCATATCGTTGTATCAGACACGTATGTCATGTCGTTGTAGCACACAGGTATGTCATATCGTTGTATCAGACACGTATGTCATGTCGTTGTAGCACACAGGTATGTCATGTCGTTGTAGCAGACACGTAAGTCATGTCGTTGTAGCACACAGGTATGTCATATCGTTGTAGCACACAGGTATGTCATATCGTTGTATCAGACACGTATGTCATGTCGTTGTAGCAGACACGTAAGTCATATCGTTGTAGCAGACACGTATGTCATGTCGTTGTAGCAGACACGTATGTCATGTCGTTGTAGCAGACACGTATGTCATGTCGTTGTAGCACACAGGTATGTCATGTCGTTGTAGCAGACACGTAAGTCATATCGTTGTAGCACACAGGTATGTCATGTCGTTGTATCAGACACGTATGTCATGTCGTTGTATCAGACACGTATGTCATGTCGTTGTAGCACACAGGTATGTCATGTCGTTGTATCAGACACGTATGTCATGTCGTTGTATCAGACACGTATGTCATGTCGTTGTACCAGACACGTATGTAATGTCGTTGTAGCAGACACGTATGTCATGTCGTTGTATCAGACACGTATGTCATGTCGTTGTATCAGACACGTATGTCATATCGTTGTATCAGACACGTATGTCATGTCGTTGTATCAGACACGTATGTCATATCGTTGTATCAGACACGTATGTCATGTCGTTGTAGCACACAGGTATGTCATGTCGTTGTATCAGACACGTATGTCATGTCGTTGTATCAGACACGTATGTCATGTCGTTGTATCAGACACGTATGTCATGTCGTTGTAGCACACAGGTATGTCATGTCGTTGTATCAGACACGTATGTCATGTCGTTGTATCAGACACGTATGCCATGTCGTTGTATCAGACACGTATGTCATGTTGTTGTATCAGACACGTATGTAATGTCGTTGTAACAGTCACAGGTGGCATGTCGTTGTAGCAGACACGTATGTCATGTCGTTGTAGCAGACACGTATGTCATGTCGTTATATCAGACACGTAGGTCATGTCGTTGTATCAGACACGTATGTCATGTCGTTGTATCAGACACGTATGTCATGTCATTGTAACAGTCACGTATGTCATGTCATTGTGACAGTCACATGTGTCGTGTCGTTGTATCAGACACGTATGTCATATCGTTGTATGAGACACAGGTGGTATGTATGTTGTCTAGTGTGTCTTGATGGTTGTATGTGTGTTGTGTAGTGTGCCGAGAGGGGTGTATGTTAGTTGTCTAGTGTGTCGTGATGGATGTATGTAGGTTGTCGAGTATGTCAGGAGGGTTGTATGCATGTTGCATAGTGTGTCTTGATGGCTGTATACATATTGTCTAGTGTGTCGTAATGGGTGTATGTATGTTTTATAGTGTGCCGTGATAGCTGTATATAGGTTGTCTAGTGTATCATGAGGGCTATATGTCGGCTGTCGAGTGTGTCATGAGGGCTGTATGCCGGTTGTCTAGTGTGTCGTGATAGTTGTATGTAGGTTGGCTAGTGTGTCGTGATGTCTGTATGTAGATTGTCGAGTGTGGTATGATGGCTGTCTGTAGGTCGTCTAGTATGTCATGAGGGATGTATGTCGGTTGTCTAGTGTGGGATGGCGGTTGCATGCCGGTATGATGGCTGTCTGTAGGTCGTCTAGTGTGTCATAAGGGCTGTATGTCGGTTGTCTAGTGTGTCGTCATGTATGTATGTACGTTATCGAGTGTGTAGTGATGGGTGTATGTAGGTTGTCGAGTGTGTCATGAGGGCTGTATGCCGGTCGTCTAGTGTGGGATGACAGCTATTTGTCGGTTGTCTAATGTGGCGTGAGGGCTGTATATAGGTTGTTGACTGTGTCATGATGATTGTACATGGGTTGTCTAGTATGACATGATGGTTGTATGTATGTTGGCCAGTGTGGCGTGATGGATGGATGTAGGTTGTCTAGTATGACATGATGGTTGTATGTATGTTGGCCAGTGTGGCGTGATGGATGTATGTAGGTTGTCTAGTGTGTCGGGAAGTTTGAATGTAGGCTGTCGACTGTGTCATGATGCTTGCATTTAGGTTGTCTAGTGTAGCATGATGGTTGTGTGTAGGTTATCGACTGTGTCATGAGGGTTGTATGCCGGTTGTCTAGTATGTCGTGATGGATGTATGTCGGTTGTCTAGTGTATCGTCATGCCTGTATGTACGTTGTCGAGTGTGGCGTGATGAGTGTATGTAGTTGTCGAGTGTGGTATGAGGGCTGTATCCCGGTTTTCTAGTGTCATGATGATTGTATGTAGGTTGGCTAGTGTGTCGTGATGGGTGTATAGAGGTCGTCTAGTCTATCGTGATGGGTGTATAGAGGTCGTGTAGTGTGTCATGATGGTAGTATGTAGGTTGGCTAAAGTTTCGTGATGGGTGTATGCAAGTTGTCGAGTGTGGGATGAGGGCTGTATGCCGGTTGTCTAGTATGGCGTGATGTATGTATGTATGTTGTCTAGTGTGGCATGATGGCTGTAAATATGCTGTCTAGTGTGTCGTAATGGGTGTATGTATGTTGTCTAGTGTGTCGTGATAACTGTATATAGGTTGTTATCTAGTGTATTATGAGGGCTGTATGTACGTTGTCTAGTATGTCTTGATGGGTGTATGGAGGTCGTCAAGTGTGTCGTGATGAGTGTATGGAGATCAGCTAGTGTGTCATGAGGGCTGTATGCCGGTTGTCTAGTGTGTCTTTATGGGTGTATGTAGGTTGTCTAGTATATCATACTTTAATCATCCAATAAGAAAAAACGAAGGAATAATACATTCAACACTATTTACTACAACTACTTTAAACACATTAACATCAATAACATTGAATAACCTTTTATCGATAAGCATTAACATACTTTAAGAGAAAACAAAAATATCCCAACTTACACCACAATCAAGATTTTGCTTAAAATATCACTTTTATGTTCCTGCCCATTTTTGGTGAATACGCCAATGAAATCGATAAAATATAGTAAATATACACTCTAGACTTACCCCAAACTTATATTAGACATCCCCATATAAAAAAATTTGCTTAAAATATCACTTTTATGCTTTTTACCCCTTGACCATTTTTAATGGCTACGCACACTAGACATATCCCAAACTTTATATTAAGCATCCCCGTATCAAGAATTTGCATTGAAAAACAACTTTTATGATTTTACCCCCTGCCCATTTTTGAGGGATACGCACATGAAATCGATAAAAAAAAATGAAATTTAACCTCAAGACATACCTCAAACTTTATTTTTGACACGCCCATGTATCAAATTTGCCTAAAAAATCAACAAAAGTTTATTAGTGTATTACCAGTTTTAAAGCCCGGGTAGATTCTCATATAAAAAAAGCAAATCTTCGGGTAGAATATTTAAATAAGGAATATTCGGCGGCAAGCCAAAGATTCCACGCTTCTAATGCTGGATATACACTACTCACGCATGTCGTGAGAGAAAAGAATAGAGCCTCTGACACCTGCCACGCATATCGTAAGAGAAAAAAATAGAGTCACGGACAGCAGTCCGCTTGTCGTAAAAAACTACTAAGAAGATTGGGGGTCAAGGTTGTCGCCGGTGCTACGCAGTTCGTGTATCTGGGCTATAGGCCTTCTTCAGTGTCTTCTCTAGTGTGTGACGTACTAGGAAATGTGCTGAGGAGGGGATCTCAGCACTGTAGAGTTATCAGTAGTGTAATGAAGATGATCTGCAGTCTAGTGTGTGAAAAGTTATACTTTTAGATATACGTTGCATATATAAGTATATTGACAGTTCTTGTTTTAGTTAGAAATGATATATTGTTTTGTGTGAGTTGTTGTCTAATCAATTATAGACCATAACTAAAGTTCGTGAGAAGATTGTGTTGCAGAAGTTGTATCTAATGTTGTATGAGCAGTGCTTCTATCAGTTAGAAGTTATAGCCATGACAGTGTGAACAACACTTGAATTAGTTAAATGTTAGAGCATGGAAGTTATAGCCATGCCAGTGTGAATAACACTTGAATTAGTTAAAAGTTTGAGCATGGAAGTTATAACCATCTGAAGTACAGATATCCTCACCTCGTTGATATACCCGCTGTACATATACTATTCTAGAAGGCACAACAGAAGATAATAGAAACGGTATTGATCAGCTGTGAGTTGATAACCATTCGTTACTGCTAGAAAATATTCCTCATTCCTGTTCCGTTTTTGGAAATAGCTAGAAACTATAACAGGAGGAATATGTGAACAATTTTGTTTAATGGCTACTACCAGGAAGATGAAAAATGGTAAGCATGTATTGGCCATGTTTTCAGAAAAAATAACAAGATAATCACAAAGTAGGTTCCAAATAGGAAAGAACGGGGAAAAGACTAAAAAAAAATAGAGCGGTCACCATAAGAACACTAAGAAGAATATTGATTAAGGTGAGGCAATGCTATCAGGAATCGACTCTCTTTCTTGTGTTGAAAAGCTTGTCTAGAAGAGAGACCTATGGCGGAGATCATTGCAAGCCCCGTGTGACGAATGTGGAAGGAAAATCATCATGATGAAAAACAATATGGCAAAATGACATGACACATAAGCTAACTACTTTTATATGCTTTATTAGGTCAAACTAACTTAACAAGGGACACGCCCACAGTTTTGGCTTCTCAGACAACACATAGTGATAGTACAGTGCCTTGTTCAGCTCCTGAATCAACAACTGGCTCGTCTCCATCAGCGGTGTCATGGGACTTAAGTGAAGGTGACCTTCACGACATGAACCATATCAGACAGCAATTACATGATCATATCAGCAAATTTTCTCCAGAGCATAGACAAGGTTGGGAGACATCTTTTTCACATCGTGTGAAAGCTGCATACCAAGCTGGACAAATTGCCATGTACGTACTCCATTTTCTGCAATTTCTCCAGGGTATTGATTCTGCTGCCTTTAAATACAACAGACATAACAAAATTCACCTCTGGCTTCTGCCACAACCGTTAAATACAACAGACATAACAACATTCACCTCTGGCTTCTGCCACAACCGTTAAATACAACATACATAACAACTTTCACCTCTGGCTTCTGCTACAACCGTTAAATACAACAGACATAACAACTTTCACCTCTGGCTTCTGCTACAACCGTTAAATACAACAGACATAACAACTTTCACCTCTGGCTTCTGCTACAACCGTTAAATACAACAGACATAACAACTTTCACCTCAGGTTGACCAAGACTAACATGGACGAGTAACATCAAAAAATGGACAAGTCAGCCTATGACAATCTACACCATCAAAGCAAGAGACAGAGTGGAATGGCGCTCCATGGTAGCCAACCTTCGATGCGGAGATGGCACTCAATGATGATGATGATGATTACACCCGTGCCACAAAAAAAGAGAAAAAACAGTTTTGTATATTCTTAAAACAAATGTTGTAATATTTATAATCAACATTGGGTGTAATGACAGCAACATATATCAGCACTGTGGGAAAACAGAACTAATCCTGTAATGGATTCTACCCCACTAAAGCATTTGTGGAAATAAACTTGCAACGACAGAAGGAAATCTTTAAATGCTTAACCCACAGCTTCAGGAATGACACTTCCGACATAAACCATGAAAATTGATTAGAAATAATTAACTGAGCCAGAAAAGACAAAATAAACAGATTTATATACATTAATAGACCAAAAGCTTCAGATTTTGGGCCAAGCACTCAGACCAAAAAGCTCAGCTTCACAAAATAACTCTCAGAGACCCTGCTTCTTGTAACTACAGACCACCCAATCAGATTCTAGAATATACACTACCAAGCTAGACTTCCTTCAACAGTCAGAGAAAAAAAGCTTGACTCACAGAAGCTTGCCTGCATGACAAACCAAGAGGAACTGCAGTGTTCCACATGTTCACTGTCTTCATCCTTTCTGGTCTAGTTATATACCAAAATTTCATTACTGAATATAAAGATAGCTTCATAGTGTCATCATCATCATCTCCGCATCGAAGGTTGGCTACCATGGAGCGCCATTCTGCTCTGTCTCTTGCTTTGATGGTGCAGGTTGTCATAGGCTGGTTTGTCCATCTTTTGATGTTACTCGTCCGTGTTAGTCTTGATCTGTCTCTGCCTCTTTTACCTTGAATTTTCCCCTCCAGGATTACTTTTAGTAGGCTGTTGTGTCTTTTAACATGGCCCAAAAATCGCATTTGTCTTGTTTGAATTGTGTTTAGTAGTTTTCTTTTCATTTTTAGTTGTTTTAAGACTTCATCGTTTGTTTTCTTTTCTTTCTATCCAATTCTACCTATTCTTCTATATATCCACATTTCAAAGGCTTCAATTTTCTGTTCTGTTTTCTTGTCTAATGTGTGAGAATCATATCCTACCATATTTTTCTGTTCCAAGCTCTGTTGTTGAAATTTAATTGAAATATTCAGACTGTCAGATTTTAACTGTCTAGTCTTTCTTTTGATCTTCCTCATCTCACTTTCCTTCTTGCTGGTCTGCTGTTACAAAAGGCTTTACATCAATTTTTAATTTTTTAAAATGTTACAACCAAAGAATGTAGACTGCTGCTTTCTTATGCATTTCATATGTTTTCTATTTTGACTGTCTTCATCCAAGACATCTGCATTACTCTTTTAGTTGTCCCTGTTATTCACAGCAATATTCTCAAGAATCACATTTTTGTTACCTCCAATGATCTTTATGCTTGTTCATTATTTTATTATTACATGTTCCAGATGTGATCTTCATATTATAATTAATGATTTTTCTGACTTCTGTTGACATAGATTTGTCATTAAAAATGTTTTTAATTTTGTGGAATGCTGTCTATTTCTGAACTACTCTGTTTATTTTTTCTGAGCTACATCTTCTTCCTCTCTTCTTCTTCTTCTTTCCTTCCTCATCTGCCTTTCAGTGTCGAGGGGAGATATAATTTGCAGTCTTTTGCTCTTCTGTTCGCCTCTGCTGCTGTTATGTTTCCTAGTGCTTCTAATATTCCATCGATCCATCTTTTCGTGGTCGACCCTTGGGTCTGGTGTTCTCACAATGTTTGCTGAAGGCTCGTTGTGTTGTATATTGATCTTTCTGCCTTGTCACGTGGCCAAACCATTTGATCTGTTGTTTCCTTATATATTCTATGGCGGGGGCTATTCCTAGCTTTTTACTCAGTTCTTCATTTCTGATCTTATCTCTCAGACTGGAGCTACATCTCCCATTTAAAATTGTTATTGTAACAAATTTTAATTTGCTGATCTGCTTTTCATTACAATTGCAATATTAGCAGATCTAGACATTTAAAAATTGAAACAAGTTGTTGTGATTTAAACATACATATTGTGTTTCTACTTTTGAGAATGTATTTCTCTTTCTGATTCACTCTATAACAAATTATTTCTAGGCCAATAACAATCAACTATACAAAAATCAAGAATAAAAAAATCATCAATAAATATGGGTCTAACACAAGCCTCAACATTAATCATGCTGAAGTAGTTGCCCCGGAGAGCCAAATTGTTGTCCACTATCACAAAGATCCCATAGATGATGATGTTGATGATAACAGCTCCAGTAACGATGAACAATGAAAAATAACTAGGTAAAGCACACAAATATATTATTATATAATATTTAATAATAATTATATAATAATTTCCATATCATTTTGCTGTCATTATGAGTATTATGTTTGTAAAATACTCAATGTTATCCTATACTATCTGGCTTTTTAACAAAGATATCCATCATCTACATCCTTATATCATGTTCAGCCGAAAAAAAATTATTCCACCATTAATATCTTCTTATATCATCCATTTCTTTGAAATCACTCTTCCAGTGAAGGTATTTAGTAACATCTAATATTCCTAAAATCATCAAGTCATGATTTATACTGTAATGTCTCTGTTATCTATAAAGATCATACTGTAATGACAAAACTCATTGAAATGTTTGATTTTTCTACATCACCCTTCCAACAAAATCACCTCTTGTTATGTTCTGCCTCTCCAAAAAAAAATATGTCAGGAAAATCATCTTGTCATGTCATATTTTTTTTTGTAAAAATCAGAATTGTCAGAATTATTATTTTGCAATTCTGTAACTTTAACTTCATCAAAAGAAATCATTCCAACAAATTCATCTTGTAACTTCAGCTTTATCTAAAGAAATCATGCAAGCAAATTTATCTTGTAACTTCGACTTTATCTAAAGAAATCATTCCAGCAAAGTCATCTTGTAACTTCAACTTTATCTAAAGAAATCATGCCAGCAAAGTCATCTTGTAACTTCAACTTTATCTAAAGAAATAATTCCAGCAAAGTCATCTTGTAACTTCAACTTTATCTAAAGAAATCATGCCAGCAAAGTCATCTTGTAACTTCAATTTTATCTAATGAAATCATTCCAGCAAAGTCATCTTGTAACTTCAACTTTATCTAAAGAAATCATTCCAGCAAAGTCATCTTGTAACTTCAACTTTATCTAATGAAATCATGCCAGCAAAGTCATCTTGTAACTTCAATTTTATCTAATGAAATCATTCCAGCAAAGTCATCTTGTAACTTCAACTTTATCTAATGAAATCATGCCAGCAAAGTCATCTTGTAACTTCAATTTTATCTAAAGAAATCATTCCAGCAAAGTCATCTTGTAACTTCAATTTTATCTAAAGAAATCATTCCAGCAAAGTCATCTTGTAACTTCAACTTTATCTAATGAAATCATGCCAGCAAAGTCATCTTGTAACTTCAATTTTATCTAAAGAAATCTTGCTGGCAAAGTCATCTTTTAATGACCTTTCTTGAGAATTCGTCACAAAATAATTGAGGGAGGATAAAGACCAATTTTCTCCAAAATGATCCAGCAATATCTATTATATTGTGATGTCAATTTTCTCTAATGTAATCCAGTATGCTAATGACTATAGCTAGTATACACTAGTGACAATCTTATAAATTCCTTTTTCATTTTGTATTATTTTGGTTTTCTTGTATCATATTGATGACTGCTGATATATACCTACTTTGTCACTTCCTATTATTGTTATATTTTAAATTTGACTTCAATAATTTAAATTCTTTTTTCTTTTTACTTCCAGGAAAATAGACAGCCATGTTGGGTGTTGCTGGAGAGTTGAGGGATGGTTTAGAATTTTGAATTTGATGTACACCTCAGGAAATGATTCAGTGTGTGCAGCAGGAGGTTGATTAAGTGTGCTCATATATGAGTTCATTCAGCAGGATGATTCAGTTTACATATAGAGGATATCAATTAATGGATTAATTCTTTGAGTAGGAGATCAGTCAATCAGTTGACAATTGATCATGGGCACGGGCGGTTGAGCAATTGTAGATTTTAATTCATTAGCATTGATACCGGGGCTTTCCATACCCATAACCATAACATATAAGATATCAGTCAGTGGATATATTCAGTGTACACATATAAGATATCAGTTCGATTTGACAAAAGAAGTGCTTCAAAGATACACTAATTACCTCATTAAAAGCCTTCAACATTAATATTGACACTTGGAAAGATGTGGCAAATGAGAGAACTGCCTGGCACACATATTTTTGATGTGGAGCAATATCTTGTGAGACAAACAAAAGAAGAGCAGTAGAAAAATTGAGGCAGACTAGAAAGGCTAGCACAATGGATCGCCTACCACTGTCAACTATAACATGTCCACAATGTCCTAGATTGTTGCAAGCTGCGTCAGGCTTAGTGGTCATGTGTGTATACACAGCCAATCATTTCAGGGAAGAGGTATGTTTACAACACTCGGATACAAATCACAAATAATCAACAGAAAAATAACAAAGAACAATAGACAGCATGAAACAGGATCTAACCTGTATTCCTCAACTTATAGACACATTGATCTGTCACCTTGGAAGTATCATTCCTTAACAATGTATATTTCTTATTATTTGTCTCCCAGCGTATACACAGACTGATCTAATAACTTAATGAATTGAGTCGACTTCATCACTCGTAATGGATGAAGAACAGCATCAGTATAACTGATGAAATTGTAGTAATGATACTAGTATACATGAGTATATATATATGTGTGCGCATGCGTGTGCATCCGTGTGCGTGTGTACATAGATCAGGTTTGGTACAGTAGTAGGAAACTCATTGTGGTGAGATAAAGTGATGGTCCTGTGCAAGGTTTGACACTTGATAACAAAGATCATTAGACAATCTATTCTATCTATTCTGTTGTCCTTTCGAGCCGAAGACGTCACATGAGACACAAATTCTAGACTACAATCATGAAGCATATTGAAATATTTTGACATGCTTTTATTTTTCCATTTCATCAATAATACCTTCATCTTTATGAATTTTAAAATAAAATATTTTGACAGGATTTTATTTTTTCCATTTCATCAATAATATTTTCATCCTTACAAATTTGTACAAATATTTTGACATGCTATTATTTATCTATTAGAGAGTTTTGTTCCCTGTTCCATTCTAAATGTTTCCATACATATGTATTTACAATATTGAGACATATTGTCTCTTATTTACTAAAAAATTCTGCTCTTCTATCTCCCTATCTCATCTCCTGTGTCCCTACCTCACATCTTCTTCCATGAAGAGAAAGGATAGGTTGATGGTAGTGATTAAAGAATTTGTAAATATAAACAGCATAGATCAATTTTTAAAATAACAACAGAGATCAATCAATGAAAACAGCAACATCACTATTCAGCAGAAAAATAACATAAATCGGTTAATAACCATAATATATTTCCTTGAGTATATCGAACAAAAATCAGTTAATAAATAGAAGAAAATAAATCCATAAATAAACAAAACAGTAACAGTAAATAAACTCAAATATGTGAAAACAATTAACAATATACATTATTAAATCAAGACGGAAACATAAATCGTAGCTAAGGAAAGCACATACATACACAAACATGGTGTGATATGCTTAAATTTTGTACATTTTATATTTTTGTAGTTATCAGTTCATGATTTCTCACTGAGTGCCCCATATCTGCCTCACACTGATCAGCTGTGCTTCCACTGTCCTCCATCATGTCTTTTTATCTCTTCAGGTTATGATAGTTTTAGTCATAGTTTTTCAATCATTGCTAAGTGCATCCAGCTACAGAGTCTATTTGATATTATTTTGTGCATGTAATATTTGTTTTCATCACTTCAGCTACTTATTTTATTTGATCAAAACATATTTTTACATATGTTTACATTGCATCAAATGTCTGAGCTTTAGTCTTTAGAATGGACGCGTCACCACAGTCAATGCACTCCCATATCTGCTTGTTCTGGCAACCATCAAAGTGTTCATTGACTGATTGACCCTGTCCTGCATTGAGTGAACAAGTTGCATTCTTTACCTCTGAGAATGCTTTTCTTGCTTTCACCCTTTGTGGCTCTATGTTCCACCATTCCTTTGACATGTGGATTATTCTCAGCTTCCTTGTCGCCATCCTGCAAGAGTTGTTCTTTTAAAGCCCTCGCAATGTCATGTGCACACATGTCCATTTTTAAGGTTTCCTGTGCCATGGTAGACCCTGCCAACCTGTGGGTAATCTCTTTGCCGTGAACACCTGTGTCCAGGACAATTAGTCTAAGTTAGGCTGTCAATATGAGACATGTCGACTAGGTGCGCCCACTCCCAGAGTGTGTTCTGATCAATTCGGGGAAGAATGTTTTGTGAGTCAGTCAATATGACCATATGTGTTGTGGATCTCTTAACCAGTCATGTGATAACTTCTGTCACAGCCTCAATCTCCATGCATGTGCTAGAGGTAGTGGTCTTGTTGACTATAGCACCTTTCTCTACCAACCTTCCATTAGAATACACAGCTGCCTCCCCCATATTTTTAGCTGTTTAGGCAACACACTGAGAAAATATTGAGGAACAATTACAAAAATGTCCTACAGTTGACATAATACACAATTTTAAATTCATCATCATTATCATGATCATCATTGAGAGCTGTCTTCACATTGAAGGTTGGCTTGCAACTAGCGCAATTCCGCTCCATCTCTTGTTTTGATAGTGCAGGTTGTTATAAACTGATGTGTCAATCTTTTCGTGATCTAACTTGTCTATGTTAGTCTTCGTCTGTCTCTTTTACCTTGTATTTTTCCATCCAAGATTACTTTTAGTAGGCTGCAGTGTCTTTTAACATGCCCAAAAAATCTCATTTGTCTTGTTCGAATTGTGTTTAGTAGTTCTCTTATCATTTTTAGTTGTTTTAAGACTTCATCATCTGTTTTCTTTTTTTTTTTCCATCTAATTCTTTCTATTCTTCTATAAATCCATATTTCAAAGGCCTCACTTTTCTGTTCTGTTATCTTGTCTAATGTATATGTTACTACACCATATTGGAATGTTGAGATGATATGAAATTTTGCTACTCTTAGTTTTAGCCTGGTGTTATTTGTTTTGATGTTAATACACTTTTCATGGCATTAAAATGACTTTTCCCATTCTTTTTTTCTTTTTTAATTTAAGTTTTACACATTCCATCATGGGTTATAGTATTTCCAATTTTAAATTATTGTGTGCAAATAGTTGATATAAAAAAAGTGTACAGTCGTTAAAAAAACCCGTATAACCAGAGTGCGTCAGTCTGATTTTAGAGCCAAAAGTGATGTCTTTATCTTTCCAAGTAGGTTTTAGCTTAGTGGCGTACATTGGACAACTAAATATGCTAAACACATGTTCTGTCGTAATCTGATGGACAACAAAAGGACAGAACAGATTGAAGTATTTTAGAATAACTGTTAACCTGCAGTGCAGAAATGAGAGTGTTATATTAGGTGCCTGTAACAAAAAGTGACTAATGTACAGTTGAAGCAGAAACTGCTGGTGTGCTGAAATCATTTGTATTGTTGATCATTGATTATTATTTGGTAATTTCTCTGTGATCAAATTGAATGACTGAAGTGTATCCAAATGATCATCATTTTTTGGCCTTGCAATGAGAAAAGAAGAGCTGGAATATATTATGACAACAAGAAAAATTGAGGGACAAAGAGATAGAGGGAAGCAAAGAGAAAGGATGCCAGACAGCTTAAGAGAATGGCTTGGCAGAAGGTCAACAACAGAAATGATAAATAACTGTTGAGATTGAAAGTTGTGGAGAGACATAATCACCTACAACAGCAGGCATGGCACTTGATGATGACATATCCAAATGAAGAATGTAGATAATCAGGTGAAAGCCCAAGAATAGTTGTATATGTCTGTACATACTTTTAACTAAATTATAAATTTATCTGTCTCTAGTACAATATGATTTTCATGACTGTGAACATTAATATACATTAGTATGCTATAGTCATCCCTTTGCTTGCTTGCTTGCGTTCGCCCGATGACTCAAGTATTCTAGAGTATTCTAGTAGACTACAGAATTACTCTTCATCATCCGCCCTTAAAAGGACGTTAAGTGGGTGTGTCTGCGTTGTGTTGTGGTTTACAGTATAACTGTGATATTTGTGCCTTTCGGCCCAACACATCCGACTTCAGCACGAGCCATCCCTTTAACCAGTTCTCAAGGGTCCAGTATCATCTGCAATCACTGTCTACATTCCTAAAAATAAATGGAAAAGAAAAGTCCCAATTATTTTTGCATTTAAAATCAATCAAGATTGATGATTTAAAATTAGAAAAGTGTATAAGATTAACAATTTAAAATGAGAAAAGTGTATAAGATTTATGATTTAAAATGAGAAAAGTGTATTCACATGCTTTTGTTCCACCGACACCTTAGTTGACTTTTTCACTTACTTATTTTAATAGATAGCTAAAGCTGCATGTCTTTCAGAAGCCTTGAAAAGTTGTGGAAATCAAAACTCATCAGCACAAACACAAAACTTAGACTATTCAAATCAAACGTACTATCAACCATTACATATGCATGTGAGAGCTAGAAAACAATAAGATACATAGAAACAAAGTTGAACGCATTCGAAAATAAATGTCTAAGGAAAATACTTGGTATAGCGTGGAACGAATTCAAAACAAACGAGGAAATTAGAGAAATCGCCAATCAACCACTAATATCTTCAGTAATCAAAAAAAGACGATGGTCATATGTTGGACATGTGATGAGAAGAGATAATAACTGAATAGCAAAACAAGCCCTCATGTGGGAAAAAACAGGTAAGAGGAAAAGAGGAAGATCCAGAGAGACACTGAGAAGAACATTGATGAGAGAGGCATGAACAGCAGATATTGGCTCCCTCAATAAGATAGAGCTGCTTGCACAGAACAGAGACAAATGCGAGATTTGATAAAAGATCTTTACAAGGATTGAAAACTGCTAGAATTAAAATTTAGATAAGACAAAGAGTATCTGGGCCTACGCCCTATGGGATGGCTATGGCTCGAAAGGTCAATAGATAGATAGATTTTAATAAATTATAAATAAAAAAAATACTATACAATATTTTAAAGGAGAACCATGAGTATGATAAAAGAAACTAGTGTGGGAACACACAATTTAGTTATTTCAGTATTTAAAAGACAAATAATAAGCAACAAGTTTTAAAAAAAAGAAAAACTTTAAAATGCTATTTTACATTGAAATTTTACGTTGAAATTTCACTTTGAAATTGACATTGAAATATTAAAAACAGACATGAGGCACAAATGTTTCTTCTGTTGCAAAAAAATAAAGTGTAAAAAAAATTATATTGTATTATGAAGTCTGTAATTGATAATGATAACCTTTCAATAAAGATTGTCAATATGCAAGGAAGAAGGAGAGGTGTTCTGTTTATAATTTTGTTGCAATATTTTATAAAGAGTGGCAATGGTCAAATTTGCTACAAAATTAGTCATGATATCAACTTGCCTTCACATTGATTCTTTTTTATGATTTGAATGCTACACATGAGGTGGGTGAATACATAATCAGGCAGGATATTAGTCCAAATTAAGACCTCCTGATAAGAATAATACCCACCATTGAGTACATAAACAACAGAGAATGATGTAGCCATGCGATAAGATCAAAACCTACCACAACAACCCTTCACTAAATGCTGCGATAAAACTAAAACCCTAGGGCTGAACATAAATAATATGGATTGATAGAACATTAAAAACACAACACAGACGTTTGCTTTACTCTCAAAGAGATATTTTAGTTCTATACATAAAAATGTTGCTATGTTTAAAAATGAAGATGCCCTGAGGAAACTATATTTCACTCATTCTTGAGATTGATATTTTATCTGAATGGTTACAATTTGTGACACTGAACAAAAATAGCAATCTTTTAGAACATTTCATTGTTTAAAATTAAGGACAAAAGAGAGGAAAACGAGTACCCCGTGGTGGAACAAAGCAATCAGAGAAGCAATTAAAGTAAATAATAAACTATTTAAAAAGTGGAGGGAGAAGAATTAAGAAGAATATAAAAAATATGCCTTAGTTTGGAACACAAATTTTGATCAAAAGTACTAAGCAAAACAACTGGACAGAATTCTAACAAAAGATGAGCAGGGACTTCAAGACAGCCACAAGAGACTTCTAAATAGCAGTAAAAGCAGCAAGAGGGAGAAAATAAAACTACGCTCCCACTGAACTCATAAATGTCAAAGAGAGACAGTCAATACCAAATAACCAAAATATGCAACAGAGATGGAAAGAATATTTTGAAGACCTATTGAACTATTAAGATAGCAAAAACCATGCAAGAATGTACAAACACTGAATCCAACACCATGAAAGAGGAAATCAAAAAAGTAATCAAATATGTACCACAAAATAAAGCATCTGGGATACATAACATACCAGTAGGAATAATAGCAGCAGCAGGAGAAACAGGAGTTACATGGTTGCATAGAAGATTCAGTGCTCCATAGCACCAACAAATCAGCCCCAGAAGACTGGTAACAAGCAATCATCATACTAACATGAAAAAAGAAAGGTAGCAAAAGAGACTGCAATATAGAGGTATATTGCTTCTCAGCCATGTAGGAAAGTTATACCCCAAAATTGTGGAAAAAAGGCTGAGACCAATAAAAGAACTACAGTTAAGCAATTCCCAAATGGGGTTCCCCAAAAAAAGAGGATGTACTGATGCTCTATGCACATTATAAAACAGCTAGCAGAAAAAAAGGACAGAACATAATAAAAATGTGAACATTGACCAGAAAAAAGTATTTGATCGAGTAAACAGAGAAAAATTATAGGAGACACTAACAACATACAGAGTAAGCCAACATATAACCAACCTAATTAGAAGTCTCTACATCAACAACAGATCTAAGCACATATAGACATGTCTCATGTGCAATGATGATGATGACCTCTTAGCTAAATTAAAACTGCTTTATTACTGCTTGATGATTATTTGTTATATACATATTTATAACTCATGTTATGGCTACGGTTATGGTTATGGAAGGCCCTGGTATCACTGCAAATGAATTAAAATCCATAATGGTTCAATCGCCCAAATGCTTCGGAAGTTGCTGAGTCATTATGGAAGCCCTATAAAGTTTATAAACCTGATAAAAACAATGTTTGAAGGGATGAAATGTAGTGTGGTGTTATTGAGTTATTTGCGGGTCATCATCATTGCACTCCGAACATGTCCATAGGTGCTCAGATCCCCTCCTCAGCAATTCCCTCAGTGTCCAGCGACTGACGACTCCAGTTCTATGTTGGTTGATAAGTCTTCTTACACGGCCACTAAGTTTCTCATTTCTGGCCGTGCCCATCTTAACTCCCATTTCCATCATCCGAAGAAGTGACGTGGATCTGTGTTTGTCGAAGTCCCGTGCTCTTCCCACATCTCGGAGGGCATTGGTGATGTCCACCTAATCCATTGGTTGCCCGTCCTCAATGACAGCGCAGCTAGCCAACCTGTCCGCTCTTTCATTTCCCCATACTCCCGCATGTCTAGGGACATAGACAAAGGTGACCTTATGTATTTTGGATTTCTGCAACGACTCTACCCATTGCATGCGTACAGAGCCCGCCTCCACATTTTTCATCATGCTCATGTAGTGTGGTGTATGAAGGACAGCTTACAGAAGCTTTTGAAATAAGAACATGAGTAAGGCAGGGGTGCCTTCTGTCTGGATTATGAGAATAACTCAAAAGAACAGAAATGGAATCCATTGATCACTGACCAAGCAAATTAATGATTTAGACTTTGCTGATGACATAGCTCTCTATCACACAGCCATCAACAGATGCAGGATAAAATGAGCATACTTGATGAGAGATCACAAAAGCTAAGACTGAAAATTAATAGACATTAATATCAACATTATGAGAATTAATGCAGTTGGCAATAACCAAATAAAATTAGGAGAAATGCCTCTACTAGACGTACAATCTTACCTATATCTGGGCAGTAATATAGATAAAGAGGGAGGAACAGAAAATGATACCAAAATAAGGATATCAAAAGCAAGAGGAGCTTTTCTTGCACCGGAAAACATATGGTGTTCAAAAGAAATTAGGTTAAATACAAAAATGAAAATTTTCAACTCCAATTTTAAGTCAGTCCTATTATATGGCTGTAAAACATGGTGAACAACAAAATTGACAATCATAAAGATACAAACTTTCATTAATGGATGCTTACGCAGAATAAAAGGATGGAAATGGCAGGACAAAATCAATAACATAGAATTATATAAATGTACCAGTCAAATACCAGTGGATAAAGAGATACAGTGAAGACGATGGCGTTGGATAGAGCACACACTGCGGAAGCCAACTGAGAGTATTACACAACATGCCCTTTTATGGAATCCCCAGGGGAAAAGACAAAGAGAAAGACCAAGAAATTCTTGGAGAAAACAGACAAAAGCAGAGATGAAGATGATGGGGAAGACATGGAATGATCTTAAAAGAATGGCAAAAAACAGAACGACTTGGAAAGTGTTTGTTGAAGACCTATGCTCCACAGGGAGCTGAAATATAGAGGAAGAAGAAGACATCAACAGCAGCTGCACATTCAGAACAGTAGCAGGCTACACAGATCATTTTGAAGTTTGATTAGGAATATGACAGGATGCACACTATTCTCCCTTTTGTTCATTACATACATGGACTACAAATGCAAGTTAGCCAACCCATCGGAATCATTTTACTCCAATAAATACTATTTACGTATTGATAAATTGAGTAAATGAAATCATGTAATAATAACATTGGAAGCATTTTCTTTAAAATGTACTCACAAGCACAACAAGAGGGAATGCTGAATGTTTCTAATTTGAAGAGCCATACGTTAAATGATGTAACTGAAATGAAATATTCAAATGCTAATGAAGAAGAAAATATGTAACACTTGGTTAGAATTACCTTCTGTGTTGTTATCACTCTTTTCATCACTGGAACTGTCATTTTCACTTTCATCATAACTGTCATCATCTTCTGCATCTCTTCTATTTTGAATAACAACTTGGCTATTAACTGGAACTACCCCAGCTTGTAAAATTTTGAGTTCTGATCCCCGTTCACATTTGTAGATTTTTTTGTTTTTGTAAACCTTCTTGTTCTTGTAGATTTTGCTGTTGGTGATGTTTATAGTTGTAGGCCTTGATGTCATTTTTGGAGGAATTAAAAGAATGAAAAATATAGATATGAATATATACAAATATTTTCATAAACATCCCAATTGTTCTGAAGATATTTAGGTTCACAGAATCTTACAGAAATACAAATATCAAGACAAATATTTATATATATAATGATACAATAACACCTTTCCCACTTTTATATCTATCTTTTCACACCAGCCTCACAGTTAGATAATAATTTGGATGATTTCACCTTGAATGAAGTATAAACAATTGTAAGGCAAGTCTGTAGGTGAAGATGATGTAACATCAGAAATGCTAAAAGCTTGATTACCACAAAATGCAAGAAGTAAATGTTCAATAATTGTTAACTGTGAGATCATTGGCAATGCACTTCAAACAATTTATCCATAAGTGCTGGGATCTCCTCTTCAGCAGATCCCACATCATGAAATGACTGAGAACACTGGTTCTATGTTTAATGACCAATCTTTCCTATGCCACCTATTTAGCTCTCACTTCTGGCAATGTCTTTCTTGACATGCAGTTCTTCTTGTAGTTTCTTTAAGGTTACTGATTCACCATTCGCTGCAGAGTCGTTTACACATCCTGTTTCACTTAGGCCATCAGGAAAATCAGCCTAGTCCAATGCTTGAGGCACCTTACACCAGTCACATCAGCAAGTCAATCCACATGTTCATTATGGCTTACACCTGCATGCTCTTGCACAAAAATAAAAATATATTCTTCACTCTTTTCAATGTTCAAAACAGTAGAAAAGATGCTCACAAAGTGTAAAAAAGTATCATTGTCAAAATTCTAAATAAAATATTGAAAATATCAATTTCAAGGATTGAGACTCTTCTAACAGTTGCCCTAAAGTATTCTGTCAGATCATCATGAACAGAATCAAAGATGTCATTGACATTGTTATGTGTGAAGAACAAGTTGGAGTAGGAAAAATGAGAAACTGACTTCATCATATTTTCATCCTAAGAATTATACTAGTAGAACAACAAAAAAAGCAGAAACCATTTTCTCTAAATTTTAAAACTTTAAAAAAGGTTTTTGACAGCAAACAATGTGGAACTTGCTGAGACAATACAGAAAATCACCAAAAATGATCAACAACATCAAAGATCTGTGTGACTCCTTCTCTCATGCAGTCAACACAGAGGCTGGACTGAGTGCATTGTTCCCCAAAAATGATCAACAACATCAAAGATCTGTGTGACTCCTTCTCTCATGCAGTCAACACAGAGGCTGGACTGAGTGCATTGTTCCCCAAAAATGATCAACAACATCAAAGATCTGTGTGACTCCTTCTCTCATGCAGTCAACACAGAGGCTGGACTGAGTGCATTGTTCCCCAAAAATGATCAACAACATCAAAGATCTGTGTGACTCCTTCTCTCATGCAGTCAACACAGAGGCTGGACTGAGTGCATTGTTCCCCAAAAATGATCAACAACATCAAAGATCTGTGTGACTCCTTCTCTCATGCAGTCAACACAGAGGCTGGACTGAGTACATTGTTCCCCAAAAATGATCAACAACATCAAAGATCTGTGTGACTCCTTCTCTCATGCAGTCAACACAGAGGCTGGACTGAGTGCATTGTTCCCCAAAAATGATCAACAACATCAAAGATCTGTGTGACTCCTTCTCTCATGCAGTCAACACATAGGCTGGACTGAGTGCATTGTTCCAGATTGAAACCAGAGTGTAACAAGGATGTATTTTATCTCCCTTATTATTTGGAATTGCCATCACTTCATAATGCAGAAATGCTGTACAGGTAACAAAGGCATTGTACAGACACTTGGATCTCAATTGGAGGACCTAGATTTTGTGGATGACATAGTTCTTGCCAATAACACTGTGATCATGATGCAAGAAAAAACAAATTGTCATCATTGGCTAGTAAAAATAGGACTTCAGATCAATGAAGAAAAGATGACTGTAAATGAAAAATAAAATTCATTCAAAATAAAAAAAAATATACCTTGAAGGAAAACGAGTGGAAGTAGGAGATCCCTTTGTATATCTTGGTTGTTGCATAGTTTAAGAAGGAGACACAAAGAAAGGAATTAGAATAAGAACAGACTTTCAAAAACATTGATAAAATATAGAAATTAAAATTACTCAGCACAAAAACTAGGCCCAGGATTTTCATATCAAATGTACACTATAGTAACCAGCCTTACTTCTGAATATGAGAGCTTGAAAACAACTACAGAGATATATAATAAATTAGGTGCATTTTGAAACAAATACCACAAAAAAATCATTTGTATACCATGGAATGAATTGAAAACTAGTTCTGAGTTCTGAAATAAGTGAAAATATAAAGCATAACAAAATATCATTTATATTCAAGAGAAAAAGGTTGACACATATCATCCATGTGATGAGAAGAGACAACAAGAGAAACTTAAAACACGCCCAAGACGTCAAGTTTTATGTTTTGCTCATAAGATTTATGTATTTTATAATATTTCATGGCTTACAATTTTCTTTCCCCGTAAACCAACTTCATACGTTTTTCTTGCGTACAAAAAATTATTGGACAGTATTTTACAATTTGCAGAAAACTAAATATGTAATACCATGGTTTTGCTCATGGCTAGTAAAAACATAAATAGTTGCATTGTAATAGGCTGGTATCTGTGGTTGAGCTACCTGGTCAACACTGCGTAACCTAATAATTCTAGTCTCATGAATGTAGTTTGTGGTGTGTAGAGCAGTAATTCAAATGTTCAGATGTATGTAGTTTGTAGAAGACTATTTCAAAATGAGTGACCAAACCAGTCATAAGAAAATTGAAATTACATTGTTGTCAGATATATATGGAGAAATGAGAAGAGACTTATAAATGGCTGGTTCTTGGACATTCAAATAGTTAGGTCTACTGTAAAGTGTGTAACAAAGACTTATGTGGTACTCCTAATAGTAGTAGTAGTAGCAATAGCAGTTGCAGATTACATATCACATGTATTACCAGTTCCGTATCATAAAGTACCATATATACTTTCTGATAAGTCGGAAAAATCTTCCTTTCTTTCCTGACAAAAAGCAGGAAATCTTCCTTTTTTTCCTGAAAAAAGCAATCTTCCTTTTTTACCTAACAAGCCCTCAAATGTGAACCAGAGGGTAAGAGACAAACCTAAAGAAACACTATAAAGAACAGTAATGTGAGAAGCAACAATAGCCATCAGCTCTCTTGCCAAGTTTATTAGATTCACCCAGAACAGGAAATTGTGGTGAGAAACAATGTTGGTCCTGTGGTGAGTCTGATACTTCATTGATGACAAAGATTGTCAGACATAAACAGTCTAGAATTTCTGCCCCATGTGCCATTTTTGGCTCAAAAGAAGAATAAAAACAAAATAGGTACTTTTCCTGCTTTCCATATTGTATTAAAGATTTTCTGCAGATGTTTTAAGTTATGGTTATCAATTGCTTTTTGCATCTCAATGGAGTTAATTATATAAACTGGTTTCAATTATTTTCAAAAACTATTTTAAAATTATATACAAAATAGGTGAGATGCAGAACGGATCAGGAAAAAGAAGCTTTCCAAAAAATGAGGAAGATACTATGCAATCCATTTTTGACAATAGAAACAAAAAAAAGAGTTCTTAAATATTATCTAGAGCCAGTCATAACATATGGATGCGAATCATGGACAATAGGACAACAGACATGAAAATCACTGGAGTCTGTAGAAATGTGGTTTAACAGAAGAATTTTGAGAGTACCATGGACAGCTAAGATGAGTAATGAAGATGTTCTGAGAGGGGTCAAAGCAAAAAGAGAGCTAATTTCTAATATTAGGAAGAAACAATCATAATATTTTGGCCATGTAATGAGAAGAGCACAACTGGAATATATTGTAACAACTGGAAAAATTGAGGGATGAAGAGATAGAGGGAAGCAAAGAGAAAAAATAACAGACAGCTTAAGAGAATGGCTTGGCAGAAGGTCAACAACAGAAATGATAAATAGCTGCCGAGATCGAAAGTTGTGGAGAGACATGATCACCTACGCCAGTAGGCCCAGTACTTGATGATGATGATTCAAAAATTATTTAAATTGACTTAAACTGATTTAATTAAAATTATTTTGATTAACTGGTTCAAATTATAACTCTTAAATAAGTTATGGAGTACATACATGACAATTTGTCCAGCCTGGAATGCAGCTTTCACATCGTGTGAAGAACTTGTTTCCCAATCTTCTTTTTGGTCTGGAGAAAATGTGGCCACATGATCCTGGAATTTTTGTCGGATGTTGTTCAGCTCTTGAAGGTCATTACTATTTAAGTTGGTTGGCTCTGCTGATGATGAAGAGTCACTTGAAGATCCAGGATCTGATGATGCCACTGATGACTCACAAAGTGCTGACTCACAAAGTGCTGACTCAGAAGCCAGTATTGTGGACTTCTCCCCTGTTACATTACATTGATCTAACAAAACAGGAAACAGTAATGAGCACAGAATGTCAACTGGTTATAATGTTTTTGGAAAGGGGACAATTAATAATCTAACAGAATGTCAACTGGTTATAATGTTTTGGAAAGTGGACAATTAATAATCTAACAGAATGTCAACTGGTTATAATGTTTTTGGAAAGTGGACAATTAATAATCTAACAGAATGTCAACTGGTTATAATGTTTTTGGAAAGTGGACAATTAATAATCTAACAGAATGTCAACTGGTTATAATGTTTTTGGAAAGTGGACAATTAATAATCTAACAGAATGTCAACTGGTTATAATGTTTTTGGAAAGTGGACAATTAATAATCTAACAGAATGTAACATTAGAAAGTGGACATATAACAATCTATTTGAATATAACATTATGACACACACACACACACACACACAAATGTATATTTCAATGTAACATAAGAGACTGACTAATGACAATCTATTTGAATATAACATTATGAGTTTGACAACAATAATTTGAATATAACATTTCAAAATACACAACAGTCCACCAGAATACAACACTAAAAGATAGAAACATTAAAAAACATTAAAATGACCATTAAAATAACAGGCAACAACAGCTGGCATTAGCTCTCTCACAGATATTGAACAGAACCATGTAGCAACACACAATACAGGCCCTATGCAAAGTCTGACAGTTGAAAAATTGTCAGACATTAAAGTCTAGAATTTCTGCTCTACGTGACTTTTTTGGCTTGAAAAGACAAATCGATAGAATGCAACATTAAAAGTGGACCAAAAATAAACAAGTTGTTTGAATGCAGGCCTACCAACAAGAGAAGAGACTGATGTAATAAGGAAGGCAAATACAATGTACAATGGTTTAGTCATACCTTTCGGGCTGTAGCCGGCCCATAGGGCATAAAGCCAGATACTCTTTCTCTTATCTAAATTTTTATTCTAGCAGTTTTCAATCCTTGTAAAGATCTTTTATCAAATCTTGCAAAATCTTGTTTCTGTTCTGTGCAAGCAACTCTCATTGAGGAAGCCGAAATAGGCCTACAATATTTAAGAGTTATGGCCCAAATTAACATTTATATGTTTGCACAAAATGCTGTGATGTCAATTCTGACAAAATGAATGTTCAATGAACATGGCTTTAATCAGATTATTATTATTTTTTTAAATAGGAGAATTTAAATAAACAACAGGGCTCTTGTAGGATTAATATAAAATATGGGAGAAAGAAATTAAGACAAGATTGCAATGAAAGAAAAAAATACAATGGAATAACAAAAACAAACGAGTGCAAAAACAAATGAAATTTTACAAAATATGCATAAATAAAAATGTGCAGAAAGATTGTATTTAATACTGAACTGTAAGATTGCATATGATGTGATGCATCAAACTACAGTAGAACACACACATAGTAAACACAAAGAAATAGTACAAATAAGTAAAGCAGCACGGGCGTAATACCGACCACATTACCCCAAAAAATCATGTGCTGAAGGTCTGTAAAATATAGGGTCACTAACACCATATTTCCTTATACGCCACTTGGCGTGAAGGGGGGTACTTTACTTTTTTACACATAAAGAGTGTCCAAGAGACTAGATTAAGCAACAATTTTATAACAGAAATGTAAAATTCATTTCAACTACAACACTTAACAGCAGCAAAAGTCCGATAATTTTCTATGAAAACAATTATAGCTGATAAAATACACATTCCTATTTTCTATATACTGTAATAAGGAAAAAATTAAAAAAATGAATGCACCCTTTGTGTAAAAATGTTTATAAATAAACTTCTCTTATAGGTGAAAATTATGGGGGAAAAAAGGCTGATACTAACAATAGAACTACAATTAAGCGATTTTTAAATGGGGTTCCGAAAAAAACAGAGGATGTACTGAGGCTATATTCACCTTATAAAAACAGTTAAAGGAAAAGACAACAGAACAGAATCAAAATTTGTATAGAGCTTTCATAGACCAGGAAAAAGCATTCGACCGAGTAAACAGAGAACAACTATGGGAGATACTAACAACATATTGAGTATGTCAACATCTAACAAACCAAATTAAAAGTCTTTAAAAACCTTGGTAGTCTAGCGACAAACAACAAATCACAAACAGCACAAATAGACTCAAGATGCAACAAAGATTGCCAAATCATTGGACAGCTTATATCACTATTGCCCAACAAGGAAATAACTCTAGATGCAAAACAGGCACTCTACAATACAATCTTCATCCCAACATTGTGCTACCAATGTCAGTCTTGGACCCAAGAAACAAGAACAATAAGAAAAATAAACTCCACTGAGATTAAATGTGTTAGATTAATGACAGGAAACAGTATGAGAGACAAGATCAGAAATGAAGAACTGAGAAAAACGCTAGGAATATATAAAAGCCGCCATAGAATATATAAATGAACAACAGATAAAATGATCTGACAATGTGATAACGCTGAAAGATCAAAACACAACACAACGAGCGTTCAATAAACATTGCAAGAACACAAGTTTCAAGGGCTGACCATAAAAAAGATGGATTGACGGAATATTAGAAACACTAGATAACATAACAGCAGCAGAGGTAAACAGAAGAGCAAAAGACTGCAAATTATATCTCCCTTTGACACTGAAAGACAAATGAGGAAGGAAAGAAAAAAAAAAGAAAAAACTTCTCAACATTTTTAGCTAACATTCCTAATTAAAAAAAAAAAACTGCTCACAAATATATGTAATTTTAAGAATTTATTGGGGAGTATTTTCAATTTCACTGGAACTAAATTTAATGGAGCAGAATTGTTTGGTTGGTTAGAGTGGAGGGGGATAATGGGAAAGAATTATACATTTTGTTGATTTTAACTTTAATGGAAAACAATATATCAGTCAACTCTATGACGATGAAAGACCAGAATTAAACAATTCAAATGAGGACACAGGACCACCAATAACGCAGAGTGAAGTGGAGGACACAATTCAGCACATGAAAAGAGGCAAAGCTCCAGATCCCGACAAAATAACAATCAAAGAGATAAATGCATTAGGAGAGCTGGGAGTACAAGTCATAACAAAACTACTCAATGACATATAACCACTGGACACATACCCGAAGATCGAATAAAATTTATCTTTGTAGCTATCGCGAAGAAGTCAGGTGCCACTGATTGTGAAGATCATCGAACTATTAGTCTCATGAGCCATATGACAAAAGTATTACTAAGATTCATCATGAGACGTGTAAGAAACAAAATAAAACCAGAAATAAGTGAGGAACAATGTGGATTTGTGGAAGGAAAGGGAACCAGTAATGTTACATCTTAAGAACATTGATAGAAAGATCTATAGAGGAAAAGAATTATCTATATATGTTCTTTATAGACTACACAAAAGCATTTGACAAAATAAAGCATGTGGAAATAATCAATCTGCTGGAGAAATTAAACAATGAAGACAAGGATCTGCGAATCATAAAAGCATGGACTGGCAACAATCAGCAACTACATGAATTAGCAACCAAACAGGATAATTTCAATATATAAAACAGGGAGTCAGACAAGGCTGTGTTCTGTCGCCGGATTTGTTTTTACTTTACAGCGAACATATTATGGGATCAATAGTAGACAAAAAAGGAATTGAAGTCAATGGTCACAACATAAATAATTTTCGATATGCGAATGACACAGTCTTAATAGCAGAGACAGAGAATGAACTACAAGAAATGATAGACATAATAGTAAAAGAAAGCAACAAGAAAGGTCTCAGTCTGAATAGTAAGAAAACATAAGTAATGGTTATATTGAAGAAACAATCATCACCATCATGCAGCATAAAAATAAACAGGACAAATCTGAAACAAGTGCAATGCGTCAAATACTTGGGCACAATAATAACATCAGATGGAAGATGCACCACAGAAATAAAAAGCAGAATAGCTCAGGCCAAAATAGCATTTCAAAAAACAAAAATATCTTAAGCAACAAATCTATGTCAATAGAAGTGAGAAAGAAAGTTCATCGGTGCCATATAGAACCAATTCTGACCTATGGAAGCGAATCATGGACAGTAAACAAACAAATGAAAGACGATTAGAGGCCACAGAGATGGGATTTCTCAGAAGAATGTTGAGAGTTCCCTGGACAGCTAAAAAGACCAATGATTTTATTCTCAATGAGGCCAGCACAAATAGAGAACTCATAAAAAACATCAGAAAGAAACATTCAACATTTTTCAGGTACATCATGAGAAGAGGATAGTTGGAATACTTGGTTACAACTGGCAAAATCAAAGATTTAATAATACACAATGTCTTAGAGATGGTGTCAATTTATTATGGTATAAGGACTGAGCGAATGTTTCCCAATATAAACTGGGGTTAAACAAGGGTGTATTTTATCGCCCTTGTTATTTGAGTTGTTGTGGACTTCATAATGAAGAAATGCTGCACTGGTAATAAAGCCATTGAATGGATACAAGGAGACCATTTGGAGGACCTCAACTTTGCTGATGATATAGTTCTCATCAGCAGTCAGATAAAAACGATGCAGGAAAACACAAATGAACTATCATCAAGAGCCAGCAAAATTGGGCTTGAGACCAATCATGAAAAGACTAAAGTCATGAAAAGCTTAAATTCCAACAGACGAAACAATATACATGGAAAACAAACCAGTAGAAGAGATCGATCACTTTATATATCTTGGAAGTCATATTGATCGAGAAGTTGTGGATTTCAAATCTCATCAGCACAAACACAAAACTTAGACTATTCAAATCAAATGTACTATCAACCCTTACATATGCATGTGAAAGCTGGAAAACAACAAGAGACATAGAAACAAAGTTGAATGCATTCGAAAATAAATGTCTAAGGAAAATACTTGGTATAGCGTGGAACGAATTCAAAACAAACGAGGAAATTAGAGAAATTGCCAATCAACCACTAATATCTTCAGTAATCAAGAAAAGACGATGGTCATATGTTGGACATATGATGAGAAGATATAATAACCGAATAGCAAAGCAAGCCCTCATGTGGGAAACAACAGGTAAGAGGAGAAGAGGGCGACCCAGAGAGACACTGAGAAGAACATTGATGAGAGAGGCAAGAGCAGCAGGAATCGGCTCCCTCAATGAGATAGAGCTGCTTGCACAGAACATAGACAAATGGTGAGATTTAATAAAATATTTTTAAAAGAATTGAAAACTGCTAGAACAAAAATTCAGATAAGAGAAGGAGTATCTAGGTCTACGCCCTATGGGCCGGCTACGGCTCGAAAGGTCAATGGATGGATGGGATGGATTAGGACTTAGATGTATTACCTATATAATTTTTTGTGATGAAGATAAAGGTAAAGAACAAGACTTGAATCAGCATCTTAGCACATGAGTTTTTACTCATATGTGCTCAGCCGCCTATCCTGTAGCATCCAAACACTTCTGGATAATGTCACTTCAAGCATCGAAACTCATATTGCGAAGCGGCATTGTTCACCTTCCCAGATCGAAAATCTAGCCAAGAATAGAGATGGGTGGCAAACAACATTCCAAGCCCTATGCAATGTCTAATGGCTCTGGAAGGATCAAGATCAAGATTTGTTATATTAGAACAATTTTGTTTAGCTTAATCTCATTGTCTGTGAATATTTATTTCGAATGATGCTAAGAGGGTTGTATAAAGCCATTTGGAGAATGTGCACCTTCTAGTGTGTATATATATATATATATATATATATATATATATAATGCATGTATATATTTATAAATATATATCAGATATAAGGTCTTTGTTATCTTGGCAGACAGTCTGTAGTATATGGCCTTTGGTGTCTTGACAGATGGTTGATAGCAAGCACAAATGATAAGTCAGTAGTTTGGTAAAATATTAGTGTCTTATCCGAGATACTGTTTTACTGAACAGCTTCTCCCAAGGCTGAATCTGCCAATATTAAATAGAAAGATCCGTCAAAAGAATAAACAAAATGTATTCATGGTGCCTGGCCTCGTCTCCTTTCACCTGTGCTTTTTCTCTTCGGAATTTGATATCAGCACAACGCCAAAAGTTGATGTGCCATTTTTTATTTTTGTTCTCCATGTGCTACAATCTGCAGCCAGATATTTCTAGTTTCTTTCACTGATAAATAATTCACTCACGGAAGCCCTGCAAACATCCTTATAATTCAGCACTGGTCTGTCCTTTAGTCTCTTTTCATTCCTAAGTTTGTCATACACTATTTATTTGGGAATACAAATGTTTGCCATTATTCTTACATGACCCAGCCCTCCTTAGTCTATGACTCCTAAATGTTGCCATGATGGATGGGAGTTTGGTTCATTGTAAGACGTTAGAGTTGGTTACTTTGTTCTGCCATTTGATGTTCATCATCTTTCAAAGGCCATGCATATAAAGGCTGTTTCACTTAAACAGACAGCTGACTTCATAAGAGAGTCTGGAAAACTACTCTGATTGAGTCTTGATCACAGAGAGAGAGAGAGAGTAAAAGCTGTTTCACTTTTTCTCCTACCTTGCATAGGCAGCTCAAGTTTCTGATCTGTACAGAAGCGTACTAAGCACACAACTTTGGTAAGTCTTTAGTAATCTACCAGGAAATTCAAAGAATTTGATCTTGTCAGGTGTATCTTTTGATCAGCAGCTGAATCTAAAATTATTATCTGAAGATTCTAGCAATCATTCCCAAAAATAACTAAAACAAGCATTGCTCACACATCCTTATATTTCTTCTAAAGAAAGAAGTGCTCACACACTCTTTATTATATCTGCTAACCAAACGGCACAATAAAGCGGTTTCCGTCAGCACAGATCAACTGAAGACCTGATCACCTACATCACACAGGAAATAGAGGATGCTCTACAAGAAAAGAAACACACACTGACAGTGTGGGTCGACATGGAGAAGGCTTTTGATCGGGTATGGAGAGAAGGATTAAAGAACAAGCTTCTCAGACTTGGCACCCAAGGCCATTTATTAAATTGGATATCTTAATACCTACAAGACAGAGCGGCCAGAGTACAAGTACATGGACAACTAAGTAGGAAAGCCAGAATCGAACAAGGTGTCCCACAAGGTGGAGTCCTATCACCAACGCTCTTTTTAATTTTCATAAATGACATCGTAATGGACATTCTGCCCAGTGTACACTCAGCAATGTATGCAGACAACCTGACGATATGGGCATGTGTAAAATCTATGTCAGTGGCTAGCTCCAGAATGCAAGATGTCCTAGGGAAACTTGAAAATTGGATGAACACCTGGCTATTACCAATTTACAAAAAAAAAAAAAAAACTACATGCACAATTTTCAGCCTATCAAGAAACACATTCTCTGTAAACTTGAAGATAAAAGACCATACACTCCCTATTGACCAAACCCAACATATCTTGGCGTCACCATGAATCGCAGAATGACTTGGAAAAATCAGATAGACAGAGCAAGCAAAAGAGCCAGAAATCGAACTAATGTTATGAAGAAACTGCAGGAACGGATTAGGGAACAGACAGCAATATCTTGAAAAGACTATACATAGAAAGAACAAGATCAGTTCTAGAGTATGGAGTCACAACCTGGGCTACAGCTTCCAAATCACACCTTAGCAAAATTAACAAAACACAAAACCAGGCTGCCCGTATCATCACTGGTGCTATGAAATCAACACCTATCATGACTCTAGAAACAGTAACAGGTTTACAACCCTTAGAAGACAGACGAAAACTAAAGTAAAGCGGAGAAATATCAAAGGCTCCTTAGTCACCCCATGCTCCAAAGAATAACTGGTTTCGGAAAAGTAAGACTAAAGAGGAGCAACTTCACAGCAATCTCCAAAGAACTAGCAACTAGTGACCCAGTACTGTCCCAAACACTACTGAAACCCTTGGGCCCAGCTGATATGTCTCCTCATGGGAAACACAAAATACCAGAACTTAGGAAGATATAACAGGAATCATGAAAAAAGGCACCCAATCAGACACAGAAAGAAAACACGTAGCAGAAAAACACATAAACGATACCTACCCACACGACTCTTGGTCCCACATATATACAAATGGCTCTGCTACAAATGCCACCAGAAATGGAGGAGGAGGTGTGTTCTTGACGCTGAATAACCAGGACGAGATCACCAAGTCAATAGCTACTGGGAAATTCTCAAACAACTCTAAAGCAGAAACTGAAGCCCTCAAAGATGCTGCAAAACTGGCTATCCAACACAAAAATAACATGCACAAGAAATTGGTGATAATGACTGATGTACAGTCAGTCCTAACAGCTCTAAAAAACCCCAGGAACAGTGAGCTAAATTGCTTGAGAACAACCCTGGACCAACTATGCAATAACTTCCAGAGGGTGGTCATCCAGTGGATACCATCATACTGTAATATACACGGAAATGAACGCGCAGACAAATTAGCTAAGGAGGGAGGAAGATTACACCAAGAGAACCATCTGGTCGGCTACGACTAAGCCAAATCCATCATCAAAGGCTAGTAGCATGAAAAATGGAAACGAGAACACCCAAAGTATAACGAGTGGGACGAATACATCCAACTATCAAGGAGGGATCAAGTCATCATACTTCGCCTATGCACTTGCTGCAATAGAATGAGGAATCACATGTTCACCAAATTCAAAATAGGTACAACCAGCCTATGTCACTGTACACTGGACAATATGACTACAAAACATGTTCTACACGATTGCCCCCAGTACACCAGACCTGAGAAGGAGAATGTGGTCCACACCCACCTCCCTGGATGAGAAACTATACGGGGCAACCAAATCACTTAAACAGACAGCTGCCTTCATAAGAAAGTCTGGAATCCTACTCTGAATGAGCCATGATCGCAGAAGAAGAATATATCCTAACTAATGGAAAAAGCTGCTCATACATCCTCAACCATAGCTTTTAATACACTAATTGTTCATACAATATTTGTGGATATTATATATGGGGGCCTCGGTAGTTGGGAATACCACCAAACTGGGCTCCTGACGTTCAAACAACCATATTTAATTTCTGCTGGAGCAGTGTGAATTGTACTCGTGGTTGGAAGAAAAAAATATTAGCTGCTGGCAGAATTGGGTACCCTGGGAAGAAGAGGAATGCCACTTTGCATTGTGAGATTCGATGCTTGAAGCGACACTGTCCAGAAGTTTCCGAACACTTCTAGATAGGCGGCTGTGCATATATGGGTGAAAACTCGCATGCTAAGATGCTGGTTCAACTCTCCTACTTTACTTTTAATTTTACATTATTTGTTATACTTCTTAACTAAAATAAAAATTTCTTTATATAATTTTAGTTATAACTTGTGAATAAGAAAAACAACAAAATAAATGTTACCAGTTTTGGAATTTATGGCCTCAAATTGAAAGCTCTGACTGTCAGATGCTGTAAATATGGAACTGACTGTTTCTTTATGTTCAACTTCAGTTCTAGTGGACTCTGCATTTTGTTCATATTTAACAGTTTTTGTTCTAGAATATATCCAATTACGAATTCTAGATGATGTGCTCCCAGGTTTGTTGCTATATTTGACTCTTTGGTAATCATCTATGTAATCTAGAATACTGCGTCCCCACACATCTTTTTTATCAACAGATGCACCAGCCTGGAGAAGAAGTTCAGCAACACTGTCATGATTAAAATGAATGGAATAATGTAGGGGAGTTTGCATTTTATTGTCTACAGCATCAACATTAGCTCCAGATTTGAGAAGAAGTTTAACAACTTCTTTACGTCCCCTTCTCGCACTCACATGTAGTGGAGTTAGCATATCATTGTCTACAGCTTCTATATTAGCTCCAGCTTTGATAAGAAGGTCAACAATAGGGTCATTTCCAGATGCAGCACTTCTATGTAGTGGTGTTTGCTTGTCAATGTCTCGAGCTTCAACATTAGCCCCAGCTTGAAGTAGAATTTTAACATTTTTTTTACATCCATGACCAGCTCTAGCTGTGTACAGTAGTGGAGTTTTCATAGAATTATCTTCAGCATCAACACTGGCTCCAGCTTTCAGAAGAATTTCATCAATTTTCCAACTCCAACTCAAATGTAGTGGAGTTTTTTTAGCACCATTTATAGCATTAACATTAGCTCCTGTTTTAAGTAAAATTTCTACAGTTTCTTTATGTGCATACTTAACACTCAAATGTAGTGGAGTTTCCTTAGCTCCATCTTTGGCCTCAACATTAGCACCAGCTTTAAGAAGAATTTCAACAATTTCTATATAACCATTTCGTGCACTCCAATGTAGTGCAGTTCGTTTGAAAATATCTCTAGCCTCGATATTTGCCCCAGCTTTAAGAAATAAGTCCACAAGTTCTGTTGCCCTATCCTCTACACTCAAATGTAACAGTGTTTTGTTGTTTTTGTCTTTCTTGTTTTATAAGCTTTTGCAATTGTAAGAATGTCAATATTTTTGTTGTGACCAAATGTAGAAATAGAAAGTGATGACCTGTCCTGGCTATCATGCAAATCTTGATATCTTCCGTAATGATGAAGAATTTCTTTATGATCATTTAAGATCTTGATGTCTTTATCTGATACAAATGTCAACAGTTGAAGAACTAGAAGATCATCATTTTCACTTTTGAATGGTTGAGCCTCTGAGAAGTCAGACATCGTGCACAGTGTAATCACTAAATGTTGTGCAGATAGAAAATTTGTTATACAATTTAAAGAAATTTACAGTAATCTTTGTCTATTGAACAAATGTACAGAACAATTGTTGTCTTCAGCTTTATATATTGATATACATAGTGTCTCAAATGTCCAAGGGAGTCTATTTGATGACAGATAAAGGGTACAGCTCCAAGTTCAAACTTCTTTTTCTTACTAGTTTAACAATATTTTAATTGCTCATAAGATAAGCTCTAATTTGTCGAGTACAACAGTTTGGAAATTATTGTTCATGGACATGTGAGATTTATAAATTAAATAACAGTCCCTGGAGTCTGCATCTCATTCTATTTGTTCCATTTGTTCAACTTCAAATTCCTTCCAAGTTGAAGAGATCTTGTCTTCTGCATAGCTGCACACAAATCTGAAAATAGATTATATTTGTTCAGTATTGAAACACTAATAATTGTTACCTTCTAATTTATGTTGTCTAAATTTTTAGAACTTTCATTATGGCCAATATGTGAGTTTACATTGTGAGTGGGAAGGGGAAGTAAACATTGTGAGTGGGAATGGGAAGTAAACATTGTGAGTGGGAAAGGGAAGTAAACATTGTGAGTGGGAAAGGGAAGTAAACATTGTGAGGGGGAAAGGGAAGTAAACATTGTGAGTGGAAAGGGAAGTAAACATTGTGAGGGGAAAGGGAAGTAAACATTGTCAGTGGGAAAGGGAAGTAAACATTGTGAGGGGGAAAGGGAAGTAAACATTGTGAGTGGGAAAGGGAAGTAAACATTGTGAGTGGAAAGGGAAGTAAACATTGTGAGTGAGAAAGGGAATGATATGAGCAGGAAGTCAATTTCAGTAATCATCATCATCAATTACCATGCATGCTGGCATAAGTGATCATGTCTCTCCACAACTTTCGATCTCGACAATTATTTATAATTTTTTTTACTGATCTTCTGCCAAGCCATTCTCTTAAGCTGTTTGACATCATTTCTCTTTGCTTCCCTCTATCTCTTTGTCCCTTAATTTTCCCAGTTGTCACAATGTATTCCAGCTGTTCCCTTCTCATTGCATGGCCAGAAAATGATGATTGTTTAATTTCAGTAAAGAGTGTGCAAACGTCAGAGCTTTTTTATTCAGCTGGATTGAATTCTTCTAAACTTGTAGGATTTTAATAATCCCAGTATATAAATGTAACAAGTTATGAGTATCTAAAACTAGAATTATTACAAGCCTACATTCTCATCTAATGTTTGTAGACGATGATAGGTAACTACACCAGAGCTTCAGAGGCCTGGCATATTACAATTCTTTCATTTTATGAATGTTAAATAGAGCTTAATTTAGAAAAAAAACACCAACAAAAGAAATGACTCTAAATATAGTAATAAAACCACAGACAGCAATCTATCTATTGTCCTTTTGAGCTGATAACTGTACATAGACTCTACATGTCTGATGGTCTCTGTTGTTGGATGTCAGGCTTTGGACCCGACCCACATTGTATCTAGCCACATATGATTATACCAATAGTCTAATGTTTTAGGTGAGCCTCTAACTTCAGTGAGGTGGTTGATGCCTACGTTGTTGCTTCTGATCTAGGTGCTTTTTTTGGTATTTCTCCAGACCAGTCTCTTTTTCTTCTGCCTTTTATTTCCCATGTGAGGGTTTGTTTTGTGATTCTCTTGTTGTCTCTTCACATCACACAACTGACATTCTTTGTCTACACTTGATTACTGGTGATAATGTTTAATCCATTGTCATTTCACTTATTTCTACACATCTTGTGAATTACTGGTGATATTGTTTAATCCATTGTCATTTCACTTATTTCTACACATCTTGTGAATTACTGGTGATATTGTTTAATCCATTGTCATTTCACTTATTTCTACACATCTTGTGAATTACTGGTGATATTGTTTAATCCATTGTCATTTCACTTATTTCTACACATCTTGTGAATTACTGGTGATATTGTTTAATCCATTGTCATTTCACTTATTTCTACACATCTTGTGAATTCATTTCATGGTATACAGAGTATATTCCTGATGCATTTGCTTTAAAATGTATGTAATTTAATTTATTTCTTTTAGTTGTTTTCCAGCTCTTGCATGCACAGGTAAAGGTGGATAATAACTTTTATTCTTGTTTCAATGACAAGAATGAAGAAATGATTGTTATCTCTATATTAACAACATAATGATTTTCAAGTAATGGTTTTCAAAATAGCAAGAGAAGAAGTTGATCATTTGTTGGTCACAAATAATGGATATCTCAATAACACGAATCCAGATATAATGGTAGCACTCATTTTAATATTAAAGGAAAAGTACATTTATTGTTTGAGGTTAAGTTGTGTCTGTGGAACTGGTCAATATTTACTTTGTAAAAAAAAGTCAAGTGCCCCGTCATGCCAAGTGGCATATATGGAATATGGTGTTAGTGACCATAAATTTTACAGACCTTCAGCACATGCTTTTTGGGGTAATGTGGTTGGTATTACGCCCGTGCCAATTTACTTTCCCAGAAAAAAATCAGGTACCCATTAAAGGCTGGGTGAGCCTGGAAGCTGTCGGTTGAGATCGAAACCTACCTCCTGTCCTTTGTAGGTTCACTAACCGCTGAGCTATCACGGCTCTCATATTTACTTTTTTAACAAGGTATGTATTTTGCATGACAAACTAACTAGACAGTAATGAATGTGACTAACTGACAACAGAATGAGATTACAAAGTGATCAGGTGTAAGCAGGAGATAACTATTGGGTAACAGTGTATCATAATTATTTTGTGATACTACAAGCATCAATTTGTTAGTGACAGAGTTCACAACAAATGTTGACCCTTCAGTGAACAGGTGTTGCTTTAATACTACAAAATTTTTCTCAATCCAAGCCATACCTGACAAATTAGTACTTTAATAAAAAATATTATACTTCTACTTCTTCAAAAAGATTTTGATTATTTTATTCAAGTTTTGAAGATTACATTTGTGAAGAAAAATATATGAATTATTTTCTTTACATAATATATTGGCCACATTGCATCAGAGTTATGGTTCTTCATATCATTCATTGAGCTATAGTACTTAAGTATATTTGTCTATAAAAAATGTTCTATTGTAAGTTATGATCATCATCTTCATCATCATCAAGCAAAACACCAAGCAAAATACCTGATGGTCTCACCAAAACTTTCTGTCTCTGCAGTTGTTTATCACTTTTGCTCTTGACTTTGTACCATGCCATTCACATTTCTTTACACTTCCCTCATCTCTTCTTCCTTAAATGATCCACCTATGCCAGTTTGTTTCTCTGCTCTCTTCTCAACACTTGGCCTAAAAATGATGATTGTTTCTTTCTGATATAGGTAATTGTTTTATGTTTCCCTTGGTCTAATTGAGAATATCCTAGCTTCTCTTTCTAGCTGTTTATAGTATTCCAATACTTTTCTGTAAACCCTATTTTTTTAAAAATCTCTACAAAGATTTACTTTTTTTATAAAACTTACCTTCTATAAAACTTACATTTTGTTCAGAACTCACTCTATTTAAGTAAGGAATATCTTAAGGATGAAATTATTATTTTTGTTTAACTTCAATGTCAGTGATGATTTGCATACTATCTTTTTTTGTAGAGAGGAGCAGGCAAAGGTGTCTGTCAAAACATGAAAGTGATCAGCAAATTATAGCTGGCTGCATGTACCAAGATTGCTGAGCCCGAAGTACTAAGATCCTGCTTCATTTCTTTGTGAGGACCCTTGGCCCTAGAAACAGACTAACCAGCACAGTCTGGTCAAGGGATTGAGAGGGGAGGCAACCCATACTTAAAAATATCATGCTAAAGATAAATGTGACGATGGAGTGATCAAAAGACATTAACAAAATGCAAATACATCCACATATACTTAGTTTATTTTAAAGGGTTGATGATAGAGAAGACCAAGAGAGAACTCCTTTAGTTATTGAGTGAATGCAACAACATTCTTTTGAAGCAGCTTTCAATTCATCAGAGCCATTCAGCACCTCACCTCTGTTGAATATCAGCATCTAAAGGTGTTAAACGGAAGATTATGATCTGATCTTACACAGAGATGAACAAAGAAGTGAGAAGGTGCATTAAAAGGGATAAGAGGAAATACATAGATGAACTAGCTAAAGAGGCAGAAGAAGCAGCAAATAAAGGGAATATGAAAGAACTGTACAACAGCACAAAGAAATTAAGTGGAAAATACAAACAGATCAATGCCTTTATTAAAGATAAGGAAGGATATCTGCTTAGTAATATAAGGGAACAAATGGAGAGATGGAAAGAGCACTTTGAAGAACTTTTGAACAAACCCCAGCTCAAAATAATCCTCCAGATATACTACCAGCAGAAGAAGAGTTACATGTTAACTGTGGAAAACCAAGCAAAGAAGAAATAATGAAAGCCATCAAGCTATTAAAAAAGGGTATAGCCACAGGACCAGATGAAATTCCTTCGGAAGCCATCAAAGCAGATATTAACACCTCTACCAAGATGTTACATAAAATATATAACATATGTTCTATTAGATAAAATTTGGGTGATGGGAGAAATACCTAAAGACTGGAAAGAAGGTTATATGATCAAACTACCAAAGAAAGGAAGTTTACAGGAGTGCACAAGTTATAGGGGAATTATGCTACTATCAGTGACAGGAAAAATATTAAGCAGAATCATTCTGGAGAGACTAAAAGAGAAACATTTGAGAGATGAACAAGCAGGTTTTAGGAAGAACAGAACATGTGCTGATCAAATAACTATCTATCTATCTATTGTCCTTTCGAGCCGAAGACTGCACATAGGGCAGAACCACAATCTCAAAAACATAAACCTTGCGTGCCAAAGTGGCACATATTGCAGAGATCACTGCTCTAAAATATATGGCGCTGTTTCCATAACAATACTTTTTACAATGACAGCTTGTCAAGCCATCGATCAACCTCCATAGTCGCCTCTTATGACATGCCTGGAAGGTCACAGTGTCACTATTCTTTACTTCCCTCATAGTGAGTCCCCGGTAACACACAGGAAGATCAAATAACTACTCTACATATAATAGTATAGTTAATAGAACTAAAATCCCCACTTTATATTGGATTCATAGATAACGAAAAGGCATTTGATAGTTTAGACAGAGGAATGCTTTGGAAGTAGCTGAGTCATTACGGAATCCCCATAAAGTTTATTAACCTGATAAAAACAATGTATGAAGGAATGAAATGTAGTGTGGTGCATGAAGGACAGCTTACAGAAGCATTTGAAATAAGAACAGGAGTAAGGCAAGGATGCCTTCTGTCTCTATTTCTCTTTCTACTGGCCATAGATTGGATTATGAAAATAACTCAAAACAACAGAAATGGAATCCATTGGTCACTGACCAAGCAACTTGATGATTTAGACTTTGCTGATGATATAGCTCTCCTATCACACAGTCATCAACAGATGCAGGATAAAATAAGTATACCTGATGAGAGACCACAACAGCTAGGACTGAAGATTAATAGAGATAAGATCAACATTATGAGAATTAATGCAGATGGCAATAACCAAATAAAATTAGGAGAAATACCTCTACTAGATGTACAATATTACATATATCTGGGCAGTAATATAGATAAAGAGGGAGGAACAGAAAATGATACCAAAATAAGGATATCAAAAGCAAGAGGAGCTTTTGTTGCACTGGGAAACATATGGAAATCAAATGAAATTAGGTTAAATACTAAAATAAAAAATTTCTACTAAAATGTTAAGTCAGTTCTATTATATGGCTATGAAACATGGAGAACAACAAAATTGACAATCACGAAGATACAGACTTTCATTAATGGATGCTTACGCAGAATAAAGGGATGGAAATGGCAGGACAAAATCACTAACATAGAATTATGGAAATGTACCAGTCAAATACCAGTGGATAAAGAGATACAGTGAAGACGATGGCGTTGGATAGAGCACACATTGTGGAAGCCAACTGAGAGTATTACACAACAGGTCCGTTTTTGAATTCCCAGGGGAAAAGACAAAGAGGAAGATCAAGGAATTCTTGGAGATGACAGATAGAAGCAGAGATGAAGATGATGGGGAAGAAATGGAATGATCTTAAAAAAATGGCAAAAAACAGAATGACTTGGAAAGTGTTTGTTGAAGACATATGCTCCACTGGGAGCTAAAAAGGTAGTAGTAGAAGAAGAAAGGTGTTAACGCTCTAAATATTTTAATGTGGAGCATATAGTCCTTGTAGTTTATATTTACTTTTTTTTTCTTACTGACCATTTAATAAAGAAAATTAGATTCATACAAGTCTATGTGAATGTGTTTGTTATCTTCAAATGTTCTAGCCATTTGTGTCAAGAACATGAGATAAATAGTAATTGCTAATAGAGAGACAAATAATAATCTGTGAGAACATATCAGAGAGACCAGAGCTCACTTCCTGATCAGGATGGTCTAGGTTCAATCCCCAGAAATGGCACATCTTTTTTGGACAGACAAAGCTCCCAGCCTCTAAAAATGAATAATAGAGGATTCTGGGAAATATAGGTGGCCTGGCGTGATACTGACTACATCACACAAAAATGTGCTGTGGTCGTGGAAAAATATGTCACTAATGTCATATTTCCCAAATGCATAGCAAGGAGTGGAGGGAACATTTACTTTACTATTGACTAAAGCATTTTTAAATTTTAAAACAAAATCCATCAATATTGCAGTGAAGTGAGAAAATAACCTTAACAGCACCAAGCCACATCTGGGCATCATCATCTACACAAGAGAGGTGTTTAAGTGTTGACTGTGTTCAGGTATTTAACAGAGGGATGAATAGAATCATTTGTAAAAATGTAGTGTAGTTACTTATCATTGTCTACAAAACATTACATGAGAATGTAGACTTGCAGTAATTCTAGTTTTAAATACTCATAACTTGTTAAATTTATATATTAGGATTGTTAAAATCCTACACCATCTGATAATTATAATCAATCAATTGTATCTACAAAATCCTCCTGGGTCAATGATAAATAATTTAAATCAAACGTATTGAAATGTTAACCTCAGACGGAAGATGTACAAAAGAGGTGAGATGCAGAATGGCTCAGGCAAAAGCAGCTTTCCAAAAAATGAGGAAGATACTATGCAATCCATTTTTGACAATAGAAACAAGAAAAAGAGTTCTTAAATGTTATGTAGAGCCAGTCTTAACATATGGATGTGAATCATGGACAATAGGACAGCAGACAAGAAAATCACTGGAGTCTGTAGAAATGTGGTTTTACAGAAGAATGATGAGAATACCATGGACAGCTAAGAAGAGCAATGAAAACGTTCTGAAAGAGGCCAAAGCAAAAAGAGAGCTAATTTCCAATATTAGGAAGAAACATTCATCATATTTTGGCCATGTAATGAGAAGAGAACAACTGGAATATATTATAACACCTGGGAATATTCAAAGACGAAGAGATAGAGGGAAGCAAAGAGAAAAGACACCAGACAGCTTAAGAGAATGGCTTGGCAGAAGGTCAACAACAGAAATGATAAATAACTGTCGAGATCGAAAGTTGTGGAGAGACATGATCACCTACGCCAGCAGACTTGGTACCTGATGATGTTGATAGAAATTAAGAAATGTAGTAAAATTAATAGCGTTGATTCAGTCCAGTCAAACAAATTGACCATCGTTACCTATACTTTTAATCTGAACAACGAACTAGTTATAGACTTTTCATTTTGATGAAACTAATGGGCGTGGCGAAGAGTGTCTTGGACTTGTAGAAGTCAATAGTGAGAACATCCTCTCTTAATCTCTTTCGACTGTTGGCATATTCCTTCAACGAATGATTTATTTTGTTATGGTCGCTGGTACAACTTGCAGTTACTTGAGTTAAAGTCAACACACAAGGAGAAATTAATAAAAAAGCCAATCGTAACAATGTAGGGGTAATAATGGTAATTAAATTTTAATTTACGAATTCAGCGTCCTAAATTATTGCTGCTAATCGAGTGATCTCCCTGAATGACCGCACATATTTGAATGAATGTATCAACTGACAATTGTTTCTAGTTTTTCTACATTTAATTTAGTTTTTTTGTCAGCAAAGTTTACCGTGTACATTCATTAAATTACAGCCTACCTAACACTCTTACTAACACCCTAACCCAGGGATCTTTCTTCTAATGACGACACGACACTGACAGATTAGAGAACGATTGAATAAAGTGTAAGTAAAGTGTAAAGGGACAATACTCACTGAGCAGAAATATTTTAGGACGCTAAACTCGTAAATTGCTATACCCATTGATTGATAGGCCATATACTTACCTACAGCAGTTTTGTTAAATAAATATTGTGTTATGCCTCTTGTTTACTTGTAGCGTCCGCTTCCCTGTTTCTGTTTATTTACGTTGCCATGGACTACAGACCCACAGAGATCATTTCGGGAATTGCTTCACCAAACTCGTTCAATGTTTAATCTTAAATCTGTCTATTGGATCAATCTATGTTTCATTAACAAAATCGTTTTTACGATAGCGGCTTGTTAAACCTCTGATCAACGGAGAGACACTGAGAAGAACATTGATGAGAGAGGCAAGAGCAGCAGGAATCGGCTCCATCAATCAGATAGAGCTGCTTGTACAGAAGGGAGACAAATGGCGAGATTTAATAAAATATCTTTAAAAGAATTGCAAACTGCTAGAACAAAAATTCAGATAAGAGAAAGAATATCTAGGTCTACGCCCAATGATGGGTCGGCTACGGCTCGAAAGGCCAATAGTAAATGATAAATAGATTGTAAAATCGCTAAGAGTGAAAATGAGTTACAAGAAATGTTAGACATTATAGTGAGAGGAAGCAAAAATAAAGGAATCAGCTTTAATATAAAAATAACAGAAGTAGTGTTCATCATCATCATCATCAGGTGCCATCTCCACAACGAAGGTAGGCTACCATGGAGCGCCATTCCGCTCTCAGCTCTGTCTCTTGCTTTGATGGTGCAGGTTGTCATAGGCTGATTTGTCCGTCTTTTTATGTTACTCGTCCATGTTAATCTTCGTCTGCCTGTGCATCTTGTATTTTCCCTCCAGAATTACTTTTAGTAGGCTGTTGTGTCTTTTAACATGGCGTAAAATCGCATTTTTCTTGTTGAATTGTGTTTAGTAGTTCTCTTTTCAGTTTTAGTTTTAAGACTTCATCATTTGTTTTCTTTTCCTTCCATTCAATTCTACCTATTCTTCTATATATCCACATTTCAAAGGCTTCAATTATCTGTTCTGTTTTCTTGACTAATGTCCATGTTTCTGCACCATATAGAAATATTGAGAAGCTGTAACATTTTGCTAATCTAGTTTTAGTCCTGCTGTTATTTGTTTTGATGTTAGTATGTTCTTCATGACATTAAAATTACTTTTTGCCATTCCTATTCTTTGTTTATTTCAGTTGTACATTTTCCATCACTGGTTCTAGTATGTCCAAGGTAGTTGTATTTCTGAACTATCTCCAGGTCTATTCCTTCAATTTTGATATCCACTTGTGGGTTTTGAGTATCTTCTTTGTTTATGATCATAGTTTTAGTCTTTTTGATATTCATATCTAGTCCATATGTTTTGCTTGTCATGTTTATTTCATTAAGTAATCCTTGAAGATCTTTAGGATTTTCTGCTAGTAGTACAGTATTATCAGCTTATCTTAGGTTATTGATTATCTTTCCATTAATGTGTAGGCCTGGCATCTCTGTGGTGTTTTTAAAGATTTGCTCAGTGTATAGATTGAACAAGCTTGGTGATAGGATGCATCCCTGTCTAACGCCTCTTTTTATATCAATGGGTGTAGAGTTCTCTTTGTTATATTTTATGATCTAATGTTTACTGACTGAATTAATTTTTTCGTTCTAATGTTTATTTACTGAACTATTTTCTCGTTCTAATGTTTACTTACTGAACTATTTTCTTTTCCTAATGTTTACTTACTGAACTATTTTCTCGTTCTAATGTTTATTTACTGAACTATTTTCTTTTTCTAATGTTTACTTACTGAACTATTTTCTCGTTCTAATGTTTACTTATTGAACTATTTTCTCGTTCTAATGTTTACTTACTGAACTATTTTCTCGTTCTAATGTTTACTTACTGAACTATTTTCTCGTTCTAATGTTTACTTACTGAACTATTTTCTCGTTCTAATGTTTACTTACTGAACTATTTTCTCGTTCTAATGTTTACTTACTGAACTATTTTCTCGTTCTAATGTTTACTCACTGAACTATTTTCTGGTTCTAATGTTTACTTACTGAACTATTTTCTCGTTCTAATGTTTACTTACTGAACTATTTTCTCGTTCTAATGTTTACTTACTGAACTATTTTCTCGTTCTAATGTTTACTTACTGAACTATTTTCTGGTTCTAATGTTTACTTACTGAACTATTTTCTCGTTCTAATGTTTACTTACTGAACTATTTTCTCGTTCTAATGTTTACTTACTTGTGAATGCAATCAGTGAAATATTGCGCCCAACATTAATATTACGGGAATCACGTAGCGAAACACTTCTTTATCCTCATACATAGGTAATGGTTATTCAAAGGCCCGAATTGAAATCCATAATTGCCCAACCGCCCGTGCCAGAGGAGTCATCCAAATTAACATCTCATCGACTATCCAAACAAAGAAATGCAGTTGCAGTCCTTATCGTAGCAGATACAGCATTCGTCAAGAATTAAAATAAGAATTGAACGCATCTGAACAGTCCTTCGTCACATATTATCATTCATTCATCGTAAGCAAACTGAATAAAGAAACACCATCAGGATGAAGCATACAGCTCACTGTGTGCACAGAGCACTACGCAGAAGCTCTGGCAGCAAGCCGGACTTGGAAAATGAGGAAACTGCAACAAGGAACATTTTTCAGACAGTGACTCAAGGGTTCCCTGTAGCCTATTCGCCATTTTGATCGAAAGTCCTAATGATTACTCTATGTGTCGAGACATTTTTGTGCAGAAAAAAGAAATTAAATTATATTACAATAAATAGATTAGTTTCTCTATCGCGTCTTTGTCTTGGGTCATACAATAAATAGATTAGTTTCTCTATCTTGTCTTTATCTGGGTCAGGAGATCTCAGTAGCCTAGTTGAGAAAACCAACTCATTAGCTACCGCCGTGCAGATAACCTGTGTTCGAGTCCCACCTGGAAGCTGTGTGGATTGTACTCATTAATGCAGAATAAAATGATATTACAATACATAGGTTTTGCAAAGCAACATCCACATTGCTCTACGGTGATTCTGCTCTAGATACTTGGCGATGACGCATCTCGATTATTTTCATGAACACGAAAACGTCCTCTTCTCTCTCCCTCCCCCTCCCCCCTCCCCCCAAAATAAAATCTTAAGCGATTCAGTTTTAGCTACCTATCATCTAGCGATGTGTTGTCTTAAATAGCAACCAGTATACAGATGTGGGAGGTGACGTTCTCTGGAATCGATTGAGAATGCTACTGTAGCAGAGAGGAAGTAGAGCTTATATGGCCCATGGGCTCTACTTATGAATTAAATTTAATATAAAATATCACCATCAACATGTGCCATACCGATTAGCGTAGACAATCATTTTCTTCCGCAATCTTCCATCCACAGTGCCTTGTATAAATTCTGTTGTTGACTGTTTTCCATGCCATGACACCAAGCTATCTCGTATTTTCTCTCTTTGTCTTCCATCATCTCTCTTTCTTTATACTTTGCCAGTTGTAACCAAGTATTCCAACTTTCCTCTTCTCATGTGCCCGACAATTGTTGATTGTTTCTTTCTGATGTTTTTAGGAGCTCCCTTTTGTTTTGGCCTCTTTGAGAATAAATAAGGAATACCATAATAGCTTGATCTCTGATAACGCAGCCGAGATAGCTGGGCTTTCTTAAGTGGAAAAATGAGACGGGTTCTTGATCTCCATTTCTTTGAACGAAGTGGTCAGCGTAGTTAACAAGTTCACTCTTTATCAATCAGCTAAATAATAAGGAAATAGAGAAAGGAATAACACTCTTTATCTATCAGCCATATAATAAAGAAATCAAGAAAGGAAAAACACTCTTTATCCATATTTCAAAGTACTCAAGAAATGAATAACACTCTTTATCAATCAGCCATATAATAAAGAAATCAAGAAGTAAATATCACTCTTTATTCTGCACAAAAAAGTCTCAACAATTTATAACCTGATCATACTTTAATCGATTACTCAGAAACAAATGAAAATATAATTCCATGGTTTCCGTGAATTAAAACTTATCTACGGCATCAAGACACACTTGTCCTTGCTAACTGGCGTCGAAATTCTGCCAGATGATGATTACAATCGATCTAACCCAATGTGAACTTCATCTGTCTATCAACTATTAGTTCAGCCCAGGAGTACTCTAACTAGCTGTGAGATCATTCCATTCCGGTTGTTATCATCTTAATGCCTCAAAAACACCAACTAGCTCGTTAAAAAAATGGCCCTAAAAGTTATCTTCTAAACTTCTCAAACTTTCTTTGTTTCTCAGGCACGATTTCCTATACACTTTTCATGATTGGTAGGTGTTGCACTTTTATCTCATGAATAACGACTCTCATAAACATCGACTCTCATTCACTTAATTCTCCGTGACACTCGCTGGCGATTCTCTCGTTTATTTTGTAAGTCGCATCATTCACAATTCACTTTGTTATTTATCTCCTTTTGCTCTAAACGACCTTGTCCTGTAACACGCGAAGCACTCTGAAAGAGGCAGGAGAAGTAAAAGGTTCGGGTAATGAATCGGGATCTACATCCTTCAATAAACTACAAGAACATCACATGGTACCGTCGGCACATCAAGAGTTGCCTACCATGGAGCCAAATACACATTCTGTATTTTCTCCAACCTGTCAATATGCATCTTACTGACAGTAATAATTGCCAGGACATACTCGATTGTGGCGAGGACTAGTCCATGGAACAAAAGGATAAGTAGCCTGCCTCTGCTCGATGTTTCAGCTGTCACGACCTTCAAGCCGCTAACCCTTTGTGGAATTTTGTTATAACACGGTCGACGTGGTCCCGAAAACGCAGGCTGCGATGAAACTGAACTCCGAGGTACGTCATCACCCTGTCCCTGGTCACTTCATCGGCTCCCATTCGCACCACCGTGTTGCCGTGTTAACAATATGATTGTTTTGGCAGAACCATGCAACTGATGCTCTATTAGATTAACCAATGCACCTGATACTCCACACCAGGAAGAGATGCGATCGAGTTCGTTTTACTGAGTCGGTTTTAAAGTTCCGTTTAATCAAGCGAACCTTTATGTTGTTATTTCCAATATTCTATATATATGACTGATATATTCTGTCCATCTTTCCAATATTCTATATATATGACTGATATATTCTGTCCATCTTTCCAATATTCTATATATATGACTGATATATTCTGTCCATCTTTCCAATATTCTCTATATATGACTGATATATTCTGTCCATCTTTCCAATATTCTATATATATGACTGATATATTCTGTCCATCTTTCCAATATTCTATATATATGACTGATATATTCTGTCCATCTTTCCAATATTCTATATATATGACTGATATATTCTGTCCATCTTTCCAATATTCTATATATATATGACTGATATATTCTGTCCATCTTCCAATATTCTATATATATATGACTGATATAGTCTGTCCATCTTTCCAATATTCTATATATATGACTGATATATTCTGTCCATCTTTCCAATATTCTATATATATGACTGATATATTCTGTCCATCTTTCCAATATTCTATATATATATGACTGATATATTCTGTCCATCTTTCCAATATTCTATATATATATGACTGATATATTCTGTCCATCTTTCCAATATTCTATATATATGACTGATATATTCTGTCCATCTTTCCAATATTCTATATATATGACTGATATATTCTGTCCATCTTTCCAATATTCTATATATATGACTGATATATTCTGTCCATCTTTCAATATTCTATATATATGACTGATATATTCTGTCCATCTTCCAATATTCTATATATATATGACTGATATATTCTGTCCATCTTTCCAATATTCTATATATATATGACTGATATATTCTGTCCATCTTTCCAATATTCTATATATATATGACTGATATATTCTGTCCATCTTTCCAATATTCTATATATATATGACTAATATATTCTGTCCATCTTTCCAATATTCTATATATATGACTGATATATTCTGTCCATCTTTCCAATATTCTATATATATGACTGATATATTCTGTCCATCTTTCCAATATTCTATATATATATATATATATGACTGATATATTCTGTCCATCTTTCCAATATTCTATATATATGACTGATATATTCTGTTCATCTTTCCAATATTCTATATATATGACTGATATATTCTGTCCATCTTTCCAATATTCTATATATATGACTGATATATTCTGTCCATCTTTCCAATATTCTATATATATATATATATATGACTGATATATTCTGTCCATCTTTCCAATATTCTATATATATATATATATGACTGATATATTCTGTCCATCTTTCCAATATCTTCTCCTGTCCCATATAATATCATTTCTTCTTTCATTTCACACATCCTGGCTCTTGCGATGAGGGTCTACGACCACTAATGGAGCTGTCCAGCGTGCAATGGAGATCATTTTTCGACTAATGAGCAAGCAAACAAATTACATTTAATGATTAACAAAACTGATTTATGACTGACTGAATAACTGACTGAATATTTGACAGATCAACTAAAAGATTGATTCCTGACATATTAGCTAAATAAAATAAGCAAATAATAAACAACATAACTGATTAACATATATATTTATATAATGGCCTAATGTAACTAATTGTACAAAATAGACAGTTAGTAAGTTTTGTTATTTTAGTGTGTATATATAACATATATATATGTGTGTGTGTGTGTGTGTATGTGTGCGTGTATGTGTGTGTGCAAAGTGTTATATATTTAAAGAAGAGGAAAGTAACAAATCTAGCTAACTAACTGAAATTGTTGATGTGTTGTGTAGAATGAAATAGTTTATATAAAAACAGAACCAGTAATATGACAAAAAATAAAAACCATTTAAGTAAATAAACATCGTGATTTTTCCATTAAAATGACACGACATTAAAGTGAAAACAACTGATCAATCTCCATGCAATAACATAATTTGTTTGCGGGACAGAGGTGTGTAGTTTGCTTGAGTCGAAATTTCATCTTAATTTCACAGCGGGCAATTCCACAGATCGTCCATTCTAGCGAAAGTACTGAAGATGGCTTCAGTACAGATACACGAAATTCGTAGCATCAGCAAAGACCGTGTTTAAAACCTCATGAATCGCCTCTTACTGCAAGCGTAGTAGACAACATTGGCTATAGTCTTGTCTCACTGACCGTGGTATGCAACATTGGCTATAGTCTTGTCTCACTGACCGTGGTAGGCAACATTGGCTATAGTCTTGTCTCACTGACCGTGGTGGGCAACATTGGCTATAGTCTTGTCTCACTGATCGTGGTAGGCAACGTTGGCTATAGTCTTGTCTCACTGACTGTGGTAGGTAACATTGGCTATAGTCTTGACTTCACTTACCGTGGTAGGCAACATTGCTATAGTCTTGTCTCACTGACCATGGTAGGCAACATTGGCTGTACTCTTCTTTTTTCGCTGACTGTGGTAGGCAACGTTGGCTATAGTCTTGTCTCACTGACCATGGTAGGCAACATTGCTATAGTCTTGTCTCACTGACCGTGGTAGGCAACATTGCTATAGTCTTGTCTTCACTTACCGTGGTAGACAACATTGCTATAGTCTTGTCTTCACTGACCGTGGTAGGCAACATTGGCTATAGTCTTGTCTCACTGACCGTGGTAGGCAACATTGGCTATAGTCTTGTCTCACTGACCGTGGTAGGCAACATTGCTATAGTCTTGTCTTCACTTACCGTGGTAAGTAACATTGGCTATAGTCTTGTCTTTGTTGACCGTAGTAGGCAACATTGGCTATAGTCTTATTTTTTCGCTGACAGTGGTAGGCAACATTGGCTATAGTCTTGTCTCACTGACCGTGGTAAGTAACATTGGCTATAGTCTTGTCTCACTAACCGTGGTAGGCAACATTGGCTATAGTCTTGTCTCACTGACCGTGGTAGGCAACATTGCTATAGTCTTGTCTTCACTTACCGTGGTAAGTAACATTGGCTATAGTCTTGTCTTTGTTGACCGTGGTAGGCAACATTGGCTATAGTCTTCTTTTTTCGCTGACCGTGGTAGGCAAAATTGGCTATAGTCTTGTCTCACTGACTGTGGTAGGCAACATTGGCTACAGTCTTGTCTTCACTGACCGTGGTAGGTAACATTGGCTATAGTCTTGTCTCACTGACCGTGGTAGGTAACATTGGCTATAGTCTTGTCTCACTGACCGTGATAGGTAACATTGGCTATAGTCTTGTCTTCCTTGACCGTGGTAGGTAACATTGGCTATAGTCTTGACTTCACTTACCGTGGTAGGCAACATTGCTATAGTCTTGTCTCACTGACCATGGTAGGCAACATTGGCTGTACTCTTCTTTTTTCGCTGACTGTGGTAGGCAACGTTGGCTATAGTCTTGTCTCACTGACCGTGGTAGGCAACATTGCTATAGTCTTGTCTCATTGACTGTGGTAAGTAACATTGGCTATAGTCTTGTCTCACTGACCGTGGTAGGCAACATTGCTATAGTCTTGTCTTCACTTACCGTGGTAGACAACATTGCTATAGTCTTGTCTTCACTGACCGTGGTAGGCAACATTGGCTATAGTCTTGTCTCACTGACGGTGGTAGGCAACATTGGCTATAGTCTTGTCTCACTGACCGTGGTAGGCAACATTGCTATAGTCTTGTCTTCACTTACCGTGGTAAGTAACATTGGCTATAGTCTTGTCTTTGTTGACCGTAGTAGGCAACATTGGCTATAGTCTTATTTTTTCGCTGACAGTGGTAGGCAACATTGGCTATAGTCTTGTCTCACTGACCGTGGTAAGTAACATTGGCTATAGTCTTGTCTCACTAACCGTGGTAGGCAACATTGGCTATAGTCTTGTCTCACTGACCGTGGTAGGCAACATTGCTATAGTCTTGTCTTCACTTACCGTGGTAAGTAACATTGGCTATAGACTTGTCTTTGTTGACCGTGGTAGGCAACATTGGCTATAGTCTTCTTTTTCGCTGACCGTGGTAGGCAAAATTGGCTATAGTCTTGTCTCACTGACTGTGGTAGGCAACATTGGCTACAGTCTTGTCTTCACTGACCGTGGTAGGTAACATTGGCTATAGTCTTGTCTCACTGACCGTGGTAGGTAACATTGGCTATAGTCTTGTCTCACTGACCGTGATAGGTAACATTGGCTATAGTCTTGTCTTCCTTGACCGTGGTAGGTAACATTGGCTATAGTCTTGTCTTCACTGACCGTGTTGGGCAACATTGGCTACAGTCTTATCTTCACTGACCGTGGTAAGTAACATTGGCTATAGTCTTGTCTCACTGACCGTGGTAGGCAACATTGGCTATAGTCTTGTCTTTGTTGACCGTGGTAGGCAACATTGGCTATAGTCTTCTTTTTTTGCTGACCGTGGTAGGCAAAATTGGCTATAGTCTTGTCTCACTGACCGTGGTAGGCAACATTGCTATAGTCTTGTCTTCACTTACCGTGGTAAGTAACATTGGCTATAGTCTTGTCTTTGTTGACCGTAATAGGCAACATTGGCTATAGTCTTCTTTTTTCGCTGACATTGGTAGGCAACATTGGCTATAGTCTTGTCTCACTGACCGTGGTAAGTAACATTGGCTATAGTCTTGTCTCACTGACCGTGGTAGGCAACATTGGCTATAGTCTTGTCTCACTGACCGTGGTAGGCAACATTGCTATAGTCTTGTCTTCACTTACCGTGGTAAGTAACATTGGCTATAGTCTTGTCTTTGTTGACCGTGGTAGGCAACATTGGCTATAGTCTTCTTTTTTCGCTGACCGTGGTAGGCAAAATTGGCTATAGTCTTGTCTCACTGACTGTGGTAGGCAACATTGGCTACAGTCTTGTCTTCACTGACCGTGGTAGGTAACATTGGCTATAGTCTTGTCTCACTGACCGTGGTAGGTGACATTGGCTATAGTCTTGTCTCACTGACCGTGATAGGTAACATTGGCTATAGTCTTGTCTTCCTTGACCGTGGTAGGTAACATTGGCTATAGTCTTGTCTTCACTGATCGTGTTGGGCAACATTGGCTACAGTCTTATCTTCACTGACCGTGGTAAGTAACATTGGCTATAGTCTTGTCTCACTGACCGTGGTAGGCAACATTGTCTATAGTCTTGTCTTTGTTGACCGTGGTAGGCAACATTGGCTATAGTCTTCTTTTTTGCTGACCGTGGTAGGCAAAATTGGCTATAGTCTTGTCTCACTGACCGTGGTAGGCAACATTGCTATAGTCTTGTCTTCACTTACCGTGGTAAGTAACATTGGCTATAGTCTTGTCTTTGTTGACCGTAGTAGGCAACATTGGCTATAGTCTTCTTTTTTCGCTGACAGTGGTAGGCAACATTGGCTATAGTCTTGTCTCACTGACCGTGGTAAGTAACATTGGCTATAGTCTTGTCTCACTGACCGTGGTAGGCAACATTGGCTATAGTCTTGTCTCACTGACCGTGGTAGGCAACATTGCTATAGTCTTGTCTTCACTTACCGTGGTAAGTAACATTGGCTATAGTCTTGTCTTTGTTGACCGTGGTAGGCAACATTGGCTATTGTCTTCTTTTTCGCTGACCGTGGTAGGCAACATTGGCTATAGTATTGTCTCACTGATGTGGTAGGCAACATTGGCTACAGTCTTGTCTTCACTTACCGTGGTAGGTAACATTGGCTATAGTCTTGTCTCACTGACCGTGGTAGGTGACATTGGCTATAGTCTTGTCTCACTGACCGTGGTAGGTAACATTGGCTATAGTCTTGTCTTACTTGACCGTGGTAGGTAACATTGGCTATAGTCTTGACTTCACTGACCGTGGAGGGCAACATTGGCTATAGTCTTGTCTTCGTTGACCGTGGTAGGTAACATTGGCTATAGTCTTGTCTTCACTTACCGTGGTAGGTAACATTGGCTATAGTCTTGTCTCACTGACCGTGGTAGGTAACATTGGCTATAGTCTTGTCTCACTCACCGTGGTAGGCAACATTGGCTATAGTCTTGTCTTCCTTGACCGTGGTAGGCAACATTGGCTATAGTCTTGTCTCACTGACCGTGGTAAGTAACATTGGCTATAGTCTTGTCTCACTGACCGTGGTAGGTAACATTGGCTATAGTCTTGTCTTCTTTGACCGTGGTAGGCAACATTGGCTATAGTCTTGTCTCACTGACCGTGGTAAGTAACATTGGCTATAGTCTTGTCTCACTGACCGTGGTAGGTAACATTGGCTATAGTCTTGTCTTCTTTGACCGTGGTAGGTAACATTGGCTATAGTCTTGTCTTCACTGACCGTGGTGGGCAACATTGGCTATCGTCTTGTCTCACTGACCGTGGAAGGTAACATTGGCTATAGTCTTGTCTCACTGACAGTGGTAGGTAACATTGGCTATAGTCTTGTCTCACTGACCGTGGTGGGCAACATTGGCTATCGTCTTGTCTCACTGACCGTGGAAGGTAACATTGGTTATAGTCTTGTCTCACTGACCGTGGAGGTAACATTGGTTATAGTCTTGTCTCACTGACCGTGGAAGGTAACATTGGTTATAGTCTTGTCTCACTGACAGTGGTAGGTAACATTGGCTATAGTCTTGCCTCACTGACCGTGGTAGGTAACATTGGCTATAGTCTTGTCTCACTCACCGTGGTAGGTAACATTGGCTATAGTCTTGTCTCACTGACAGTGGTAGGTAACATTGGCTATAGTCTTGTCTCACTGACAGTGGTAGGTAACATTGGCTATAGTCTTGTCTCACTGACCGTGGTAGGTAACATTGGCTATTGTCTTGTCTCATTGACAGTGGTAGGTAACATTGGCTATAGTCTTGTCTCACTGACAGTGGTAGGTAACATTGGCTATAGTCTTGTCTCACTGACAGTGGTAGTAACATTGGCTATAGTCTTGTCTCACTGACAGTGGTAGGTAACATTGGCTATAGTCTTGTCTCACTGACAGTGGTAGGTAACATTGGCTATAGTCTTGTCTCACTGACCGTGGTAGGTAACATTGGCTATAGTCTTGTCTCACTCACCGTGGTAGGTAACATTGGCTATAGTCTTGTCTCACTCACCGTGGTAGGTAACATTGGCTATAGTCTTGTCTCACTCACCGTGGTAGGCAACATTGGCTATAGTCTTGTCTCACTGACAGTGGTAGGTAACATTGGCTATAGTCTTGTCTCACTCACCGTGGTAGGTAACATTGGCTATAGTCTTGTCTCATTGACCGTGGTAGGTAACATTGGCTATAGTCTTGTCTCACTGACCGTGGTAGGTAACATTGGTTATAGTCTTGTCTCACTCACTGTGGTAGGCAACATTGGCTATAGTTTGTCTCACTGACAGTGGTAGGTAACATTGGCTATAGTCTTGTCTCACTGACAGTGGTAGGTAACATTGGCTATAGTCTTGTCTCACTGACAGTGGTAGGTAACATTGGCTATAGTCTTGTCTCACTCACCGTGGTAGGCAACATTGGCTATAGTCTTGTCTCACTGACAGTGGTAGGTAACATTGGTTATAGTCTTGTCTCATTCACCGTGGTAGGCAACATTGGCTATAGTCTTGTCTCACTGACAGTGGTAGGTAACATTGGCTATAGTCTTGTCTCACTGACAGTGGTAGGTAACATTGGCTATAGTCTTGTCTCACTGACAGTGGTAGGTAACATTGGCTATAGTCTTGTCTCACTGACAGTGGTAGGTAACATTGGCTATAGTCTTGTCTCACTGACAGTGGTAGGTAACATTGGCTATAGTCTTGTCTCACTGACAGTGGTAGGTAACATTGGCTATAGTCTTGTCTTCGTTGACTGTGGTAGGTAACATTGGCTATAGTCTTGTCTTCGTTGACCGTGGTAGGTAACATTGGCTATAGTCTTGTCTTCGTTGACCGTGGTAGGTAACATTGGCTATAGTTTTGTCTTCGTTGACCGTGGTAGGTAACATTGGCTATAGTCTTGTCTCACTGACAGTGGTAGGCAACATTGGCTATAGTCTTGTCTCACTGACAGTGGTAGGTAACATTGGTCATAGTCTTGTCTCACTGACCGTGGTAGGTAACATTGGTTATAGTCTTGTCTCACTGACAGTGGTAGGCAACATTGGCTATAGTCTTGTCTCACTGACAGTGGTAGGCAACATTGGCTATAGTCTTGTCTCACTGACAGTGGTAGGTAACATTGGTTATAGTCTTGTCTCACTGACAGTGGTAGGTAACATTGGCTATAGTCTTGTCTCACTGACAGTGGTAGGCAACATTGGCTATAGTCTTGTCTCACTGACCGTGGTAGGTAACATTGGCTATAGTCTTGTCTCACTGACAGTGGTAGGTAACATTGGCTATAGTCTTGTCTCACTGACAGTGGTAGGTAACATTGGCTATAGTATTGTCTCACTCACCGTGGTAGGCAACATTGGCTATAGTCTTGTCTCACTGACAGTGGTAGGTAACATTGGTTATAGTCTTGTCTCATTCACCGTGGTAGGCAACATTGGCTATAGTCTTGTCTCACTGACAGTGGTAGGTAACATTGGCTAGAGTCTTGTCTCACTGACAGTGGTAGGTAACATTGGCTATAGTCTTGTCTCACTGACAGTGGTAGGTAACATTGGCTATAGTCTTGTCTCACTGACAGTGGTAGGTAACATTGGCTATAGTCTTGTCTCACTGACAGTGGTAGGTAACATTGGCTATAGTCTTGTCTCACTGACAGTGGTAGGTAACATTGGCTATAGTCTTGTCTTCACTGACCGTGGTAGGTAACATTGGCTATAGTCTTGTCTTCGTTGACCGTGGTAGGTAACATTGGCTATAGTTTTGTCTTCGTTGACCGTGGTAGGTAACATTGGCTATAGTCTTGTCTCACTGACAGTGGTAGGCAACATTGGCTATAGTCTTGTCTCACTGACAGTGGTAGGTAACATTGGCTATAGTCTTGTCTCACTGACCGTGGTAGGTAACATTGGCTATAGTCTTGTCTTCGTTGACCGTGGTAGGTAACATTGGCTATAGTCTTGTCTCACTGACAGTGGTAGGCAACATTGGCTATAGTCTTGTCTCACTGACAGTGGTAGGTAACATTGGCTATAGTCTTGTCTCACTGACCGTGGTAGGTAACATTGGCTATAGTCTTGTCTCACTGACAGTGGTAGGCAACATTGGCTATAGTCTTGTCTCACTGACAGTGGTAGGCAACATTGGCTATAGTCTTGTCTCACTGACAGTGGTAGGTAACATTGGCTATAGTCTTGTCTCACTGACAGTGGTAGGTAACATTGACTATAGTCTTGTCTCACTGACAGTGGTAGGCAACATTGGCTATAGTCTTGTCTCACTGACCATGGTAGGTAACATTGGCTATAGTCTTGTCTCACTGACAGTGGTAGGCAACATTGGCTATAGTCTTGTCTCACTGACCGTGGTAGGTAACATTGGCTATAGTCTTGTCTCACTGACCGTGGTAGGCAACATTGGCTATAGTCTTGTCTCACTGACAGTGGTAGGCAACATTGGCTATAGTCTTGTCTTACTGACCGTGGTAGGTAACATTGGCTATAGTCTTGTCTCACTGACCGTGGTAGGCAACATTGGCTATAGTCTTGTCTCACTGACAGTGGTAGGCAACATTGGCTATAGTCTTGTCTCACTGACGTGGTAGGTAACATTGGCTATAGTCTTGTCTCACTGACAGTGGTAGGTAACATTGGCTATAGTCTTGTCTCACTGACAGTGGTAGGTAACATTGGCTATAGTCTTGTCTCACTGACAGTGGTAGGTAACATTGGCTATAGTCTTGTCTCACTGACAGTGGTAGGTAACATTGGCTATAGTCTTGTCTCACTGACCGTGGTAGGTAACATTGGCTATAGTCTGTCTTCGTTGACCGTGGTAGGTAACATTGGCTATAGTCTTGTCTTCGTTGACCGTGGTAGGTAACATTGGCTATAGTCTTGTCTCACTGACAGTGGTAGGCAACATTGGCTATAGTCTTGTCTCACTGACAGTGGTAGGTAACATTGGCTATAGTCTTGTCTCACTGACCGTGGTAGGTAACATTGGCTATAGTCTTGTCTTCACTGACCGTGGTAGGTAACATTGGCTATAGTCTTGTCTCACTGACAGTGGTAGGCAACATTGGCTATAGTCTTGTCTCACTGACAGTGGTAGGTAACATTGGCTATAGTCTTGTCTCACTGACCGTGGTAGGTAACATTGGCTATAGTCTTGTCTCACTGACAGTGGTAGGCAACATTGGCTATAGTCTTGTCTCACTGACAGTGGTAGGCAACATTGGCTATAGTCTTGTCTCACTGACAGTGGTAGGTAACATTGGCTATAGTCTTGTCTCACTGACAGTGGTAGGTAACATTGACTATAGTCTTGTCTCACTGACAGTGGTAGGCAACATTGGCTATAGTCTTGTCTCACTGACCGTGGTAGGTAACATTGGCTATAGTCTTGTCTCACTGACCGTGGTAGGCAACATTGGCTATAGTCTTGTCTCACTGACCGTGGTAGGTAACATTGGCTATAGTCTTGTCTCACTGACAGTGGTAGGCAACATTGGCTATAGTCTTGTCTCACTGACAGTGGTAGGCAACATTGGCTATAGTCTTGTCTTCACTGACCGTGGTAGGTAACATTGGCTATAGTCTTGTCTCACTGACAGTGGTAGGCAACATTGGCTATAGTCTTGTCTCACTGACAGTGGTAGGCAACATTGGCTATAGTCTTGTCTCACTGACAGTGGTAGGTAACATTGGCTATAGTCTTGTCTCACTGACAGTGGTAGGTAACATTGGCTATAGTCTTGTCTCACTGACAGTGGTAGGCAACATTGGCTATAGTCTTGTCTCACTGACCGTGGTAGGTAACATTGGCTATAGTCTTGTCTCACTGACAGTGGTAGGCAACATTGGCTATAGTCTTGTCTCACTGACCGTGGTAGGCAACATTGGCTATAGTCTTGTCTCACTGACTGTGGTAGGCAACATTGGCTATCGTCTTGTCTCACTGACCGTGGTAGGTAACATTGGCTATAGTCTTGTCTCACTGACCGTGGTAGGTAACATTGGCTATAGTCTTGTCTCACTGACTGTGGTAGGCAACATTGGCTATAGTCTTGTCTTCACTGACCGTGGTAGGTAACATTGGCTATAGTCTTGTCTCACTGACCGTGGTATGTAACATTGGCTATAGTCTTGTCTTACTGACCGTGGTAGGTAACATTGGCTATAGTCTTGTCTCACTGACCGTGGTGGGCAACATTGGCTATAGTCTTGTCTCACTGACCGTGGTAGGTAACATTGGCTATAGTCTTGTCTTCACTTACCGTGGTAGGTAACATTGGCTATAGTCTTGTCTCACTGACCGTGGTAGGTAACATTGGCTATAGTCTTGTCTCACTGACCGTGGTAGGCAACATTGGCTATAGTCTTGTCTTCCTTGACCGTGGTAGGCAACATTGGCTATAGTCTTGTCTCACTGACCGTGGTAAGTAACATTGGCTATAGTCTTGTCTCACTGACCGTGGTAGGTAACATTGGCTATAGTCTTGTCTCACTGACAGTGGTAGGTAACATTGGCTATAGTCTTGTCTCACTGACAGTGGTAGGTAACATTGGCTATAGTCTTGTCTCACTGACAGTGGTAGGTAACATTGGCTATAGTCTTGTCTCACTGACAGTGGTAGGTAACATTGGCTATAGTCTTGTCTCACTGACAGTGGTAGGTAACATTGGCTATAGTCTTGTCTCACTGACCGTGGTAGGTAACATTGGCTATAGTCTTGTCTCACTGACCGTGGTAGGTAACATTGGCTATAGTCTTGTCTCACTGACCGTGGTAGGTAACATTGGCTATAGTCTTGTCTCACTGACCGTGGTAGGCAACATTGGCTATAGTCTTGTCTCACTGACAGTGGTAGGTAACATTGGCTATAGTCTTGTCTCACTGACCGTGGTAGGTAACATTGGCTATAGTCTTGTCTCATTGACCGTGGTAGGTAACATTGGCTATAGTCTTGTCTCACTGACCGTGGTAGGTAACATTGGCTATAGTCTTGTCTCACTGACTGTGGTAGGCAACATTGGCTATAGTTTTGTCTCACTGACAGTGGTAGGTAACATTGGCTATAGTCTTGTCTCACTGACAGTGGTAGGTAACATTGGCTATAGTCTTGTCTCACTGACAGTGGTAGGTAACATTGGCTATAGTCTTGTCTCACTGACCGTGGTAGGCAACATTGGCTATAGTCTTGTCTCACTGACCGTGGTAGGTAACATTGGCTATAGTCTTGTCTCATTGACCGTGGTAGGCAACATTGGCTATAGTCTTGTCTCACTGACCGTGGTAGGTAACATTGGCTATAGTCTTGTCTCACTGACAGTGGTAGGTAACATTGGCTATAGTCTTGTCTCACTGACAGTGGTAGGTAACATTGGCTATAGTCTTGTCTCACTGACAGTGGTAGGTAACATTGGCTATAGTCTTGTCTCACTGACAGTGGTAGGTAACATTGGCTATAGTCTTGTCTCACTGACAGTGGTAGGTAACATTGGCTATAGTCTTGTCTTCGTTGACCGTGGTAGGTAACATTGGCTATAGTCTTGTCTTCACTGACCGTGGTAGGTAACATTGGCTATAGTCTGGTCTTCGTTGACCGTGGTAGGTAACATTGGCTATAGTCTTGTCTTCACTGACCGTGGTAGGTAACATTGGCTATAGTCTTGTCTCACTGACCGTGGTAGGCAACATTGGCTATAGTCTTGTCTCACTGACAGTGGTAGGTAACATTGGCTATAGTCTTGTCTCACTGACCGTGGTAGGTAACATTGGCTATAGTCTTGTCTCACTGACCGTGGTAGGCAACATTGGCTATAGTCTTGTCTCACTGACCGTGGTAGGCAACATTGGCTATAGTCTTGTCTCACTGACAGTGGTAGGTAACATTGGCTATAGTCTTGTCTCACTGACAGTGGTAGGTAACATTGGCTATAGTCTTGTCTCACTGACAGTGGTAGGCAACATTGGCTATAGTCTTGTCTCACTGACCATGGTAGGTAACATTGGCTATAGTCTTGTCTCACTGACCGTGGTAGGCAACATTGGCTATAGTCTTGTCTCACTGACCATGGTAGGTAACATTGGCTATAGTCTTGTCTCACTGACAGTGGTAGGCAACATTGGCTATAGTCTTGTCTCACTGACAGTGGTAGGCAACATTGGCTATAGTCTTGTCTTACTGACCGTGGTAGGTAACATTGGCTATAGTCTTGTCTCACTGACCGTGGTAGGCAACATTGGCTATAGTCTTGTCTCACTGACAGTGGTAGGCAACATTGGCTATAGTCTTGTCTCACTGACAGTGGTAGGTAACATTGGCTATAGTCTTGTCTCACTGAGTGGTAGGTAACATTGGCTATAGTCTTGTCTCACTGACAGTGGTAGGCAACATTGGCTATAGTCTTGTCTCACTGACCGTGGTAGGTAACATTGGCTATAGTCTTGTCTCACTGACCGTGGTAGGCAACATTGGCTATAGTCTTGTCTCACTGACCGTGGTAGGCAACATTGGCTATAGTCTTGTCTCACTGACCGTGGTAGGCAACATTGGCTATAGTCTTGTCTCACTGACCGTGGTAGGTAACATTGGCTATAGTCTTGTCTCACTGACCGTGGTAGGTAACATTGGCTATAGTCTTGTCTCACTGACTGTGGTAGGCAACATTGGCTATAGTCTTGTCTTCACTGACCGTGGTAGGTAACATTGGCTATAGTCTTGTCTCACTGACCGTGGTAGGTAACATTGGCTATAGTCTTGTCTCACTGACCGTGGTAGGTAACATTGGCTATAGTCTTGTCTTACTGACCGTGGTAGGTAACATTGGCTATAGTCTTGTCTTCACTGACCGTGGTAGGCAACATTGGCTATAGTCTTGTCTTCACTGACCGTGGTAGGTAACATTGGCTATAGTCTTGTCTCACTGACCGTGGTAGGTAACATTGGCTATAGTCTTGTCTCACTGACCGTGGTAGGTAACATTGGCTATAGTCTTGTCTCACTGACCGTGGTAGGCAACATTGGCTATAGTCTTGTCTTCCTTGACCGTGGTAGGCAACATTGGCTATAGTCTTGTCTCACTGACCGTGGTAAGTAACATTGGCTATAGTCTTGTCTCACTGACCGTGGTAGGTAACATTGGCTATAGTCTTGTCTCACTGACCGTGGTAGGCAACATTGGCTATAGTCTTGTCTCACTGACCGTGGTAGGTAACATTGGCTATAGTCTTGTCTCACTGACCGTGGTAGGTAACATTGGCTATAGTCTTGTCTTCACTGACCGTGGTAGGTAACATTGGCTATAGTCTTGTCTTCACTGACCGTGGTGGGCAACATTGGCTATAGTCTTGTCTCACTGACCGTGGTAGGTAACATTGGCTATAGTCTTGTCTCACTGACAGTGGTAGGTAACATTGGCTATAGTCTTGTCTCACTGACCGTGGTGGGCAACATTGGCTATAGTCTTGTCTCACTGACCGTGGTAGGTAACATTGGCTATAGTCTTGTCTCACTGACCGTGGTAGGTAACATTGGCTATAGTCTTGTCTCACTGACCGTGGTAGGTAACATTGGCTATAGTCTTGTCTCACTGACAGTGGTAGGTAACATTGGCTATAGTCTTGTCTCACTGACCGTGGTAGGTAACATTGGCTATAGTCTTGTCTCACTGACCGTGGTAGGTAACATTGGCTATAGTCTTGTCTCACTGACAGTGGTAGGTAACATTGGCTATAGTCTTGTCTCACTGACCGTGGTAGGTAACATTGGCTATAGTCTTGTCTCACTGACCGTGGTAGGCAACATTGGCTATAGTCTTGTCTCACTGACCGTGGTAGGTAACATTGGCTATAGTCTTGTCTCACTGACAGTGGTAGGTAACATTGGCTATAGTCTTGTCTCACTGACAGTGGTAGGTAACATTGGCTATAGTCTTGTCTCACTGACCGTGGTAGGTAACATTGGCTATAGTCTTGTCTCACTGACAGTGGTAGGTAACATTGGCTATAGTCTTGTCTCACTGACAGTGGTAGGTAACATTGGCTATAGTCTTGTCTCACTGACAGTGGTAGGTAACATTGGCTATAGTCTTGTCTCACTGACCGTGGTAGGTAACATTGGCTATAGTCTTGTCTTCACTGACCGTGGTAGGTAACATTGGCTATAGTCTTGTCTTCACTGACCGTGGTAGGTAACATTGGCTATAGTCTTGTCTCACTGACCGTGGTAGGTAACATTGGCTATAGTCTTGTCTTCACTGACCGTGGTAGGTAACATTGGCTATAGTCTTGTCTCACTGACCGTGGTAGGCAACATTGGCTATAGTCTTGTCTCACTGACAGTGGTAGGTAACATTGGCTATAGTCTTGTCTCACTGACCGTGGTAGGTAACATTGGCTATAGTCTTGTCTCACTGACCGTGGTAGGCAACATTGGCTATAGTCTTGTCTCACTGACCGTGGTAGGCAACATTGGCTATAGTCTTGTCTCACTGACCGTGGTAGGTAACATTGGCTATAGTCTTGTCTCACTGACCGTGGTAGGTAACATTGGCTATAGTCTTGTCTCACTGACCGTGGTAGGCAACATTGGCTATAGTCTTGTCTCACTGACCGTGGTAGGTAACATTGGCTATAGTCTTGTCTCACTGACAGTGGTAGGCAACATTGGCTATAGTCTTGTCTCACTGACCGTGGTAGGTAACATTGGCTATAGTCTTGTCTCACTGACCGTGGTAGGCAACATTGGCTATAGTCTTGTCTCACTGACGTGGTAGGCAACATTGGCTATAGTCTTGTCTCACTGACCGTGGTAGGTAACATTGGCTATAGTCTTGTCTCACTGACCGTGGTAGGCAACATTGGCTATAGTCTTGTCTCACTGACAGTGGTAGGCAACATTGGCTATAGTCTTGTCTCACTGACCGTGGTAGGTAACATTGGCTATAGTCTTGTCTCACTGACAGTGGTAGGTAACATTGGCTATAGTCTTGTCTCACTGACAGTGGTAGGCAACATTGGCTATAGTCTTGTCTCACTGACCGTGGTAGGTAACATTGGCTATAGTCTTGTCTCACTGACCGTGGTAGGCAACATTGGCTATAGTCTTGTCTCACTGACCGTGGTAGGCAACATTGGCTATAGTCTTGTCTCACTGACCGTGGTAGGCAACATTGGCTATAGTCTTGTCTCACTGACCGTGGTAGGTAACATTGGCTATAGTCTTGTCTCACTGACCGTGGTAGGTAACATTGGCTATAGTCTTGTCTCACTGACTGTGGTAGGCAACATTGGCTATAGTCTTGTCTCACTGACCGTGGTAGGTAACATTGGCTATAGTCTTGTCTCACTGACCGTGGTAGGTAACATTGGCTATAGTCTTGTCTCACTGACCGTGGTAGGTAACATTGGCTATAGTCTTGTCTCACTGACCGTGGTAGGCAACATTGGCTATAGTCTTGTCTTCACTGACCGTGGTAGGTAACATTGGCTATAGTCTTGTCTTCACTGACCGTGGTAGGTAACATTGGCTATAGTCTTGTCTCACTGACCGTGGTAGGTAACATTGGCTATAGTCTTGTCTCACTGACCGTGGTAGGCAACATTGGCTATAGTCTTGTCTTCCTGACCGTGGTAGGTAACATTGGCTATAGTCTTGTCTCACTGACCGTGGTAGGTAACATTGGCTATAGTCTTGTCTCACTGACCGTGGTAGGTAACATTGGCTATAGTCTTGTCTTCACTGACCGTGGTAGGCAACATTGGCTATAGTCTTGTCTCACTGACCGTGGTAGGTAACATTGGCTATAGTCTTGTCTCACTGACCGTGGTAGGTAACATTGCTATAGTCTTGTCTTCACTGACCGTGGTAGGTAACATTGGCTATAGTCTTGTCTTCACTGACCGTGGTAGGCAACATTGGCTATAGTCTTGTCTCACTGACCGTGGTAGGTAACATTGGCTATAGTCTTGTCTCACTGACCGTGGTAGGTAACATTGGCTATAGTCTTGTCTCACTGACCGTGGTAGGCAACATTGGCTATAGTCTTGTCTCACTGACCGTGGTAGGTAACATTGGCTATAGTCTTGTCTCACTGACCGTGGTAGGCAACATTGGCTATAGTCTTGTCTCACTGACAGTGGTAGGTAACATTGGCTATAGTCTTGTCTCACTGACCGTGGTAGGTAACATTGGCTATAGTCTTGTCTCACTGACAGTGGTAGGCAACATTGGCTATAGTCTTGTCTCACTGACCGTGGTAGGCAACATTGGCTATAGTCTTGTCTCACTGACCGTGGTAGGTAACATTGGCTATAGTCTTGTCTCACTGACCGTGGTAGGTAACATTGGCTATAGTCTTGTCTCACTGACCGTGGTAGGCAACATTGGCTATAGTCTTGTCTCACTGACCGTGGTAGGTAACATTGGCTATAGTCTTGTCTCACTGACCGTGGTAGGCAACATTGGCTATAGTCTTGTCTCACTGACCGTGGTAGGTAACATTGGCTATAGTCTTGTCTCACTGACAGTGGTAGGCAACATTGGCTATAGTCTTGTCTCACTGACCGTGGTAGGCAACATTGGCTATAGTCTTGTCTTACTGACCGTGGTAGGTAACATTGGCTATAGTCTTGTCTCACTGACAGTGGTAGGCAACATTGGCTATAGTCTTGTCTCACTGACAGTGGTAGGCAACATTGGCTATAGTCTTGTCTCACTGACCGTGGTAGGTAACATTGGTTATAGTCTTGTCTCACTGACAGTGGTAGGTAACATTGGCTATAGTCTTGTCTCACTGACAGTGGTAGGCAACATTGGCTATAGTCTTGTCTCACTGACCGTGGTAGGTAACATTGGCTATAGTCTTGTCTCACTGACAGTGGTAGGCAACATTGGCTATAGTCTTGTCTCACTGACCGTGGTAGGCAACATTGGCTATAGTCTTGTCTCACTGACCGTGGTAGGCAACATTGGCTATAGTCTTGTCTCACTGACCGTGGTAGGTAACATTGGCTATAGTCTTGTCTCACTGACCGTGGTAGGTAACATTGGCTATAGTCTTGTCTCACTGACCGTGGTAGGCAACATTGGCTATAGTCTTGTCTTCACTGACCGTGGTAGGTAACATTGGCTATAGTCTTGTCTCACTGACCGTGGTAGGTAACATTGGCTATAGTCTTGTCTCACTGACCGTGGTAGGTAACATTGGCTATAGTCTTGTCTTCACTGACCGTGGTAGGCAACATTGGCTATAGTCTTGTCTTCACTGACCGTGGTAGGTAACATTGGCTATAGTCTTGTCTTCACTGACCGTGGTAGGTAACATTGGCTATAGTCTTGTCTCACTGACCGTGGTAGGTAACATTGGCTATAGTCTTGTCTCACTGACCGTGGTAGGTAACATTGGCTATAGTCTTGTCTCACTGACCGTGGTAGGTAACATTGGCTATAGTCTTGTCTTCACTGACCGTGGTAGGTAACATTGGCTATAGTCTTGTCTCACTGACGTGGTAGGCAACATTGGCTATAGTCTTGTCTCACTGACCGTGGTAGGTAACATTGGCTATAGTCTTGTCTCACTGACCGTGGTAGGTAACATTGGCTATAGTCTTGTCTCACTGACAGTGGTAGGTAACATTGGCTATAGTCTTGTCTCACTGACAGTGGTAGGCAACATTGGCTATAGTCTTGTCTCACTGACCGTGGTAGGTAACATTGGCTATAGTCTTGTCTCACTGACGTGGTAGGTAACATTGGCTATAGTCTTGTCTCACTGACCGTGGTAGGCAACATTGGCTATAGTCTTGTCTCACTGACCGTGGTAGGTAACATTGGCTATAGTCTTGTCTCACTGACCGTGGTAGGCAACATTGGCTATAGTCTTGTCTCACTGACCGTGGTAGGTAACATTGGCTATAGTCTTGTCTCACTGACCGTGGTAGGCAACATTGGCTATAGTCTTGTCTCACTGACCGTGGTAGGCAACATTGGCTATAGTCTTGTCTTACTGACCGTGGTAGGTAACATTGGCTATAGTCTTGTCTCACTGACCGTGGTAGGCAACATTGGCTATAGTCTTGTCTCACTGACCGTGGTAGGTAACATTGGCTATAGTCTTGTCTCACTGACCGTGGTAGGTAACATTGGCTATAGTCTTGTCTCACTGACCGTGGTAGGTAACATTGGCTATAGTCTTGTCTCACTGACAGTGGTAGGCAACATTGGCTATAGTCTTGTCTCACTGACCGTGGTAGGTAACATTGGCTATAGTCTTGTCTCACTGACCGTGGTAGGCAACATTGGCTATAGTCTTGTCTCACTGACCGTGGTAGGCAACATTGGCTATAGTCTTGTCTCACTGACCGTGGTAGGCAACATTGGCTATAGTCTTGTCTCACTGACCGTGGTAGGTAACATTGGCTATAGTCTTGTCTCACTGACCGTGGTAGGTAACATTGGCTATAGTCTTGTCTCACTGACCGTGGTAGGCAACATTGGCTATAGTCTTGTCTTCACTGACCGTGGTAGGTAACATTGGCTATAGTCTTGTCTCACTGACCGTGGTAGGTAACATTGGCTATAGTCTTGTCTCACTGACCGTGGTAGGTAACATTGGCTATAGTCTTGTCTTCACTGACCGTGGTGGGCAACATTGGCTATAGTCTTGTCTCACTGACCGTGGTAGGTAACATTGGCTATAGTCTTGTCTTCACTGACCGTGGTAGGTAACATTGGCTATAGTCTTGTCTCACTGACCGTGGTAGGTAACATTGGCTATAGTCTTGTCTCACTGACCGTGGTAGGTAACATTGGCTATAGTCTTGTCTCACTGACCGTGGTAGGCAACATTGGCTATAGTCTTGTCTCACTGACCGTGGTAGGTAACATTGGCTATAGTCTTGTCTCACTGACCGTGGTAGGTAACATTGGCTATAGTCTTGTCTCACTGACCGTGGTAGGCAACATTGGCTATAGTCTTGTCTCACTGACCGTGGTAGGTAACATTGGCTATAGTCTTGTCTCACTGACCGTGGTAGGTAACATTGGCTATAGTCTTGTCTCACTGACCGTGGTAGGTAACATTGGCTATAGTCTTGTCTTCACTGACCGTGGTGGGCAACATTGGCTATAGTCTTGTCTCACTGACCGTGGTAGGTAACATTGGCTATAGTCTTGTCTCACTGACCGTGGTAGGTAACATTGGCTATAGTCTTGTCTCACTGACCGTGGTAGGTAACATTGGCTATAGTCTTGTCTCACTGACCGTGGTAGGTAACATTGGCTATAGTCTTGTCTCACTGACCGTGGTAGGTAACATTGGCTATAGTCTTGTCTCACTGACCGTGGTAGGTAACATTGGCTATAGTCTTGTCTCACTGACAGTGGTAGGTAACATTGGCTATAGTCTTGTCTCACTGACCGTGGTAGGTAACATTGGCTATAGTCTTGTCTCACTGACCGTGGTAGGTAACATTGGCTATAGTCTTGTCTCACTGACAGTGGTAGGTAACATTGGCTATAGTCTTGTCTCACTGACAGTGGTAGGTAACATTGGCTATAGTCTTGTCTCACTGACCGTGGTAGGTAACATTGGCTATAGTCTTGTCTCACTGACCGTGGTAGGTAACATTGGCTATAGTCTTGTCTCACTGACCGTGGTAGGCAACATTGGCTATAGTCTTGTCTCACTGACCGTGGTAGGCAACATTGGCTATAGTCTTGTCTCACTGACCGTGGTAGGTAACATTGGCTATAGTCTTGTCTCACTGACCGTGGTAGGTAACATTGGCTATAGTCTTGTCTCACTGACCGTGGTAGGCAACATTGGCTATAGTCTTGTCTCACTGACCGTGGTAGGTAACATTGGCTATAGTCTTGTCTCACTGACCGTGGTAGGCAACATTGGCTATAGTCTTGTCTCACTGACCGTGGTAGGTAACATTGGCTATAGTCTTGTCTCACTGACCGTGGTAGGTAACATTGGCTATAGTCTTGTCTTCACTGACCGTGGTAGGTAACATTGGCTATAGTCTTGTCTCACTGACCGTGGTAGGTAACATTGGCTATAGTCTTGTCTCACTGACCGTGGTAGGTAACATTGGCTATAGTCTTGTCTCACTGACAGTGGTAGGTAACATTGGCTATAGTCTTGTCTCACTGACCGTGGTAGGCAACATTGGCTATAGTCTTGTCTCACTGACCGTGGTAGGTAACATTGGCTATAGTCTTGTCTCACTGACCGTGGTAGGTAACATTGGCTATAGTCTTGTCTCACTGACCGTGGAGGTAACATTGGCTATAGTCTTGTCTCACTGACCGTGGTAGGTAACATTGGCTATAGTCTTGTCTCACTGACCGTGGTAGGTAACATTGGCTATAGTCTTGTCTCACTGACCGTGGTAGGTAACATTGGCTATAGTCTTGTCTCACTGACGTGGTAGGTAACATTGGCTATAGTCTTGTCTCACTGACCGTGGTAGGTAACATTGGCTATAGTCTTGTCTCACTGACCGTGGTAATAACATTGGCTATAGTCTTGTCTCACTGACCGTGGTAGGTAACATTGGCTATAGTCTTGTCTCACTGACCGTGGTAGGCAACATTGGCTATAGTCTTGTCTCACTGACCGTGGTAGGTAACATTGGCTATAGTCTTGTCTCACTGACCGTGGTAGGTAACATTGGCTATAGTCTTGTCTCACTGACCGTGGTAGGTAACATTGGCTATAGTCTTGTCTCACTGACCGTGGTAGGTAACATTGGCTATAGTCTTGTCTCACTGACCGTGGTAGGTAACATTGGCTATAGTCTTGTCTCACTGACCGTGGTAGGCAACATTGGCTATAGTCTTGTCTCACTGACCGTGGTAGGCAACATTGGCTATAGTCTTGTCTCACTGACCGTGGTAGGCAACATTGGCTATAGTCTTGTCTCACTGACCGTGGTAGGTAACATTGGCTATAGTCTTGTCTCACTGACAGTGGTAGGTAACATTGGCTATAGTCTTGTCTCACTGACAGTGGTAGGTAACATTGGCTATAGTCTTGTCTCACTGACCGTGGTAGGTAACATTGGCTATAGTCTTGTCTCACTGACCGTGGTAGGTAACATTGGCTATAGTCTTGTCTCACTGACGTGGTGGGTAACATTGGCTATAGTCTTGTCTCACTGACCGTGGTAGGTAACATTGGCTATAGTCTTGTCTCACTGACCGTGGTAGGCAACATTGGCTATAGTCTTGTCTCACTGACCGTGGTGGGTAACATTGGCTATAGTCTTGTCTCACTGACCGTGGTAGGTAACATTGGCTATAGTCTTGTCTCACTGACGTGGTAGGTAACATTGGCTATAGTCTTGTCTCACTGACCGTGGTAGGTAACATTGGCTATAGTCTTGTCTCACTGACCGTGGTAGGTAACATTGGCTATAGTCTTGTCTCACTGACCGTGGTAGGTAACATTGGCTATAGTCTTGTCTCACTGACCGTGGTAGGTAACATTGGCTATAGTCTTGTCTCACTGACCAGTGGTAGGTAACATTGGCTATAGTCTTGTCTCACTGACCGTGGTAGGTAACATTGGCTATAGTCTTGTCTCACTGACAGTGGTAGGCAACATTGGCTATAGTCTTGTCTCACTGACAGTGGTAGGCAACATTGGCTATAGTCTTGTCTCACTGACCGTGGTAGGTAACATTGGCTATAGTCTTGTCTCACTGACCGTGGTAGGTAACATTGGCTATAGTCTTGTCTCACTGACAGTGGTAGGCAACATTGGCTATAGTCTTGTCTCACTGACCGTGGTAGGTAACATTGGCTATAGTCTTGTCTCACTGACCGTGGTAGGCAACATTGGCTATAGTCTTGTCTCACTGACCGTGGTAGGTAACATTGGCTATAGTCTTGTCTCACTGACCGTGGTAGGTAACATTGGCTATAGTCTTGTCTTCACTGACCGTGGTAGGTAACATTGGCTATAGTCTTGTCTTCACTGACCGTGGTAGGCAACATTGGCTATAGTCTTGTCTCACTGACCGTGGTAGGTAACATTGGCTATAGTCTTGTCTCACTGACCGTGGTAGGTAACATTGGCTATAGTCTTGTCTCACTGACCGTGGTAGGCAACATTGGCTATAGTCTTGTCTCACTGACCGTGGTAGGCAACATTGGCTATAGTCTTGTCTCACTGACCGTGGTAGGTAACATTGGCTATAGTCTTGTCTCACTGACCGTGGTAGGTAACATTGGCTATAGTCTTGTCTCACTGACCGTGGTAGGTAACATTGGCTATAGTCTTGTCTCACTGACCGTGGTAGGTAACATTGGCTATAGTCTTGTCTTACTGACCGTGGTAGGTAACATTGGCTATAGTCTTGTCTCACTGACCGTGGTAGGTAACATTGGCTATAGTCTTGTCTCACTGACAGTGGTAGGTAACATTGGCTATAGTCTTGTCTCACTGACAGTGGTAGGTAACATTGGCTATAGTCTTGTCTCACTGACCGTGGTAGGTAACATTGGCTATAGTCTTGTCTCACTGACCGTGGTAGGTAACATTGGCTATAGTCTTGTCTCACTGACCGTGGTAGGTAACATTGGCTATAGTCTTGTCTCACTGACCGTGGTAGGTAACATTGGCTATAGTCTTGTCTCACTGACCGTGGTAGGTAACATTGGCTATAGTCTTGTCTCACTGACCGTGGTAGGTAACATTGGCTATAGTCTTGTCTCACTGACCGTGGTAGGTAACATTGGCTATAGTCTTGTCTCACTGACCGTGGTAGGTAACATTGGCTATAGTCTTGTCTCACTGACCGTGGTAGGCAACATTGGCTATAGTCTTGTCTCACTGACCGTGGTAGGCAACATTGGCTATAGTCTTGTCTCACTGACCGTGGTAGGTAACATTGGCTATAGTCTTGTCTCACTGACCGTGGTAGGTAACATTGGCTATAGTCTTGTCTCACTGACCGTGGTAGGTAACATTGGCTATAGTCTTGTCTCACTGACAGTGGTAGGTAACATTGGCTATAGTCTTGTCTCACTGACCGTGGTAGGTAACATTGGCTATAGTCTTGTCTCACTGACCGTGGTAGGTAACATTGGCTATAGTCTTGTCTCACTGACCGTGGTAGGTAACATTGGCTATAGTCTTGTCTCACTGACCGTGGTAGGTAACATTGGCTATAGTCTTGTCTCACTGACCGTGGTAGGTAACATTGGCTATAGTCTTGTCTCACTGACCGTGGTAGGTAACATTGGCTATAGTCTTGTCTCACTGACCGTGGTAGGTAACATTGGCTATAGTCTTGTCTCACTGACCGTGGTAGGTAACATTGGCTATAGTCTTGTCTCACTGACCGTGGTAGGTAACATTGGCTATAGTCTTGTCTCACTGACCGTGGTAGGTAACATTGGCTATAGTCTTGTCTCACTGACCGTGGTAGGTAACATTGGCTATAGTCTTGTCTCACTGACCGTGGTAGGTAACATTGGCTATAGTCTTGTCTCACTGACCGTGGTAGGTAACATTGGCTATAGTCTTGTCTCACTGACCGTGGTAGGTAACATTGGCTATAGTCTTGTCTCACTGACCGTGGTAGGTAACATTGGCTATAGTCTTGTCTCACTGACCGTGGTAGGTAACATTGGCTATAGTCTTGTCTCACTGACCGTGGTAGGTAACATTGGCTATAGTCTTGTCTCACTGACCGTGGTAGGTAACATTGGCTATAGTCTTGTCTCACTGACCGTGGTAGGTAACATTGGCTATAGTCTTGTCTCACTGACCGTGGTAGGTAACATTGGCTATAGTCTTGTCTCACTGACCGTGGTAGGTAACATTGGCTATAGTCTTGTCTCACTGACCGTGGTAGGCAACATTGGCTATAGTCTTGTCTCACTGACCGTGGTAGGTAACATTGGCTATAGTCTTGTCTCACTGACCGTGGTAGGTAACATTGGCTATAGTCTTGTCTCACTGACCGTGGTAGGTAACATTGGCTATAGTCTTGTCTCACTGACCGTGGTAGGTAACATTGGCTATAGTCTTGTCTCACTGACCGTGGTAGGTAACATTGGCTATAGTCTTGTCTCACTGACCGTGGTAGGTAACATTGGCTATAGTCTTGTCTCACTGACCGTGGTAGGTAACATTGGCTATAGTCTTGTCTCACTGACCGTGGTAGGTAACATTGGCTATAGTCTTGTCTCACTGACCGTGGTAGGTAACATTGGCTATAGTCTTGTCTCACTGACCGTGGTAGGTAACATTGGCTATAGTCTTGTCTCACTGACCGTGGTAGGTAACATTGGCTATAGTCTTGTCTCACTGACAGTGGTAGGTAACATTGGCTATAGTCTTGTCTCACTGACCGTGGTAGGTAACATTGGCTATAGTCTTGTCTCACTGACCGTGGTAGGTAACATTGGCTATAGTCTTGTCTCACTGACCGTGGTAGGTAACATTGGCTATAGTCTTGTCTCACTGACCGTGGTAGGTAACATTGGCTATAGTCTTGTCTCACTGACCGTGGTAGGTAACATTGGCTATAGTCTTGTCTCACTGACCGTGGTGGGCAACATTGGCTATAGTCTTGTCTCACTGACCGTGGTAGGCAACATTGGCTATAGTCTTGTCTCACTGACCGTGGTAGGTAACATTGGCTATAGTCTTGTCTCACTGACCGTGGTAGGTAACATTGGCTATAGTCTTGTCTCACTGACCGTGGTAGGTAACATTGGCTATAGTCTTGTCTCACTGACCGTGGTAGGTAACATTGGCTATAGTCTTGTCTCACTGACCGTGGTAGGTAACATTGGCTATAGTCTTGTCTCACTGACCGTGGTAGGTAACATTGGCTATAGTCTTGTCTCACTGACCGTGGTAGGTAACATTGGCTATAGTCTTGTCTCACTGACCGTGGTAGGTAACATTGGCTATAGTCTTGTCTCACTGACCGTGGTAGGTAACATTGGCTATAGTCTTGTCTCACTGACCGTGGTAGGCAACATTGGCTATAGTCTTGTCTCACTGACCGTGGTAGGTAACATTGGCTATAGTCTTGTCTCACTGACCGTGGTAGGCAACATTGGCTATAGTCTTGTCTCACTGACAGTGGTAGGCAACATTGGCTATAGTCTTGTCTCACTGACCGTGGTAGGCAACATTGGCTATAGTCTTGTCTCACTGACAGTGGTAGGTAACATTGGCTATAGTCTTGTCTCACTGACCGTGGTAGGTAACATTGGCTATAGTCTTGTCTCACTGACCGTGGTAGGTAACATTGGCTATAGTCTTGTCTCACTGACCGTGGTAGGTAACATTGGCTATAGTCTTGTCTCACTGACCGTGGTAGGTAACATTGGCTATAGTCTTGTCTCACTGACCGTGGTAGGTAACATTGGCTATAGTCTTGTCTCACTGACCGTGGTAGGTAACATTGGCTATAGTCTTGTCTCACTGACCGTGGTAGGTAACATTGGCTATAGTCTTGTCTCACTGACCGTGGTGGGTAACATTGGCTATAGTCTTGTCTCACTGACCGTGGTAGGTAACATTGGCTATAGTCTTGTCTCACTGACCGTGGTAGGTAACATTGGCTATAGTCTTGTCTCACTGACCGTGGTAGGTAACATTGGCTATAGTCTTGTCTTCACTGACCGTGGTAGGTAACATTGGCTATAGTCTTGTCTCACTGACCGTGGTAGGTAACATTGGCTATAGTCTTGTCTCACTGACAGTGGTAGGTAACATTGGCTATAGTCTTGTCTCACTGACCGTGGTAGGTAACATTGGCTATAGTCTTGTCTCACTGACGTGGTAGGCAACATTGGCTATAGTCTTGTCTCACTGACAGTGGTAGGCAACATTGGCTATAGTCTTGTCTCACTGACCGTGGTAGGTAACATTGGCTATAGTCTTGTCTCACTGACAGTGGTAGGTAACATTGGCTATAGTCTTGTCTCACTGACCGTGGTAGGCAACATTGGCTATAGTCTTGTCTCACTGACCGTGGTAGGTAACATTGGCTATAGTCTTGTCTCACTGACCGTGGTAGGCAACATTGGCTATAGTCTTGTCTCACTGACCGTGGTAGGTAACATTGGCTATAGTCTTGTCTCACTGACCGTGGTAGGTAACATTGGCTATAGTCTTGTCTTCCTTGACCGTGGTAGGTAACATTGGCTATAGTCTTGTCTTCACTGACCGTGGTAGGCAACATTGGCTATAGTCTTGTCTCACTGACCGTGGTAGGTAACATTGGCTATAGTCTTGTCTCACTGACCGTGGTAGGTAACATTGGCTATAGTCTTGTCTCACTGACCGTGGTAGGCAACATTGGCTATAGTCTTGTCTCACTGACCGTGGTAGGTAACATTGGCTATAGTCTTGTCTCACTGACCGTGGTAGGTAACATTGGCTATAGTCTTGTCTCACTGACCGTGGTAGGTAACATTGGCTATAGTCTTGTCTCACTGACAGTGGTAGGTAACATTGGCTATAGTCTTGTCTCACTGACCGTGGTAGGTAACATTGGCTATAGTCTTGTCTCACTGACCGTGGTAGGTAACATTGGCTATAGTCTTGTCTCACTGACAGTGGTAGGTAACATTGGCTATAGTCTTGTCTCACTGACAGTGGTAGGTAACATTGGCTATAGTCTTGTCTCACTGACAGTGGTAGGTAACATTGGCTATAGTCTTGTCTCACTGACCGTGGTAGGTAACATTGGCTATAGTCTTGTCTCACTGACCGTGGTAGGTAACATTGGCTATAGTCTTGTCTCACTGACAGTGGTAGGTAACATTGGCTATAGTCTTGTCTCACTGACCGTGGTAGGTAACATTGGCTATAGTCTTGTCTCACTGACCGTGGTAGGTAACATTGGCTATAGTCTTGTCTCACTGACCGTGGTAGGTAACATTGGCTATAGTCTTGTCTCACTGACCGTGGTAGGTAACATTGGCTATAGTCTTGTCTCACTGACCGTGGTAGGCAACATTGGCTATAGTCTTGTCTCACTGACCGTGGTAGGCAACATTGGCTATAGTCTTGTCTCACTGACCGTGGTAGGTAACATTGGCTATAGTCTTGTCTCACTGACCGTGGTAGGTAACATTGGCTATAGTCTTGTCTCACTGACCGTGGTAGGTAACATTGGCTATAGTCTTGTCTCACTGACCGTGGTAGGTAACATTGGCTATAGTCTTGTCTCACTGACAGTGGTAGGTAACATTGGCTATAGTCTTGTCTCACTGACCGTGGTAGGTAACATTGGCTATAGTCTTGTCTCACTGACCGTGGTAGGTAACATTGGCTATAGTCTTGTCTCACTGACCGTGGTAGGTAACATTGGCTATAGTCTTGTCTCACTGACCGTGGTAGGTAACATTGGCTATAGTCTTGTCTCACTGACCGTGGTGGGTAACATTGGCTATAGTCTTGTCTCACTGACCGTGGTGGGTAACATTGGCTATAGTCTTGTCTCACTGACCGTGGTAGGTAACATTGGCTATAGTCTTGTCTCACTGACCGTGGTGGGTAACATTGGCTATAGTCTTGTCTCACTGACCGTGGTAGGTAACATTGGCTATAGTCTTGTCTCACTGACCGTGGTAGGTAACATTGGCTATAGTCTTGTCTCACTGACCGTGGTAGGTAACATTGGCTATAGTCTTGTCTCACTGACCGTGGTAGGTAACATTGGCTATAGTCTTGTCTCACTGACCGTGGTAGGTAACATTGGCTATAGTCTTGTCTCACTGACCGTGGTAGGCAACATTGGCTATAGTCTTGTCTCACTGACAGTGGTAGGCAACATTGGCTATAGTCTTGTCTCACTGACCGTGGTAGGTAACATTGGCTATAGTCTTGTCTCACTGACCGTGGTAGGTAACATTGGCTATAGTCTTGTCTCACTGACCGTGGTAGGCAACATTGGCTATAGTCTTGTCTCACTGACCGTGGTAGGTAACATTGGCTATAGTCTTGTCTCACTGACCGTGGTAGGCAACATTGGCTATAGTCTTGTCTCACTGACCGTGGTAGGTAACATTGGCTATAGTCTTGTCTCACTGACCGTGGTAGGTAACATTGGCTATAGTCTTGTCTCACTGACCGTGGTAGGTAACATTGGCTATAGTCTTGTCTTCACTGACCGTGGTAGGCAACATTGGCTATAGTCTTGTCTCACTGACCGTGGTAGGTAACATTGGCTATAGTCTTGTCTCACTGACCGTGGTAGGTAACATTGGCTATAGTCTTGTCTCACTGACCGTGGTAGGTAACATTGGCTATAGTCTTGTCTCACTGACAGTGGTAGGTAACATTGGCTATAGTCTTGTCTCACTGACCGTGGTAGGTAACATTGGCTATAGTCTTGTCTCACTGACCGTGGTAGGTAACATTGGCTATAGTCTTGTCTCACTGACCGTGGTAGGTAACATTGGCTATAGTCTTGTCTCACTGACCGTGGTAGGTAACATTGGCTATAGTCTTGTCTCACTGACCGTGGTAGGTAACATTGGCTATAGTCTTGTCTCACTGACCGTGGTAGGTAACATTGGCTATAGTCTTGTCTCACTGACAGTGGTAGGTAACATTGGCTATAGTCTTGTCTCACTGACCGTGGTAGGTAACATTGGCTATAGTCTTGTCTCACTGACCGTGGTAGGTAACATTGGCTATAGTCTTGTCTCACTGACCGTGGTAGGTAACATTGGCTATAGTCTTGTCTCACTGACCGTGGTAGATAACATTGGCTATAGTCTTGTCTCACTGACCGTGGTAGGTAACATTGGCTATAGTCTTGTCTCACTGACCGTGGTAGGTAACATTGGCTATAGTCTTGTCTCACTGACCGTGGTAGGCAACATTGGCTATAGTCTTGTCTCACTGACCGTGGTAGGTAACATTGGCTATAGTCTTGTCTCACTGACCGTGGTAGGTAACATTGGCTATAGTCTTGTCTCACTGACCGTGGTAGGTAACATTGGCTATAGTCTTGTCTCACTGACAGTGGTAGGTAACATTGGCTATAGTCTTGTCTCACTGACAGTGGTAGGTAACATTGGCTATAGTCTTGTCTCACTGACCGTGGTAGGTAACATTGGCTATAGTCTTGTCTCACTGACCGTGGTAGGTAACATTGGCTATAGTCTTGTCTCACTGACCGTGGTAGGTAACATTGGCTATAGTCTTGTCTCACTGACCGTGGTAGGTAACATTGGCTATAGTCTTGTCTCACTGACCGTGGTAGGTAACATTGGCTATAGTCTTGTCTCACTGACCGTGGTAGGCAACATTGGCTATAGTCTTGTCTCACTGACCGTGGTAGGTAACATTGGCTATAGTCTTGTCTCACTGACCGTGGTAGGTAACATTGGCTATAGTCTTGTCTCACTGACCGTGGTAGGTAACATTGGCTATAGTCTTGTCTCACTGACCGTGGTAGGTAACATTGGCTATAGTCTTGTCTCACTGACCGTGGTAGGTAACATTGGCTATAGTCTTGTCTCACTGACCGTGGTAGGTAACATTGGCTATAGTCTTGTCTCACTGACCGTGGTAGGTAACATTGGCTATAGTCTTGTCTCACTGACCGTGGTAGGTAACATTGGCTATAGTCTTGTCTCACTGACCGTGGTAGGTAACATTGGCTATAGTCTTGTCTCACTGACCGTGGTAGGTAACATTGGCTATAGTCTTGTCTCACTGACCGTGGTAGGTAACATTGGCTATAGTCTTGTCTCACTGACCGTGGTAGGTAACATTGGCTATAGTCTTGTCTCACTGACCGTGGTAGGTAACATTGGCTATAGTCTTGTCTCACTGACCGTGGTAGGTAACATTGGCTATAGTCTTGTCTCACTGACCGTGGTGGGCAACATTGGCTATAGTCTTGTCTCACTGACCGTGGTAGGTAACATTGGCTATAGTCTTGTCTCACTGACAGTGGTAGGTAACATTGGCTATAGTCTTGTCTCACTGACCGTGGTAGGTAACATTGGCTATAGTCTTGTCTCACTGACAGTGGTAGGTAACATTGGCTATAGTCTTGTCTCACTGACAGTGGTAGGTAACATTGGCTATAGTCTTGTCTCACTGACCGTGGTAGGTAACATTGGCTATAGTCTTGTCTCACTGACCGTGGTAGGTAACATTGGCTATAGTCTTGTCTCACTGACAGTGGTAGGTAACATTGGCTATAGTCTTGTCTCACTGACCGTGGTAGGTAACATTGGCTATAGTCTTGTCTCACTGACAGTGGTAGGTAACATTGGCTATAGTCTTGTCTCACTGACCGTGGTAGGTAACATTGGCTATAGTCTTGTCTCACTGACAGTGGTAGGTAACATTGGCTATAGTCTTGTCTCACTGACCGTGGTAGGTAACATTGGCTATAGTCTTGTCTCACTGACCGTGGTAGGTAACATTGGCTATAGTCTTGTCTCACTGACCGTGGTAGGTAACATTGGCTATAGTCTTGTCTCACTGACCGTGGTAGGTAACATTGGCTATAGTCTTGTCTCACTGACCGTGGTAGGTAACATTGGCTATAGTCTTGTCTCACTGACCGTGGTAGGCAACATTGGCTATAGTCTTGTCTCACTGACCGTGGTAGGCAACATTGGCTATAGTCTTGTCTCACTGACCGTGGTAGGTAACATTGGCTATAGTCTTGTCTCACTGACCGTGGTAGGTAACATTGGCTATAGTCTTGTCTCACTGACCGTGGTAGGTAACATTGGCTATAGTCTTGTCTCACTGACAGTGGTAGGTAACATTGGCTATAGTCTTGTCTCACTGACCGTGGTAGGTAACATTGGCTATAGTCTTGTCTCACTGACGTGGTAGGTAACATTGGCTATAGTCTTGTCTCACTGACCGTGGTAGGTAACATTGGCTATAGTCTTGTCTCACTGACCGTGGTAGGTAACATTGGCTATAGTCTTGTCTCACTGACAGTGGTAGGTAACATTGGCTATAGTCTTGTCTCACTGACCGTGGTAGGTAACATTGGCTATAGTCTTGTCTCACTGACCGTGGTAGGTAACATTGGCTATAGTCTTGTCTCACTGACCGTGGTAGGTAACATTGGCTATAGTCTTGTCTCACTGACCGTGGTAGGTAACATTGGCTATAGTCTTGTCTCACTGACCGTGGTGGGTAACATTGGCTATAGTCTTGTCTCACTGACCGTGGTAGGTAACATTGGCTATAGTCTTGTCTCACTGACCGTGGTAGGTAACATTGGCTATAGTCTTGTCTCACTGACCGTGGTAGGTAACATTGGCTATAGTCTTGTCTCACTGACCGTGGTAGGCAACATTGGCTATAGTCTTGTCTCACTGACCGTGGTAGGCAACATTGGCTATAGTCTTGTCTCACTGACCGTGGTAGGTAACATTGGCTATAGTCTTGTCTCACTGACCGTGGTAGGTAACATTGGCTATAGTCTTGTCTCACTGACCGTGGTAGGTAACATTGGCTATAGTCTTGTCTCACTGACAGTGGTAGGTAACATTGGCTATAGTCTTGTCTCACTGACCGTGGTAGGTAACATTGGCTATAGTCTTGTCTCACTGACCGTGGTAGGTAACATTGGCTATAGTCTTGTCTCACTGACAGTGGTAGGTAACATTGGCTATAGTCTTGTCTCACTGACCGTGGTAGGTAACATTGGCTATAGTCTTGTCTCACTGACCGTGGTAGGTAACATTGGCTATAGTCTTGTCTCACTGACCGTGGTAGGCAACATTGGCTATAGTCTTGTCTCACTGACCGTGGTAGGTAACATTGGCTATAGTCTTGTCTCACTGACCGTGGTAGGTAACATTGGCTATAGTCTTGTCTCACTGACCGTGGTAGGTAACATTGGCTATAGTCTTGTCTCACTGACCGTGGTAGGTAACATTGGCTATAGTCTTGTCTCACTGACCGTGGTAGGTAACATTGGCTATAGTCTTGTCTCACTGACCGTGGTAGGTAACATTGGCTATAGTCTTGTCTCACTGACCGTGGTAGGTAACATTGGCTATAGTCTTGTCTCACTGACCGTGGTAGGTAACATTGGCTATAGTCTTGTCTCACTGACAGTGGTAGGTAACATTGGCTATAGTCTTGTCTCACTGACAGTGGTAGGTAACATTGGCTATAGTCTTGTCTTTCTGACCGTGGTAGGTAACATTGGCTATAGTCTTGTCTCACTGACAGTGGTAGGTAACATTGGCTATAGTCTTGTCTCACTGACCGTGGTAGGTAACATTGGCTATAGTCTTGTCTCACTGACCGTGGTAGGTAACATTGGCTATAGTCTTGTCTCACTGACCGTGGTGGGTAACATTGGCTATAGTCTTGTCTCACTGACCGTGGTAGGTAACATTGGCTATAGTCTTGTCTCACTGACCGTGGTAGGTAACATTGGCTATAGTCTTGTCTCACTGACCGTGGTAGGTAACATTGGCTATAGTCTTGTCTCACTGACAGTGGTAGGTAACATTGGCTATAGTCTTGTCTCACTGACCGTGGTGGGTAACATTGGCTATAGTCTTGTCTCACTGACCGTGGTAGGTAACATTGGCTATAGTCTTGTCTCACTGACAGTGGTAGGTAACATTGGCTATAGTCTTGTCTTCACTGACTGTGGTAGGTAACATTGGCTATAGTCTTGTCTTCACTGACCGTGGTAGGTAACATTGGCTATAGTCTTGTCTTCACTGACCGTGGTAGGTAACATTGGCTATAGTCTTGTCTTCACTGACCGTGGTAGGTAACATTGGCTATAGTCTTGTCTCACTGACAGTGGTAGGTAACATTGGCTATGGTCTTGTCTCACTGACCGTGGTAGGTAACATTGGTTATAGTCTTGTCTCACTGACCGTGGTAGGTAACATTTGTTATAGTCTTGTCTCACTGACAGTGGTAGGCAACATTGGCTATAGTCTTTCTCTCACTGACAGTGGTAGGCAACATTGGCTATAGTCTTGTCTCACTGACAGTGGTAGGTAACATTGGTTATAGTCTTGTCTCACTGACAGTGGTAGGTAACATTGGCTATAGTCTTGTCTCACTGACAGTGGTAGGCAACATTGGCTATAGTCTTGTCTCACTGACCGTGGTAGGTAACATTGGCTATAGTCTTGTCTCACTGACAGTGGTAGGCAACATTGGCTATAGTCTTGTCTCACTGACCGTGGTAGGTAACATTGGCTATAGTCTTGTCTCACTGACCGTGGTAGGTAACATTGGCTATAGTCTTGTCTCCTTGACCGTGGTAGGTAACATTGGCTATAGTCTTGTCTTCACTGACCGTGGTGGGCAACATTGGCTATAGTCTTGTCTCACTGACCGTGGAAGGTAACATTGGCTATAGTCTTGTCTCACTGACAGTGGTAGGTAACATTGGCTATAGTCTTGTCTCACTGACCGTGGTGGGCAACATTGGCTATAGTCTTGTCTCACTGACCGTGGTAGGTAACATTGGCTATAGTCTTGTCTCACTGACCGTGGTAGGTAACATTGGCTATAGTCTTGTCTCACTGACCGTGGTAGGTAACATTGGCTATAGTCTTGTCTCACTGACAGTGGTAGGTAACATTGGCTATAGTCTTGTCTCACTGACCGTGGTAGGTAACATTGGCTATAGTCTTGTCTCACTGACCGTGGTAGTTAACATTGGCTATAGTCTTGTCTCACTGACAGTGGTAGGTAACATTGGCTATAGTCTTGTCTCACTGACAGTGGTAGGTAACATTGGCTATAGTCTTGTCTCACTGACCGTGGTAGGTAACATTGGCTATAGTCTTGTCTCACTGACTGTGGTGGGTAACATTGGCTATAGTCTTGTCTCACTGACAGTGGTAGGTAACATTGGCTATAGTCTTGTCTCACTGACAGTGGTAGGTAACATTGGCTATAGTCTTGTCTCACTGACCGTGGTGGGTAACATTGGCTATAGTCTTGTCTCACTGACCGTGGTAGGTAACATTGGCTATAGTCTTGTCTCACTGACCGTGGTAGGTAACATTGGCTATAGTCTTGTCTCACTGACCGTGGTAGGCAACATTGGCTATAGTCTTGTCTCACTGACCGTGGTAGGCAACATTGGCTATAGTCTTGTCTCACTGACCGTGGTAGGTAACATTGGCTATAGTCTTGTCTCACTGACCGTGGTAGGTAACATTGGCTATAGTCTTGTCTCACTGACAGTGGTAGGTAACATTGGCTATAGTCTTGTCTCACTGACAGTGGTAGGTAACATTGGCTATAGTCTTGTCTCACTGACAGTGGTAGGTAACATTGGCTATAGTCTTGTCTCACTGACCGTGGTGGGTAACATTGGCTATAGTCTTGTCTCACTGACAGTGGTAGGTAACATTGGCTATAGTCTTGTCTCACTGACCGTGGTAGGCAACATTGGCTATAGTCTTGTCTCACTGACTGTGGTAGGTAACATTGGCTATAGTCTTGTCTCACTGACCGTGGTGGGTAACATTGGCTATAGTCTTGTCTCACTGACCGTGGTGGGTAACATTGGCTATAGTCTTGTCTCACTGACCGTGGTAGGTAACATTGGCTATAGTCTTGTCTCACTGACCGTGGTAGGTAACATTGGCTATAGTCTTGTCTCACTGACCGTGGTAGGTAACATTGGCTATAGTCTTGTCTCACTGACCGTGGTAGGTAACATTGGCTATAGTCTTGTCTCACTGACCGTGGTAGGTAACATTGGCTATAGTCTTGTCTCACTGACAGTGGTAGGTAACATTGGTTATAGTCTTGTCTCACTGACCGTGGTAGGTAACATTGGCTATAGTCTTGTCTCACTGACAGTGGTAGGCAACATTGGCTATAGTCTTCTCTCACTGACAGTGGTAGGCAACATTGGCTATAGTCTTGTCTCACTGACAGTGGTAGGTAACATTGGTTATAGTCTTGTCTCACTGACAGTGGTAGGTAACATTGGCTATAGTCTTGTCTCACTGACCGTGGTAGGTAACATTGGCTATAGTCTTGTCTCACTGACCGTGGTAGGTAACATTGGCTATAGTCTTGTCTCACTGACCGTGGTAGGCAACATTGGCTATAGTCTTGTCTAACTGACCGTGGTAGGTAACATTGGCTATAGTCTTGTCTCACTGACCGTGGTAGGTAACATTGGCTATAGTCTTTTCTTCTTGACCGTGGTAGGTAACATTGGCTATAGTCTTGTCTTCACTGACCGTGGTGGGCAACATTGGCTATGTCTTGTCTCACTGACGTGGTAGGTAACATTGGCTATAGTCTTGTCTCACTGACAGTGGTAGGTAACATTGGCTATAGTCTTGTCTCACTGACCGTGGTGGGCAACATTGGCTATCGTCTTGTCTCACTGACCGTGGAAGGTAACATTGGTTATAGTCTTGTCTCACTGACCGTGGAAGGTAACATTGGTTATAGTCTTGTCTCACTGACCGTGGAAGGTAACATGGCTATAGTCTTGTCTCACTGACAGTGGTAGGTAACATTGGCTATAGTCTTGTCTCACTGACCGTGGTAGGTAACATTGGCTATAGTCTTGTCTCACTGACCGTGGTAGTTAACATTGGCTATAGTCTTGTCTCACTGACAGTGGTAGGTAACATTGGCTATAGTCTTGTCTCACTGACAGTGGTAGGTAACATTGGCTATAGTCTTGTCTCACTGACCGTGGTAGGTAACATTGGCTATAGTCTTGTCTCACTGACCGTGGTGGGTAACATTGGCTATAGTCTTGTCTCACTGACCGTGGTAGGTAACATTGGCTATAGTCTTGTCTCACTGACCGTGGTAGGTAACATTGGCTATAGTCTTGTCTCACTGACCGTGGTAGGTAACATTGGCTATAGTCTTGTCTCACTGACCGTGGTGGGTAACATTGGCTATAGTCTTGTCTCACTGACCGTGGTGGGTAACATTGGCTATAGTCTTGTCTCACTGACAGTGGTAGGTAACATTGGCTATAGTCTTGTCTCACTGACCGTGGTAGGTAACATTGGTTATAGTCTTGTCTCACTGACCGTGGTAGGTAACATTGGCTATAGTCTTGTCTCACTGACCGTGGTAGGTAACATTGGCTATAGTCTTGTCTCACTGACAGTGGTAGGTAACATTGGCTATAGTCTTGTCTCACTGACAGTGGTAGGTAACATTGGCTATAGTCTTGTCTCACTGACCGTGGTAGGTAACATTGGCTATAGTCTTGTCTCACTGACCGTGGTAGGCAACATTGGCTATAGTCTTGTCTTCGTTGACCGTGGTAGGCAACATTGGCTATAGTCTTGTCTTCGTGACCGTGGTAAAAACCGCAATAACCACACGGTATCTCTTTTAGAACACAAATTTTTTAAACAAGATAAGAAAAGGACCATATTGCTGAATGTTCTCTCAGAACACTCAAAAGCTGGGGAAAAATCACGTGATGTTCTTTAATAAAACATCAAGCTTCTGTAAATATTCTTGGTGTTTTGTCATTGTATCATATTCATTTTGTAGTTCGTTGAAACGTGAAACATATGCCAGTTAATCTGAAGTTATGACTTTCCTGCGCTAGATACGCAGTCAGCTGTAATTATTAATGATACATCTAGGATACCTGACACCCCTATAATTTGTATTTACTTATCTTATCGCCACAGATTCATATCGTTCGCAATGATCTTTTTAGACCTATAAAATTACACCTCGACGCTGACAAACAAATGAGGAGGAAAGAAGAAGAAATTTCAATTTTTTTTTCAGTCTGTGTGTACTCTTTAGCAGCAAATATTCTAGAACATATTGTGTTTTTAAAAATATACAAGTTTATTCTTTACCTCGTCCATGGAATAATGAGTGTTTTTGTGAAACATGTTCATTAAAAGTTGAATACGGATTCTTCCAGCAGATCTGTCCACGTTTCACATCCACTTGTAGTTATGGGAAAAATACATATTCTAACGCATCTTAGTATTTTTTTAACAATATCATAATTTATGTATTCCAATCTCTCTCTCATTCTCCCTCCCTCTCTCTCTCTCTCTGTATGAGGGCGTGTTTGATCTGATTCTACTTTTCCTTCTCTCAGTTATCATTTGATCTGATTCTACTTTTCCTTCTCTCAGTTATCATTTGATCTGATTCTACTTTTCCTTCTCTCAGTTATCATTTGATCTGATTCTACTTTTCCTTCTCTCAGTTATCATTTGATCTGATTCTACTTTTCCTTCTCTCAGTTATCATTCAAAACAAGACTTAGGATTGCTTCTGCATCTCTTCCTAGTGCATTTGTGTATATTTCTTTCTTTTGATCGTTTCGTTATTTTTTTCTGTTTTTCTCTCTTTTCATCTTCTTTTTTTTCTCTGATCCTTCAGTCCGAGCAGTAGCGTCTTTTAGAAATACAGGAAAGAGAAGAATGTGTAACATGCTAATCCTTAACCTCTTAATTTGCGACTCTCTTTTGTTATGAAAATATCGCAAACTTTGACTGTGCTTCAAGAAAATTATTGATCAATTGACCCCAGTCTACAAATTCTGTTTTCTTGTGCAAGATTTATGTCTTGACTTGTCACACATCCTTTTGCCATTTAATTACTGCTGTTCAACGTGCTGTAATGATTAGATGGATTGGAATATAAAGTCAGCAATAAGTGTTTTATTTAGCCACCAATAATTATCATAACAGTTTAATTAGCTTGTTTGGTATAATAAAGTAAATGATGTCATCTTTACACAGTGAATAACCTCTACAATTGTCTTTAGTCTTCAATTATTACGTATTTCATCATTAAGACGTTATCATTTATTTTGACAAACTGTTAAAAGCCCCAGCCAACAATATCTAAAACCCGCTGGCTAAAAATCCTGCAAATCACACATTTCCGGAATCACCCAAAGTTTGTGACGTTTTCAGCTGTGGAACCTATAGATAGATGACGACATTTTAGCCACAACCACCCCTATTCGTGGGAGCCGCGACAGTTCAGTGATTAGTGAACTGGACTACAAAGGACAAGAGGTAGGGTTCGATCCAAACCGACGGCTTCCGGGTTCACCCATCCTTAAATAGATACCGGATTTTTGTATGGGAAAGTAAAGTGGCACGGGCGTAATACCGACCACGTTACCCCAAAAATCATGTGCTGAAGGTCTGTAAAATGTATGGTCACTAACACCATATTCCCTATACGCCACTTGACGTGACGGGGTACTTTACCTTTTTTTGTTACCCCTATTCGCAATGATGAAATGTCACAAGGTTTGCGTGATTCCCTTCAGCCCGCGGGCCTTAGATATATGTGGCTGTGTAACAGCCTATTTAAAGCACACAACCATCTATAGTAGTAGGGCCAGTAGACAGAAACGAAGTATCCCAAATTTGTGACGTACTCAGCTTTGCGATCAGGCGTGGTTGTGAATCCGTCGCGTGCAGCTCGTTCTTTTCAAAACGTCACTAAATTACAAGCTGAGAAATATAGAAGGTTCCTTAGCCACCCCATGCATCAAACAATTACTGGTGTAGGAATTGTACGACTAAAGATGAGCAAGCTCGATCCCAGAATGATTTGCTGAGCTATTCTGTGTAGTCGGTGGCAGCATGCTCTAGTTGACAAGTTAGTCTCCATCTATTGCTTTTTTCTTAGTTTTGAGGTGCCGGCATCTTGAACAAAATTGTCATATCCAGTTGATAGTACCGCCTTGTGACTCATTGTGTTTTGTCTATTTGTTTGGGCTGCTATCCAAATATTTACAAGCGCTGACTTGTCATCATCATCATGTGCCAAACCTGTTGGCGTTGGCGATCATGTCATTCCACAATCTTCTATCCACAATGCATGGATTCAACTTTACTGTTGTCTGTTTTCCATGATAACAAACTATCCAGTATCTTTTCTCTTTGTCGTCCGCGATCTCTCTATTTCCCTGTATTTTGCTAGATGTAACCAAGTATTCCATCCTTCCTCTTCTCATGAAGTGCTCGAGAAATGTTGATTGTTTCTTTCTGATGTTTTTTTAGAAGCTATATTTTTATGTTTGGCCTCTTTGTGAATTCCCTCGTTGGTCTTTTTAGCTGTCAAGAAAACTTTCAACATTCTTCTGAGAAATCCCATCTCTGTGGCCTCTAGTCATCTTTGCATTTGTTATATCTACTCTCCATCATCATCATCATCATCATCATCATCATCATCATCATCATCAAGTACCGGACCTAGTGGCGTAGGTGATCATGTCTCTCCACAACTTTCGATCTCTGCAGCAATTTATCATTTCTGTTGTTGACCCTCTGCCAAGATATTCTCTTTAGCTGTCTGTTATTTTTTCTCTTTGCTTCCCTCTATCTCTTCGTCCCTCAATTATGAATCGAGTTTGTTCTATATAGCACTGATGAACTCTCACTCTCACTCTCACGCTCTCTCTCTCTCTCTCTCTCTCTCTACTTCTGTTAACATAGACTTGTTGCATAAGACGTTTTTAATTTTTATGACATACTATTTTCGCCTGCGTTATTATGACTTTTATTTATGTGGTTCATTTCCATCTGATGTTATTATTGTGCCCAAACCTTTGACGCGTTGAACTTGTTTCAGATTTGTCCGGTTTATTCTTATACTCCATAATGGTGATGATTGTTTCTTCGATATGACCATTACTTCTGTTTTCTACTATTCAGACTGAGACCTTTTTTGTAGTTTCCTTGTATTATTATATCTACCATTTCGTGTAGTTTATTCTCTGTCTCTGCTATTAAGACTATGTCATATCGCAAAATTGTTTATGCTATGACCATTAACTTCAATTCCTTTTTTGTCTACTATTTATCTCATAATATGCTCGCTGTAAAGTGAAAGCAAATCCAACGACAGAACAGTCTTGTCTGACTCCTTGTTTTATATATTGGAACTGTCTTGTTTGGTTGCTAATTCTATCGCCGCTGTTTGTTACAAGTACATGTTTTTTTTTTATGATTCTCACATCCTTGCCATCAATGTTTAATTTTAGCCGGTTAAAGCAGAAGTAAATTGCTTAATATTGAATGTTTGTCCCATTTTAACGAGAATTCTCGTATCGAATTTTAGCCAATCATAACAATGTTTGAACTATCCACCTTTCCCTCCCGAGTGGGGAATAAATGTCAACGTCCATGAGCCCAAACTGATCACTTTGTTAGTACTTAGTCAAACTTCAAGCAAATCTGTCAACAGATCAGATACTCAGTAGCACATCAATGCCCACATGGTCTCAGAGACGTGATGTCTTGTGTTGACCATCGCTCAACTTTTGAACGACGCCAGTTCACGTCGTGATCAGCGAATAAACAACATATGTCAATCTTATTATTGCCGAAGGTCAAGTCTCCAATGTTGATTTTTATGGCAGACAACTGTTTGAACATCTCGTAATAAATTCTGAGGTCATGCAAAATGGCGGTAACTTGACGGTGTACTGTTCTGGTGTCCATATCTTTAACAAAGAAGTTTTGGTTATTTGGTTATGGAAGGCCCCGGTATCACTGCAAACGAATTAAAATCCATAATTGCTCAACCGTCCGTTACAGTGGAATCATCCGAATTACTAACTCATCTCCAAAACAAAGAAAGGTAGCTGTAGTCCCATCATAGCAGTCTCAGCACACGCCAAAAGACATAAGGCGAAACTGCACAGAAAGTGAACACAGCCAACTGTTCCCTGTCATACGATATCAGCATTCATCGTAAACCATTGGAATATCGAAACATGATCAACACGGATGATACACACAGCTCACGGTGTGCACCGTAAAAGAAGTTTTATTTGTGTTGACCGTATTGTGCACAAGACGTTTAACTGTAGTGCCCCTAATTATAAATATTTTCCTAAAGACTGTACACTCTTTAGCTAGCGTCTTTCACAAAACTGGAATATCTAAGCCCACAATCGAGAGTACCACGACACGCTAACAGAAATAAGATTCACAAATGGGGATCTGCTTCCCACTCAGTCTTCTCAGAGCCATGTTCTTAGACAATCAGATCGCAATCTTTTTATTGTCACTGGAGCTGCCCTACAATCATTGGGTCTCTACGTAGCTGGGACAGATACGGTCTAGCACAAAGTAATGAGGTTGATGAGGTCGACCTTTATTAAGGATAAAATGAGGTCAGCAACATCAGCAACAATAAAATCAGCCAATGGCAGAGATCAACTGGGGGACTGGTTGGTCTCGAGGCAAGACAGGCGAGACAGAGAGTTTGTGGGTTCAAATCCCGGCTCGTTGGGATTTTATTGATGATTTCTCTCTGCGGCAGCCACCCCTGGTCTCAGCAGCGAGCCTGGCTTGAACATTTTTGATTACTTTTATTATTTTTATTTCAATTACTCATCGACGGAAAAAAAATATGAGTACCTCCGAAGTCGGAGTTATTTGCCTGTGCGGCGAGGGACGCCTGTGCACACGTTTGCCAGGGAAAAATGGATTAACACACACAATTAAGTTCCTAGCCTTTAACCAGAGGAAAAAAATATATATATTCTAGTAGATACATCCACAGTTAGTACTGCGACACGTAACTGTTAAGTTGTTGTGACTAGATAGGGACAATAATTCATTAATCAAACATTTATTTGGAGTGATCTTTAAAATCTATGATGGAACTGAATGTATTGATAGCATTATAGGAAGCAGCCTATGGGATAATATCAGAAGTGAAGAAATAAGAAAAAAGGCTAGAAAAATTCCGACTATAATTTCATAGACTTTTCAAATTCCATAGAATACACACACAAAAAAAACAAACAACGGATACGCGGTTTATCCACCAGGTGATGAAGTGGAAAAATCAACATACAACATACAACATACAACATACAACATACAACATACAACATACAACATACAACATACAACATACAACATACAACATATCATTAAACAGCCTTCAGCAAATGCTACAAGAACACAGGTCCAAAGAACCACCAAGAAAATAATGGATTCATGGAATACTAGAAAGACTTGGAAACATGACAAATCAACAGATGAGCAAAATGCCGGCCCCTCGAAGCAGAAAAATAAATGAGGAAAGAACTACAGGTCCATTTGTTGATTATCGAGTTTAAGACCTGGAAGCATCATATTTTTTTCCACCTCTCCCATACATCTACTCTGATTATCAAGTATTTTTATAATTATGAGCAACGTTGTTTGTGCAGTACTTTCTTTGGTATTCTTTCTCGTTGTTTTTCTTTGTCCCTTTACGTTTCATCTTTTAACAATGGTGGCACACTGTACCAGTGCACCCTGACTACACCCACAACTTGTTCTTCAGGAGCTTTCCTGGCAGCCTCTACCAAGCTGGACAACTTTGGGCGAGTGGGCCATCCTGGCAGCCTCTACCAAGCTGGACAACTTTGGGCGAGTGGGCCATCCTGGCAGCCTAGGATGTGTTCCAACACAGGTGAGGAACGCTTGGTACCTGCGCAGATAAACGACACTTTCAGAGACAACCCTAGAGGGTTGACAACAGCACATTGTGTTGATGAGAGGAGACCCAGTTTGTGGCTTGCATGTCTGGCAGAGGTAACAACCAGGCGGAGGCCAAGTGATAAAAATAGACGAATAACCTGGGATCAGACATTGGTTACCTGAAGAAGGACAGACCGCACACTGTTAACACTCCTATTTACTCTTGCGTTTGACTTTACATGTAAAAATGATACATTACTGGTAAAATAATACCTTACAGGGTAAAATAATACCTTACATGCACAATAATACATTACAGGTAAAATAATACCTTACAGGTAAAATAATACATTACAGGTGCAGTAATACATGACAGTTGAAGCTGCTGGCTTAGTCTCCCTCGGCTCGTGGCAGAGAAAAGAATCAACAGTAAATTAATAGTGAACACACAATTGTATCGTTCCCGAACATCGCATACAATGATCGCTACATACAACTCTTATATCCGACATGCTTCTTTCAATTAATCTGTCGTTGAACCATACGGTCATGAATAACGTATAACAAAGTGACTTTCAGTTTGAAATTTGAGTTATTAATAACATCATTGTTCTCGGTACAGTGCCAGAGGCAGAGACGTTGATCGGTCCAGGTTTGGTCCTGTTCCTATTATTCCAATTTTGACCTGTGGACAAGATACATAAATATAAGCACAAATATCGAAAATACAAAATACGAAATATTACCTAGAGCTGCAGAAAAGGAAAAATAAACAAGAATTGATATGGAGCAGCTAAACTAATAGAAAGAGAAGACAAACGGTGTTTCGGCAAAAAAACTTCATCAGAGATATGAGAAAGCTTTTCCCGAAAGGTCGTAGTTTGTCTTGTCTTCCAATTAATTTAACTGCCCCGCCCATTTTATATTTATTTTGCATAAACAAATTAATTCGATTGAACTTAATGATAGGGGACAATTCTTCTTCTTCTACCGTTTTAGCTCCCAGTGGAGTATAGGTCTTCAACAAACACTTTCAGCTCCCAGTGGAGTATAGGTCTTCAACAAACACTTTCAGCTCCCAGTGGAGTATAGGTCTTCAACAAACACTTTCAGCTCCCAGTGGAGTATAGGTCTTCAACAAACACTTTCAGCTCCCAGTGGAGCATAGGTCTTCAACAAATACTTTCAGCTCCCAGTGGAGCATAGGTCTTCAACAAATACTTTCAGCTCCCAGTGGAGTATAGGTCTTCAACAAACACTTTCCAAGTCGTTCTGTTTTTTTTTTGCCATTTTTTTAAGATCATTCCATGTCTTTCTCATCATGTTCATCTCTGCTTCTATTTGTCTTCCCCAATAATTCATTGCTCTTCCTCTTTGTATTTTCCCCTGGGGAATAAAAAAAGAGCCTGTTGTGTAATACTCTCAGTTGGCTTCCGTAGTGTGTGTCCTATCCAGCGCCATCATCATTCTGTATCTCTTTATCCACTGGTATTTGACTGGTACATTTCCATAATTCTATGTTAATGATTTTGTCCTGCCATTTCCATCCTTTTATTCTGCGTAAGCATCAATTAATGAAAGTCTGTATTTTCATGATTGTCAATTTTGTTGTTCTCCATGTTTCACAGCCATATAATAGGACCGTCATAACATTTAAGTTGAACAATTTTTATTTTTTTATTTAACTTAATTTCTTTGGATTTCTATATGTTTCCCAGTGCAACGAAAGCTCCTCTTGCTTTTATATCCTTATTTTGGCATCAAAGGGGGAAATTTGTAATGTTTTACTATTCTGTCTCTCGTTTCTGTTATGTTTATATTCTGGTCGTCAGATAAGACCTTTATGCTGAGTGAAGAAAATGGTTGCTTGTTTGTTTAATTTTATTTTGTTATTCCGAATGCAGAATTGCCCATGTCTGTTTACCATAATTAACGTGTGCCGTGTCTTAGGTCACTAACAACAGATTCATCACACCAATACTTTCATTAATTCATCTCTTTCATTTACTCTCACCAATCGTCATCATCAAGTACCAAGCCTACTGGCGTAGGTGATCATGTCTCTCCACAACTTTCGATCTCGACAGTTATTTATAATTTCTGTTGTTGACCTTCTGTCAAGCCATTCTCTTAAGCTGTCTGGTATGTTTTCTCTTTGCTTCCCTCTATCTTTTCGTCCCTCAATTTTCCCAGTTGTTACAATATATTCCAGTTGTTCTCTTCTCACTACATGGCCAAAAAATGATGATTGTTTTTTCCTAATATTGGAAATTAGCTCTCATTTTGCTTTGGCTTCTTTCAGAACGTTTACATTACTCTTCTTAGCTGTCCATGGTATTCTAAACATTCTTCTATAAAATCACATTTCTACAGACTCCAGTGATTTTCTTGTCTATTGTCCTATTGTCCATGATTCTCATCCAAATGTTAAGACTAGCTCTACATAACATTTAAGAACTCTTTTTCTTGTTTCGATTGTCAAAAATGGATTACACAGTATCTTCCTCATTTTTTGAAAAGCTGCTTTTGCCTGGGCCATTTTGCATCTCACCTCTGTTGTGCATCTTCCGTCTGAGGTTAACAAATTTCCCAAATATTTAAATTCATTTACCTGTTTTAATACTGTTCTACTTGTCTTTATTTTGCACTGAGGTGATGTCTTTTCTTTGCTGTTACTATTTCTTCTGTCTTTTTTCTATTAAGGCTGAGTCCTTTATTTTGCTTTCTTTCACTATAATGTCCAACATTTCTTGTAACTCATTTTCACTCTTAGCGATTAAGACTGTATCATCAGCATACATTAGATTATTTATATTATGACCTCCGATTGTTATTCCAGGCATGCCCCTTATGGATCTTAAAATAATCTCACTATAAATATTAAACAAATCTGGTGACAACACATAACCTTGCCTAACACCCTGTTTTCCCAATTGGTTTCCAGTTCTTATGGCCGCTGTTTGTTGCCAGTACATGTTCTTTATTATTTTTAGATCTTTGCAGTCTACGTTTATGCTTTCTAAAATTTTGATTATTTCTTGGTGCTTACTTTGTCAAATCCTTTGGTATAATCTGTGAAACATAGATATGGATCTGTCTTCACCTCTATGGCTCTTTCTAAAGATCTTATGATGCATTGGGCATGTCCCTTTATCTCTAACAAAACCACACTGTTCAGCACCAATTTCTGGACTGATTTTGTTTCGCACTCTTCGCATGATGATTCTTAGTAATATCTTAGTCATATGACTCATAAGGCTTATTGTGCGATGATCATCGCATTCAATCGCACCCGATTTCTTTGGTAGGGCAATGAATATTGATTTGAGCATGTCGTCTGGTATATATCCGCTTTTGTAGATATCATTCAATATTTTTGTTATTATTTCTATTCCAAAATCACCCATGGCTTCAATCTCTTCTTTGGTTATATTATCTGGTCCAGGAGCTTTTCCTGTTTTCATATGACGCAAGGCGTCTTCCACTTTTTCTTTGAGTATTCCTGGTCCTTCTCCATTATCCTTAATATTTACTCCAGTTCGTTCATCATCATAAAGATCTTTAATGTATTCTGTCCATTGTTCCCTTATGCTTTCTTCTTCAATCAACAGTTCTCTTTCCTTTGATCTTAAACATCCAATTTTTTATTTCGTTTTTTTTCCTGTTAATTCTTTAATTTGTTTGTATATAGCCAAGGCATCTCTTTTTGTTGCATTTCAGTTTCTTTGCATCTCCGTTTTAGCTATGCTTCTTTTGCTTCATTTCATTTTGTTACAATTTCTTTATTTAACTCACACCAATACTTTCATCACCTCATTACTTCTGACTATTCCCACCAATACTTTCATCACCTCATTACTTCTGACTATTCCCACCAATACTTTCATCACCTCATTACTTCTGACTATTCCCACCAATACTTTCATCATCTCATTACTTCTGACTATTCCCACCAATACTTTCATCATCTCATTACTTCTGACTATTCCCACCAATACTTTCATCACCTCATTACCTCTGACTATTCCCACCAATACTTTCATCACCTCATTACTTCTGACTATTCCCACCAATATTTTCATCATCTCATTACTTCTGACTATTCCCACCAATACATTCATAACCTCATTACTTCTGACTATTCCCACCAATACTTTCATCACCTCATTACTTCTGACTATTCTCACCAATACTTCCATCACCTCATTACTTCTGACTAACCCCACCAATACTTTCATCACCTCATTACTTCTGACTATTCCCACCAATACTTTCATCATCTCATTACTTCTGACTATTCCCACCAATACTTTCATCATCTCATTACTTCTGACTATTCCCACCAATACTTTCATCACCTCATTACCTCTGACTATTCCCACCAATACTTTCATCACCTCATTACTTCTGACTATTCCCACCAATATTTTCATCATCTCATTACTTCTGACTATTCCCACCAATACATTCATAACCTCATTACTTCTGACTATTCCCACCAATACTTTCATCACCTCATTACTTCTGACTATTCTCACCAATACTTCCATCACCTCATTACTTCTGACTAACCCCACAATACTTTCATCAACTCATTACTTCTGACTAACCCCACCAATACTTTCATCACCTCATTACTTCTGACTAACCCCACCAATACTTTCATCAACTCATTACTTCTGACTATTCCCACCAATACTTTCATCACCTCATTACTTCTGACTATTCTCACCAATACTTTCATCACCTCATTACCTCTGACTATTCCCACCAATACTTTCATCACCTCATTACCTCTGACTATTCCCACCAATACTTTCATCATCTCATTACTTCTGACTATTCCCACCAATACTTTCATCACCTCATTACTTCTGACTATTCCCACCAATACTTTCATCACCTCATTACTTCTGACTAATCCCACCAATACTTTCATCAACTCATTACTTCTGACTATTCCCACCAATACTTTCATCACCTCATTACTTCTGACTAACCCCACCAATACTTTCATCAACTCATTACTTCTGACTATTCCCACCAATACTTTCATCACCTCATTACTTCTGACTATTCTCACCAAATCTTTCATCACCTCATTACCTCTGACTATTCCCACCAATACTTTCATCACCTCATTACCTCTGACTATTCCCACCAATACGTTCATCATCTCATTACTTCTGACTATTCCCACCAATACTTTCATCATCTCATTACTTCTGACTATTCCCACCAATACTTTCATCACCTCATTACCTCTGACTATTCCCACCAATACTTTCATCACCTCATTACTTCTGACTATTCCCACCAATATTTTCATCATCTCATTACTTCTGACTATTCCCACCAATACATTCATAACCTCATTACTTCTGACTATTCCCACCAATACTTTCATCACCTCATTACTTCTGACTATTCTCACCAATACTTCCATCACCTCATTACTTCTGACTAACCCCACCAATACTTTCATCAACTCATTACTTCTGACTAACCCCACCAATACTTTCATCACCTCATTACTTCTGACTAACCCCACCAATACTTTCATCAACTCATTACTTCTGACTATTCCCACCAATACTTTCATCACCTCATTACTTCTGACTATTCTCACCAATACTTTCATCACCTCATTACCTCTGACTATTCCCACCAATACTTTCATCACCTCATTACCTCTGACTATTCCCACCAATACTTTCATCATCTCATTACTTCTGACTATTCCCACCAATACTTTCATCACCTCATTACTTCTGACTATTCCCACCAATACTTTCATCACCTCATTACTTCTGACTAATCCCACCAATACTTTCATCAACTCATTACTTCTGACTATTCCCACCAATACTTTCATCACCTCATTACTTCTGACTAATCCCACCAATACTTTCATCAACTCATTACTTCTGACTATTCCCACCAATACTTTCATCACCTCATTACTTCTGACTAATCCCACCAATACTTTCATCAACTCATTACTTCTGACTATTCCCACCAATATTAGTGTTGTAGCCTCCGTCAGTCACAGTTGATTATGGATTTTGCAACGCCTCTGGGAAATGTTAGTTTTGTCTTTCTTTTACTTCTCTGTGTATTCACTATTTCTAAGAAAGTGTCTGCTGCTTGCTTGAGTTGCAGCCTTTTAATGTGTTTTCAAAGATTGTGGTCTCCAGCTATTTCTTCCCAGCCTGAAGGGTTTACATTCAATCTTTATGCCCCGTTTACACACGTCTTTAAATGGACGTTTTGGGCGCCCCATAGTTCTTTTGCCATCTCCTAGTTGTCCATAGAGTATATCTTTTGGTATGATCGTATTATTGTTACGAATACTTGTAGTTATTCATCAGTCAGGTGTATTATCTCCCATATCGTGCTTTCCTATGACTTTCCTGGTGCCACATATTTGAGTTATTGAGTTATTTGCGGGTCAACATCATTGCACTCCGAACATGTCCATAGGTGCTCAGATCCCCTCCTCAGCAATTCCTTCAGTGTTATATTGTCCGGTGTACAGTGGCATAGGCTGGTTGTACCTATTTTGAATTTGGTGAACATGTGATTTCTCATTATATTGTGGCCAGTGCGTAGGCGAAGTATGATGACTTGATCCCTCCTTGATAGTTGGTGGTATCCGTCACTCTCGTTATGCTTTGGGTGTTCTCGTTTCCATTTTTCATGGAACTGATCTTTGAGGATGGATTTGGCTTCATCATAACTGAGCGGATGGTTCTGTTGTGGTAATTTCCCTCCTCCTTTAGCTAATTTTTCTGCGCGTTCGTTCCCGTGTATTATTACAGTGTGATGGTATCCACTGGATGACTACTCTCTAGAAGTTATTGCATAGTTGGTCCAGGGCCGTTCTCAAGTCATCTAGTTCATTGTTCTTGGGGCTTTGTAGAGCTGATAGTACTGACAGTGCATCAGTCAGAATCACCAATATGTTGTGCATGTTATTTTTGTGTTGAGTAGCCAGTGTTGCAGCATCTTCGATGGCCTCAGTTTCTGCTTTAAAGTTGTTTGAGAATTTTCCAGTTGCTATTGACTTGGTGATCTTGTCCTGATTATTCAGCGTCAAGAACACACCTCCCCTCCATTCTGGTGGCATTTGTAGCAGAGTCATCTGTGTATATTGTGGGACCAAGAGTCCTCTGGGTAGGTATCGTGTATGTGATTTTCTGCTACGTGTTTTCTTTCTGTGTCTGATTGGATGCCTTTTTTCATGATTTCTGTTATACTTTAATTAAGTTCTAGTATTTTATGTTTTCCATGAAGAGACATATCAGATGGGCCCAATGGTTTCGGTATTGTTTGTGAAAGTAATGGGTCTCCAGTAGTTAGTTCATTGGCAATTGCAGCGAAGTTGCTCCTCTTTAGTCGTACAATTCCGAAACTAGTTATTCTTAGGTACATGGGGTGGCTAATTAGCCTTCTATATTTCTCCGCTTGTTACAATACTTCAGTGACCCGTCTGTCGTCTAAGGGTTGTAAACCTGTTAATGTTTCTAGAGTCTAGATAGTTGTAGATTTCATAGCACCAGTGATGATACGGGCAGCTTGGTTCTGTGTTCTGTTAATTTTGCTAAGGTGTGATTTGGAAGCCATAGCCCAGGCTGTGACTCCATACTCTATAACTGGTCTGACTCGTCCTACGTTTAGTCTTTTCAAGATATTGCTGTCTGCTCCCCAGTCCGTTCCTGCCAATTTCTTCATAAAATTAGTTCGTTTTCTGGCATTTTTTCTTGCTCTGTATATCTGATTTTTCCAGTAATCTTAGCCCACAGCCTGTAGTGTTTTGACAGATGCAAGATCAGTACTTCTGACACTACAATCCAGAAAATTACCACATCTGCAGACCTTATTGACTGAACTCTGCAAGTACCACAGGGTTGCCCTGCAGTGGATCCTATCTCACTGTGGAATACCAGGAAATGAGAAAGCAGATCAGTTGGCAAAGGAATGTTCAACAGGCACACAACTAGAAACACCGTTTATATACCAACATAAGAAACTGATTATCAAATAAATCAGAGGAACACAGGCCCCAAATCAGGATGCCTTTCATAATATGAATAGATATGAACAAGTTATCAGTATACGCCTCAGAACAGGACACAGTCGACTCTATAGTTACATATATACAAAATTCAAGATCGGCACATCAACTACTTGTACATGTGGACAGGCGCCCCAGACTGCTGAACACATACTTCAAGACTGCACTGAATATAGTAGACTGAGGAAAATCCATTGGCCCATAGATACAACACTACAGATAAAACTATATAGGCCACTGCAAGAATTACAACAGACACTAAAATCTATACACGAAACGACGTTGCAGATATAGACAATACTTCGGGCGAACGAACGATAGATAGTGACCCGTCTGTCATGTTTGGGTTGTAAACCAGTTACTGTTTCTAGAGTCTAGATAGGTGTAGATTTCATAGCACCAGTGATGATTCGGGCAGCTTGGTTCTGTGTTCTGTAAATTTTGCTAAGATTAATGGTTATTGGTTATGGAAGGCCTCGGAAACACAGCAAGCAAATTAAAATCCATAATTGCTCAACCGCCCGTGCCAGTGGAATCATCCGAATTACTAACTCATCTCCCAAACAAAGAAAGGTAACTGTAGTCCCCATCGTAGCAGTCTCAGCACACGCCAAAAGACATAAGGCGAAACCGCGCAGAAAGTGAACACAGCCAACTGTTCCCTGTCATACGATATCATCATTCATAGTAAACAAGCGGGATATCGAAGCAGGATCAAAACGGATGAGACACACAGCTCACGGTGTGCACAGAGCACTTAACTCAGTAGCTCCTGCAACAAGCCGGACTTGGAATATGAGGAAACTGCAACAAGGAGCACTTTTCAGACATAGCCTTCAATGGTTCCTGCCGTCTATCCACCATATACCATGGGAGTTCACGCCCTCCCGAAAATGATGATCGTCATAGCACTTGATGATGTTAGGCCATCATTGATGACTCCAATTCCAAACATATAGACACACAGTGGTGGTAAGTTATCATTTTCAATCCAACAGAAGCCACATGACCTGTAGTTAGTAAAACCACAGAGAGAATATGATTTTGTGACCTTCACTGATTCACTCTTAGATGTGAATGTGTAATTTACACAAGAGGAGAAGTTTTCAACTACAGTGATCCCATTTAAGGCAATTCTGGAATAGCAAGGCACGTCTCCTTTATAGCAGCAGAACTTGATGTTCTCCGCTCCCTTCTTGTAGCTGCGGCCACACGATTCTGATGTCTCATTAACTTGGACATCATTCAAGAACAATGTCAGATTACCATTCCATAGATCTGGCTCTGCTTATGAAGTGCTTGGTGCAGCAGTTGTATCAATCATACTGGAGGATCCTGGTCTGTGGTCATTAATATCACAGACGGCACATGATGTTGTTATATTCAGTGTTTCTTTCTGGGGTGTAAATATGTGGCACACACATGGAGAGTGGTTTGTGGTCACAGTAATCCCATTAAAGGCAATTCTAGGGCGCATGGCATAGCTGTTTCAGAACATCACAATCCTGTGATGTTTTCTGTGTTCGCTATAAAGCTGCTGCTGCTACACAATCCTGACCAATTATAGGTGTGGACATTATTCACTTGCAATGACAAAACTGCTTTGTTTACATCATAAACCTCTGGAAGCGAATCATTTATGGGACTAATAGTACAATTTATTCTTGCATCGGGGATATCTTCATTGAGTCCCCCAAAAACGGTCTTTGGTTAAAAAGCACATATGCTTTTGAGTTAAACACAAAATGAGCCCACTTCATAGATTCAAAATGATCCTTGCCAATGCCATCCGTTTGCACAAGTTAGGTCCGTAGCTACCAAACGTCCGAAACGAAGCCAAAGAACTGTGAACAAACCTTTATGTTCAAACCCTTGAAAACATTTTCAAAAATCTGCCAACTCGCTGCAATAACATATATCGTGTTGTTCAATGTAAACATTGCTTAGTCCATAGCTCGAATATAAATAAGCTGCCATTTTGGTGCGTTCCATGACGTCATCCTTCAATGATGGCCTAACATCATTTTGCTAAGGTGTGATTTGGAAGCCATAGCCCAGGCTGTGACTCAATACTCCATAACTGGTCTGACTCTTCATACGTATAGTCTTTTCAAGATATTGCTGTCTACTCCCCAGTCCTTTCCTGCCAATTTCTTCATAAAATTAGTTCGTTTTCTGGCATATTTTCTTGCTCTGTTTATCTGATTTTTCCAAGTCATTCTGCGATTCATGGTGATGCCAAGATATGTTGGGTTTTGGGCAATGGGGAGTGTATGGTCTTTTATCTTCAAGTTTGCAGATAGTGTGTTTCTTGATAGGCTGAAAATTGTATATGTAGTTTTCTTTTCGTTGATTGGTAAGAACCAGGTGTTCGTCCACTTTTCAAGTTCCCCTAGGGCATTTTGCATCCCGTGTCCAGCCACCTACATACTTTCCTCGCAAGCCCATAACATCAGATCATCTGCGTATATTGCTGAGTGTATTCTGGGTGGAATGTCCATTACGATGTCATTTATGAAAATTAAAAAGAGTGTTGGGGATAAGACTCCGCCTTGTGGGACACCTTGCTCGATAGAGACCTTCTTACTTAGTTGACCTTGAACTTGTACTCTGGCCGTTCTATCCTGAAGGTATTGAGAGACCCAATTAAACAAACGACCCTGGATGCCAAGTCTAAAAAAGCTTGTTCTTTAAACCCTCTCGCCATACCTTATCAAAAGTCTTCTCCATGTCGACCCACACTGCCAGTGTGTGTTTCTTTTCTTGTAGAGCATCCTCTATTTCCTGTGCGATGTAGGTGACCATGTCTTCAGTTGATCTGTGCTTACGGAAGCCACTTTATTGTGGTACGATTTGTTGTTTTGTCTCCAAATGTCACATAAGTCTTCTGTTAACCAGCCTTTCCATGAGTTTACTCAGGCAACTCAGTAGGCTAATTGGTCTATAGCTACTTGGGTCTAGTGGGTCTTTTCCACGCTTGAGGATGGGCACCATAATAGCTTCTTTCCAGATTTCTGGCACATGACCTCACTTCCAGCTAGCATTTATTATCCTTAGAAGCTGGCTCTTGGCTTTCTGTTCCAGATTTAGGAGCATTTCGTTGGTGATTCCATCTTTACCAGGAGAACTTTTGAGCTTCAATCCTTTGAGGGCAACATCTAATTCAGTTGGGGTAAAGATGGTCATCTGATGCTCTTCTGGTGCTAAAAGCATGTGTTTTGCATCTTGGTTTTCCCGTCTTGCAGCTTTCTGTTTGTATATTGGAATGTTTATTCTACTAATGTTTTTGTAAGTCTCTATAAGTAGATTTGCTGCCCTTTTGCATATGAGGACGTTCTGATTGTGTGCTAATAATATTGGAGGTCAACAGTTGCTTTCGTCGCTCAGAGCTACAAATCTGAAACAAGTGCAACGCGTCAAATACTTGGGCACAATAATAACATCAGATGGGAGATGCACCACTAAAATAAAAAGCAGAATAGCCAAAATAGCATTTCACAAACTAAAAATCATCCTATGCAACAAATCTATGTCAATAGAAGTGAGAAATAGAGTTCATCGGTGCTATATAGAACCAATTCTGACCTATGGAAGCGAATCATGGACAGTAAAAAAATAAATGAAAATACGATTAGAGGTCACAGAGTTGGGATTTCTCAGAATAATATTGGAAGTTCCATGGACAGATAAAAACCCCAACGAGGAAATTCCCAAAGATGCCAAAACAAAAAGGGAGCTCTTAAAAAACAACAGAAAAAAAAAAGAAATCAACATTTGTCGGGTACATCATGAGAAGAGGAAAATTGAAATACTTGGTTACAACTGGAAAAATACTGGGAAAGATAGATCGCGGACAACAGAAAGAGAAATACTAGATAACTTGGTGTCTTGGCATGGTAAACAGTCAACAACAGAATTGATACGATGCACGGTGGATATAAGATTGAGGAAGGACATGATCGCCTACGCCAACCGGTATGGCACATGATGATGACGATGTTCAATACTTACTTTATTGAAAATCGTCTAAAAGTTTCAACATCCTAAAATAGAAAACAAATATTTATGTCGTCTCCACAGCAAATTTCGCAGGCATCATAATAATCATATTCGCTAAACCATCTGGGCAAACAACCCATGATAAAGTGCATACACACCGAATGTCCTATTACCTCGAATACTGTGCGTACATGAAGCTCATTTTTGTTATTGTCAGTTTTAAATTGTCTTTACATTTATCGAATAGTTTTATTTTATATAATATTTTATCTTCATGCTACTCTCGGTCATAACGTATGCAACACTGTCTTCTTTGGCTATTTTGCCTGCCAAGCGTGCTGTAAAAATATAAATACAATAATATTAAGTTAATATAATTTACTTTAAGTTGTAACATGACAATGATGGAGGTGATGGCAGTGACCAAGGCATTCAAATTGTTAGAGTCACAAGACTACACCCACGCATGTATACTGAGTGATTCGATGAGCATGATTAAAAAAAGTGGAAGCGGGCTCTGTACGCATGCAATGGGTAGAGTCGTTGAAGAAATCCAAAATACGTAAGGTCACCTATGTCCCTGGACATGCGGGAGTACGGGGAAATGAAAGAGCGGACAGGTTGGCTAGCTGCGCTGTCGCTGAGGACGGGCAACCAATGGATCGGGCGGACATCATCAATACCCTCCGAGATGTGGGAAGAGCACAGTACTTCGACAAACACAGATCCACGTCACTTCTTCGGATAATGGAAATGGGAGTTAAAATGGTCACAGCAAGAAATGAGAAACTTAGTGGCCGTGTAAGAAGACTTATCAACCAACATAGAACTGGAGTCATCAGTCACTGGACACTGCGGGAATTGCTGAGGAGGGGATCTGAGCACCTATGGACATGTTTGGAGTGCAATGATGATGACCCGCAAATAACTCACTAACTCAATACTTTAAGTTTAATCGCAGCTTGTATGTTTGTGGCCACGACCACCATGTGATAACAAAATCCTGCAAAGGATTAGTCGCCCTGAAGGTCATGGCAGCTGCCAACATCTAGCAGGGGCTGCTTACCTTTCTGTTCCAGGGACTAGTTCTCGCACCAATCGAGTATGCCCTGGAAATTCTTACTGTCAGGAAGACGCAAATCGACAAGCTGAAGAAAATACAGAATGAAGCCATGCGCATTATTTTGGATTGTACGAGGGAGATTCCATGTGTAGCAATGAAGTATCTTCTTGGCTTTCCAACCATGAATGATACAATAAGTCTCTGGCCACTGCGGGGCTTGCTGAGGAGGGGATCTGAACACCTATGGACATGTTTGGAGTGCAATGATGATGACCCGCAAATAACTCAATGGTTACAGGCCAGTCAGTTCTCTCATGGTCACAGGCCAGTCAGCTCTCTCATGGTTACAGGCCTGTCAGCTCTTTCATGTTCACAAGGCAATCATCTCTCTTATGGTCACAGGCCAGTCAGCTCTCTCATGGTTACAGGCCAATCAGCTCTCTCATGGTCACAGGCCAATCAGCTCTCTTATGTTCACAGGCCAATCATCTCTCTCATGGTCACCGGCCAGTCAGCTCTCTCATGGTTACAGGCCAATCAGCTCTCCCATGGTCATAGGCAGCCAGCTCTCTTATGGTCACAGGCCAATCAGCTCTCTTATGGTCACAGGCCAGTCAACTCTCTCATGGCCACAGGTCAATCAGCTCTCTCATGTTCACAGGCCAATTAGCTCTCTCATGGTCACCGGCCAGTCAGCTCTCTTATGGTCACTGGCCAATCAGCTCTCTTATGGTCACAGGCCAGTCAACTCTCTCATGATCACAGGCCAGTCAGCTCTCTCATGGTCACAGACTAGTCAGCTCTCTCATAGCCAAACCACATTGATCGGGTTCCAGCCTACAAATGTTGAGTATCTGAACACGTGGCTCTGTGCATGGTCACCGGCCAGTCAGCTCTCTCATGGTCACCGGCTAGTCAGCTCTCTGATGGTCACAGGCTAGTCAGCTCTCTGATGGTCACAGGCTAGTCAGCTCTCTGATGGTCACAGGCCAGTCAGCTCTCTGATTGTCACAGGCCAGTCAGCTCTCTGATGGTCACAGGCTAGTCAGCTCTCTGATGGTCACAGGCTAGTCAGCTCTCTGATGGTCACAGGCCAGTCAGCTCTCTGATGGTCACAGGCCAGTCAGCTCTCTGATGGTCACAGGCTAGTCAGCTCTCTGATGGTCACAGGCTAGTCAGCTCTCTGATGGTCACAGGCTAGTCAGCTCTCTCATGGTCACCGGCTAGTCAGCTCTGTCATTGCCACAAGTACAGGCGCGACCTTGCACAGTTTACTCATACGTGATGTGTTTGGTTATATTTTAATATTATTTTTGTTGTAAGGAATTGGAATTCAACAAATGCATTCTAATGATGTGGTTTGTGCTCCAATCTAGGCACACTGAAGTTAATCATGGGCACTTGTCTAATAAATTCTTTGAAAGTTAGTCACCTCTAGTGACTCGGGCAGATGGTGCTCGTAAACCTGGGAGGGCCGACCATCTAAGTCAGAATCCCCTTACAGAAAAGACAATCTGCTGCCTTGCAGGAAGATTGGGGACAATCAAAGGCTAAGGAAAGCAAACCTGAATAAAATGTTGGCTGAAATCGGATACACAGGGCCACTGACGCGAACACAGTGCAACGTTTTAATAGGTATTCAATCAGAATGGATCTAACAGACTCTAATTATGATGTTCTGTTTGTGGTGTCGATCAATTCATTTAAACAGACAGGTGTCTTCATGTGAGAGTCTGGAATCGTACTCTGATTGAGTCCTGATCGCAGAGAGAGAGAGAGAGAGAGAGAGAAAAAGTCAGAGTTATAGTTCTATCTATCTATTGTCCTTTCGAGCCGAAGACGGCACATAGGGCAGAACCACAATCTCAAAAACAGAATCCTTGCATGGCACATATTGCAGAGATCACTGCTTCTAAAATCTATGGTCTGTTTCCATAACAATGCTTTTTACAATGACAGCTTGTCAAGCCATCGATCAATCTCCTTAGTCGCCTCTATAGTTCTATAGAACAACTATATTGAACAATATAATGATCTAGAAAGTGTAATGAGGATGTTCTTAGAGATTCTAAAGCGAAAAAAGCTTCATTCAAGTAATAAAAGTCGAGTACATTGACTGCTGGAGTGGAGGATCATGTCCCTCCACATCTTCTAACATATATGGTAGTTTAACAACTCTGTTACCTTAATGAACCATTCATTTAAATTATCTTTTATTTTGTTCAAAGTATCTCACTCCTTCTTATTCTTCCATACAATTTATTTTAAATTATCCAAATGCCATAGTTTTTACTTCTACTGTCCAATATACAATTACATTGTCTAATTAAATGAAATTCCAAGAAGTGTTAACAAAACCTGCATTTGGTTGCTGGAGAGTCAGAATTAAGATACCAGAGTTTTAATAATTTCAAGATTACTAATTATGTTTTTTTAACCAAAAGCAAATTCTTTCTAGATAATTTGACATACCTCCTATTTATATATAATTCCTGAAAGTGATAGCACGAGGTTTAAGATTAGAGATTGTATTTCTCTTTACATTACAGCAACGTGAAATATGTGGATGCTGATTCGTCTGAGAGTTTCACATCGATAAGAATAGATTTGGAATAGAACAGCAGTACAGTGCGTTTAAGAGTAGTACAGTGTAAGGTTTGTGGTAAACGAGAGTAATGTAAAACCGTGTGCGGGAAAGTAATGTAAAACGGTGAGTGAGGGAAAGTAATGTAAAGCGGTGAGTGAGGGAAGGTAATGTAAAACGGCGAGTGAGGGAAAGTATTGTAAAACGGTGAGTGAGGGAAAGTAATGTAAAACGGTGAGTGAGGGAAGGTAATGTAAAACGGTGAGAGAAAGTAATATAAAACGGTGAGTGAGGGAAGGTAATGTAAAACGGTGAGTGAGGGAAGGTAATGTAAAACGGTGAGTGAGGGAAAGTAATGTAAAACGGTGAGTGAGGAAAGTAATGTAAAATCGATGAGGAAAAGTAATGTAAACCGTGTATGCGAGAATGTAAGGTAAAATGTGTGTGAAGGAAAGTAATGTAAAACCTGTATGAGGGGAACGTAATGTAAAATAGTGTAGGAGGAAAAGTAATGTAAAATTGTGCATGGTGGAATGTAATGTAAAATGGTGTATGGGGGACTGTAATGTATAATTGTTTGCTAGGGAAAGTAATGTAAAACGTGCATGAGGGAAAGTAATGTAAAATATATGTGAAGGAAAGTAATGTAAAACGTGTAGGAGGGAAAGTAATGTAAAATAGTACATGGGGAAAAGTAACGTAAAATGGTGTACCAGGAAAATTAATTTAAAATGGTGTATGGTGGAAATAATATAAAATGGTGTAAGGGTGAAAGTAAACAAGAAGAGTGTCATTCTCTCATTTCTCTTGTCTTTTTCAGAGAAATTAGAAGTATATACTACCAGAACTAATCACATCACCATGTAGGCAATACAATTAAATATGGTTGTATATAATGAGAAGATCATAATTCTAATTTGCCTCAAATACGTTTACGGAGTACAGCTCTTTGTAGACCCCAAAAGGCAAAAGTAGAGCGAACACAATAGAGACATAGTAAAACTGGTTGATAGAGAATGGAAAGTAAATAGTTTTAAGTTGGAGATGCTTTAATAATTGGCTGTCAGGAGACAACAATAGCACTTTCCCTATTGCTGACCTTGTGTACCAGACCGCACATAGAGAATTGAGAATGACATAGACAAACTTGTGATCAATAAAATTGAATGTGATCTAAATGTCAACATTTCTTTTGATACAAAGTCAATGTTTTATATATACATTCATATTTATGTTAACAAGAACCATAACTTTGAATTAAAAATAAACGTAGGAATATAAATAATACTCTCTCGGGAATAAAGATGGGGGGGAACGCTGGTTGGTCTCGAGGTAAGACGCTGGTCTCGAGACAGAGAGGTTGTGGGTTCAAATCCCGGCTTCACCAGTTGGGATTTTTATTTATGATTTCTCTCAGCGGCAAGCACCCCTAATCTCATCAACGAGGCCCGACGTGAAATGTCAATTATTCATGGACGGAGAAAAATATGAGTACCTCTGATGTCGGAGTTATTTGCCTGTGTGGCGAGGGACCCCTGCACACACAGCTGCCAGGGAAAAACGGATAAATACCCAAAATTAAGTTCCTAGTCTCTAGGGACTTTGTCTGAGGTAAAAGCTGTCGAAAGCAAAACAACAAAAAGTAATACTCTCTATGATGCATTACAAATAACGAAACAAAGTTTATACAACTTTATAGGCATCAACTAACTGTGAAATATCTATTTAAATTCTTACAAAATATACCAGAATATAGTAATGATGGCAGCTTTTACATCATGTTTTAAAGTGTGATACGGACAGGAAATGATGAAACAAATATATGCATTTAAAGATAACACAAATGTAGGAAAGATATATCAAATAGGAAGAAAACATGTGACACCAGCACATTCGTCGTACAACGTGTATATGTAATAGCTAAACAATAGGCACAATAACAATATAAACATATATTTAACGTTTGTAAGAGAAAATTACCATCAGATTATTTTTAATAAAAATATATCAACAGTTTAAAAACGTGCAGCAAGATTTAAATAACACAAGCTGACGTTCATGTCGCCCTAGCTGCAACAGTTCGACCATGACTAAATGTTAGGCAACCAAATAGTATGATGGGATCCTGACACAATAACAAGAATTGACATGCTGTGGATCTTTGGATCCAAGTAACAGAGAGACAGACAATAAACGTCTTGTTGAAGAATTATGACACAATAACAAGAATTGACATGCTGCGGATCTCTGGATCCAAGTAACAGAGAGACAGACAATAAACGTCTTGTTGAAGAATTATGACACAATAACAAGAATTGACATGCTGCGGATCTTTGGATCCAAGTAACAGAGAGACAGACAATAAACGTCTTGTTGAAGAATCATGACACAATAACAAGAATTGACATGCTGCGGATCTCTGGATCCAAGTAACAGAGAGACAGACAATAAACGTCTGGTTGAAGAATCATGACACAATAACAAGAATTGACATGATGCGGATCTCTGGATCCAAGTTATAGAGAGACAGACAATAAACGTCCTGTTGAAGAATGAGAGAAATCGAGAGATACAGTACAGGCTAGAGTTAGGGCAAATGAAAAAGATATATAGAATATAGAAAAAAATATAGAATATAGAAACAAGTTATAGAATATAGAAAAAAAAGAATATAGAAACAAGTTATAGAAAATAGAAAAAATTTGAATATAGAAACAAGTTATAGAAAATAGAAAAAAAAATAGAATATAGAAACAAGTTATAGAATATAGAAAAAAAAAGAATATAGATACAAGTTTTAGAACATAGAAAAAAATAGAATATAGAAACAAGTTATAGAACATAGAAAAAAATAAAATATATACAAACAAGTTATAGAACATAGACAAAAATAGAAAGTAGGATTAGGACACCCAGATAAGAATAATTACAAAATAATTGTTGATTGAATACGTTCTGCTTGTGATTCAAAGAAGGTCAAACGGCTTTTCACTTCATGGAAATATACAAATAATGCATAATTGAAATGAATGTTTGGAGAAAGTATATTTATTCTTTGAAATAAAAAAAAAAACTTTTTGATTTCTATTACTCACATTTAAAGCGTTGTCCAGGTTCTGAATTTGAAGGCAGTAAATTGTTTTAAGAAAACACTTTTGTGAACACAACTTTTGTACTTGTCTTTATCTTACTTTTGTAACTGTCTTTATCTTACATTTGTACTTGTCTTTATCTTACTTTTGTAACTGTCTTTATCTTACATTTGTACTTGTCTTTATCTTACATTTGTACTTGTCTTTATCTTACTTCTGTAACTGTCTTTATCTTACATTTGTACTTGTCTTTATCTTACATTTGTAACTGTCTTTATCTTACTTTTGTAACAGTCTTTATCTTACATTTGTACTTGTCTTTATCTTACATTTGTACTTGTCTTTATCTTACATTTGTACTTATCTTTATCTTACTTTTGTACTTGTCTTTATCTTACTTTTGTAACTGTCTTTATCTTACATTTGTACTTGTCTTTATCTTACTTTTGTACTTATCTTTATCTTACTTTTGTAACAGTCTTTATCTTACATTTGTACTTGTCTTTATCTTACATTTGTAACAGTCTTTATCTTACATTTGTACTTGTCTTTATCTTACATTTGTACTTGTCTTTATCTTACATTTGTAACAGTCTTTATCTTACATTTGTACTTGTCTTTATCTTACTTTTGTAACAGTGTTTATCTTACATTTGTACTTGTCTTTATCTTACTTTTGAACTTGTCTTTATCTTACATTTGTACTTGTCTTTATATTACATTTGTACTTGTCTTTATCTTACATTTGTACTTGTCTTTATCTTGCATTTGTGCTTGTCTTTATCTTACTTTTGTAATTGTCTTTATCTTACATTTGTACTTGTCTTTATCTTACATTTGTACTTGTCTTTATCTTACTTTTGTAACAGTGTTTATCTTACATTTGTAATTGTCTTTATCTTACTTTTGTACTTACTTTTGTAACTGTCTTTATCTTACTTTTGTACTTGTCTTTTGTTACTTTTGTACTTGTCTTTATCTTACTTTTGTACTTGTCTTTTGTTACTTTTGTAATTGTCTTTATCTTACATTTGTACTTGTCTTTATCTTACATTTGTAATTGTCTTTATCTTACATTTGTACTTGTCTTTATCTTACATTTGTACTTGTCTTTATCTTACATTTGTACTTGTCTTTATCTTACATTTGTACTTGTCTTTATCTTACTTTGTAACTGTTTTTATCTTACATTTGTACTTGTCTTATCTTACATTTGTAATTGTCTTTATCTTACTTTGTAACTGTTTTTATCTTACATTTGTACTTGTCTTTATCTTACATTTGTAATTGTCTTTATCTTACATTTGTAATTGTTTTTATCTTACTTTTGTACTTGTCTTTATCTTACTATTGTAATTGTCTTTATCTTACATTTGTAATTGTTTTTATATTACTTTTGTACTTGTCTTTATCTTACATTTGTACTTGTCTTTTGTTACTTTTGTGCTTGTCTTTATCTTACATTTGTACTTGTCTTTATCTTACATTTGTAATTGTCTTTATCTTACATTTGTACTTGTCTTATCTTACATTTGTACTTGTCTTTATCTTACATTTGTACTTGTCTTTATCTTACATTTGTACTTGTCTTTATCTTACTTTTGTAACTGTCTTTATCTTACATTTGTACTTGTCTTATCTTACATTTGTAATTGTCTTTATCTTACTTTTGTAACTGTTTTTATCTTACATTTGTACTTGTCTTTATCTTACATTTGTAATTGTCTTTATCTTACATTTGTAATTGTTTTTATCTTACTTTTGTACTTGTCTTTATCTTACTTTTGTAATTGTCTTTATCTTACATTTGTAATTGTTTTTATATTACTTTTGTACTTGTCTTTATCTTACATTTGTACTTGTCTTTTGTTACTTTTGTGCTTGTCTTTATCTTACTTTGTAATTGTCTTTATCTTACATTTGTAATTGTTTTATATTACTTTTGTACTTGTCTTTATCTTACTTTTGTACTTGTCTTTTGTTACTTTTGTACTTGTCTTTATCTTACTTTTGTACTTGTCTTTTGTTACTTTTGTAATTGTCTTTATCTTACATTTGTACTTGTCTTTATCTTACATTTGTAATTGTCTTTATCTTACATTTGTACTTGTCTTTATCTTACATTTGTACTTGTCTTTATCTTACATTTGTACTTGTCTTTATCTTACATTTGTACTTGTCTTTATCTTACTTTTGTAACTGTCTTTATCTTACATTTGTACTTGTCTTATCTTACATTTGTAATTGTCTTTATCTTACTTTTGTAACTGTTTTTATCTTACATTTGTACTTGTCTTTATCTTACATTTGTAATTGTCTTTATCTTACATTTGTAATTGTTTTTATCTTACTTTTGTACTTGTCTTTATCTTACTTTTGTAATTGTCTTTATCTTACATTTGTAATTGTTTTTATATTACTTTTGTACTTGTCTTTATCTTACATTTGTACTTGTCTTTTGTTACTTTTGTGCTTGTCTTTATCTTACTTTTGTAATTGTCTTTATCTTACATTTGTAATTGTTTTTATATTACTTTTGTACTTGTCTTTATCTTACATTTGTACTTGTCTTTTATTACTTTTGTGCTTGTCTTTATCTTACTTTTGTAATTGTCTTTATCTTACATTTGTACTTGTCTTTTGTTACTTTTGTGCTTGTCTTTATCTTACTTTTGTAATTGTCTTTATCTTACATTTGTACTTGTCTTTTGTTACTTTTGTACTTGTCTTTATCTTATTTGTGTACTTATCTTTATTTACTTGTCTTTATCTTATTTGTGTAATTGCCTTATCTACTTGTCTTCATCTTATTTGTGCATTTGCCCGTATCTACTTGTATTTACATTATTTGTGTATGTGTCCTTATCTACTTGTCTTCACCTTATTTGTGTATTTGCCCTTATCTACTTGTCTTAATCTTATTTGTGTATTTGTCCTTATCTACTTGTCTTAATCTTATTTGTGTATTTGTCCTTATCTACTTGTCTTAATCTTATTTGTGTATTTGCCCTTATCTACTTATCTTCACCATATTTATGTATTTGCCCCTATCTGCTTGTCTTTATCTTATTTGTGTATTTGCCCTTATCTACTTGTCTTTATCTTATTTGTGTAATTGCCCTTATCTACTTGTCTTTATCTTATTTGCGTAATTGCCCTTGTCCGTACTTGTCTGTACTTGGTCGGTCCTTGGTCAGTGCTCGGCCGGTGCTTGGTTAGTCCTTGGTCGGTGCTTGGTCAGTGCTTGGTCGGTGCTTGGACAGTGCTTGGTGAGTGCTTGGTCGGTGTTTGGTGAGTGCTTGGTCGGTATTTGGTCAGTGCTTTGTCAGTGTTTGGTCAGTGTTTGGTCGGTGCTAGGTCAGTGCTTGGTCGGTGCTGAGATCAGTGCTTGGTCTGTGTTTGGTCAGTGCTCGGTCAGTGTTTGATCAGTGCTTGGTCGGTGCTTGGTCGGTGCTTGGTCGGTGTTTGGTCAGTGCTTGGTCAGTGCTTGGTCAGTGCTTGGTCGGTGCTTAGTCAGTGATTGATCAGTGCTTTGTCAGTGCTTGGTCAGTGCTTGGTTGTTGAATGACACTGATTTATGCCAACGAACAGCTTACAGACTGTCATATGGTGACATGAATAATTAACGTTGGCAAGGTCGATGCATTGACTAACCTCAACGATTATATGTTTGACAGCAATACGGATATGAATAAGCTTGAGATTTTGAAACTGCAACATTGTGACTTAGAGTGCAGCTCTTACATCTAGGAATGTGCAAAACTGTAAAGTGTCGAATCACTCCTACGAAAGTAGCATTCCAACAAATGGAGAAAGATATGGAATCCATTTTTGTCAATGAAATAATGAAATCAATTCTTCACTGTTATGTGGGGTCACTCTTGACGTAATGCTAGGATTTCAGAACAATATGACAACAAACAAAATATTTTTCTGAGCCACGAACACGAAAATTTACAGAAAAAAAGTTTGAAAATAACATGATCATTTTGTCTCTTTCTTTCTGTACTTTCTCTTGTACCCGTTGGGTGTCGATGGAGATTCAAAGTCCAAGGTCGGGACATTGGTGACCTGCTGACAGTTATACAGCATGTATGGTTGGGTCACATATATCGACCGTCTAGTCTACCAAAAATCGTTCTGCACGGAACAACTAAAGGAGCAAAAAGGAAGATAAGGTTATTTGGTTATGGAAGGCCCCGGTATCACTGCAAACGAATTAAAATCCATAATTACTCAACCGCCCGTGCCTGCGTAATCATCCGAATTAATATCTCATCTCCCAAACAAAGAAAGGTAATTGTAGTCCCCATCGCAGCAGTCTCACTACGCGCCAAAAGACATAAGGCGAAACCGCGCAGAGAGTGAACACAGCCAACTGTTCCCTGTCATACGATACCATCATTCATTGCAAACAATTGGGAGAAAGGTATAAGAAGATATCGAAAAATAATGTACACCCCTCGAATTTGCACAGTCTCAAAGAGTGATTGCAGGTGAAAAGAAAAGAAGAAGGTTGACACATTTTGTGAGTGTTGCCTCAACGACCTCCCGGAGTTACGGAATAACAAAGATGATGATAGGAAATGTGAAAACCGTCCAGTAGCCGTTAATGTGGTTATCCACTTCCGCTCTGCGTTGACCATGCACCTATGGGTCTGCCATGAATGTTGTGAGATAATTTTGTTAGTAAGCGAACATTCAGTAACGCAAAGGTTGACTCTATACTCTGATAGTCGGGTTGGTGAAGAAAGCATTCATCATCATCATCGAGTGCTGTCTCCGCATCGAAGGTTGTCTACCATAGAGCGTCATTCCACTCTGTCTCTTGCTTTGATGGTGCAGATTGTTATAGGTTGACATGTCCATCTTTTGATGTTACTCGTCCATGTTAGTCTTGGTCTGCCTCTTTTACCATGTATTTTCCCTTCCAGTATTACTTTTATTAGGCTGTTAAGAAAGCGTTAGTGATCACATATCACCAATGACCAACGGAGTATTCGTTTGGTGTTATGGTCAGTGTAACTCCGGACAGTTCTAAAACAAATCTCCAGTCCCCATGTATTGTGACAAAATTACCCAGGAAACATTATGATCCGGAAGATAAATCTCCTCGTCGCGTAATTGAACCTGACTCTAATGGTCAGTGCATTCACAACTCAGCTACCAAGGCTGATTAGCAATTTGCAACCCTAAACATATGGATCCCTGTCTCCATATGGTAAAGAAAGTAAAGGTCCCCGTCACGCCAAGTGGCGTATATGGTGTCACTGACCATCAATTTTATAGAACTTCAGTACATGATTTTTGTAGTAATGTGGTCGGTATTACGTCCGTGCCGCTTTACTTTCCCAGAAAAAACAATCCTGTACCTATTTAAGGCTGGGTGAACCCGGGCCTCGTCAGTTAGAATCGAACCATACCGCTTGTCCTTTGTAGTCCAATTCACTAACCAATGAGCTATCGCGGCTTCCTTCTGTTTCCATATAATGATCCAATATTTTTTTCTTCCGTCGTTTCTCTTTTAGTTTCTTTCTTTAAAAAAAACAAAAACATACTGATGCTTGAGAATCGTTATGGTTAAACAAGACTCTATCTATATTTTGTTGTACATAACAAATAGCATTCAGCCCCATACAAACATGATAACTTTGAAGTGGTGTGCTTCTGATAAGGTTTAAATGCAGAAAAGTCCCATTTAGTGCAACATTCTAACAATGTTTCAAATCTGATACTTTATGGGAGAGCAGACAGGTCATCCTCATTGCACTCTCCCAAATCATGAATCCACGTTGCTTAGTTTAGTTTAGTCGACAGGTCATCCTCATTGCACTCTCCAAAATCATGAATCCACGTTGCTTAGTTTAGTTTAGTCGACAGGTCATCCTCATTGCACTCTCTCAAATTATGAATCCACTTTGATTCGTCCAGTTTAGTCGACAGGTCACCGTCATTGCACATTCTGCCAAATCATGAATCCACTTTGATTCGTCCAGTTTAGTCGACAGGTCATCCTCATTGCACATTCTGCCAAATCATGAATCCACTTTGATTCGTTCAGTTTAGTCGGCAGGTCACCGTCATTGCACTCTCCCAAATCAGGAATTCATGTTGCTTAGTGTAATTTAGTCGACAGGTCATCCTCAGTACACTCTCCTAAATCATCAATTCGCTTCGATTCGTTTAGTCTAGTCGGCAGGTCACCGTCATTGCACTTTCCCAAATTATGAATCCACTTTCATTCGTTTGGTTTAGTCGACAGGTCATCCTCATTGCACTCTCCCAAATCATGAATCCACGTTGCTTAGTTTAGTTTAGTCGACAGGTCATCCTCATTGCACTCTCTCAAATTAATAATCCACTTTGATTCGTTTAGTTTAGTCGACAGGTCATCCTCCTTGCACATTCTGCCAAATCATGAATCCACTTTGATTCGTTTAGTATAGTCGGCAGGTCACCGTCATTGCACTTTTCCAAATTATGAATCCACTTTGATTGGATTAGTATAGTCGGCAGGTCACCGTCATTGCACTTTTCCAAATTATGAATCCACTTTGATTGGATTAGTTTAGTCTACAGGTCATACCTCATTGCACTCTCCAAAATCATGAATTCATGTTACTTAGTGTAATTTAGTCGACAGGTTATCCTCATTGCACTCTCCCAAATCATGAATTCACTTTGATTCGTTTAGTTTAGTCGGCAGATCACCGTCATTGCTCAATGGAAAAGTCCACAAGTGCTCAGATCTCCTCTAAAGTATATCCTTGTGAGCGCAGTGACTAACGACACCAGTATTGTGTTAGTTGGGAAATCTTCACCTGCAACACCAGAAATGATTTTCGTGTAATCTGTTAATGATTGCTAATCCACTGTCATGGTTGAGTTGGCTTCTGTTCAGTTTTCATTTAGGCGTTCAGAATGTCATCGGGGCATATTGTGTTTCAGCACTCAACATCAGGGGAGCCGCGATAGCTCAGTGGTTAGTGAACTGGACTAGAAAGGACAAGAGGTGGGGTTCGATCACAACCGACGGGATCCGGTTCACCCAGCCTTTAATGAGTACCGGATTTTTTTCTGGGAAAGTAAAGCGGCACGGGCGTAATACCGACCACATTACCCCAAAAATCATGTGAAGAAAGTCTGTAAAATGTATGGTCACTAACACCATATTCCCAATATGCCACTTGACGTGACGGGGGTACTTTACTTTACTACTCAACATCAGGCCAGCTCTTATATCCACGTGCCTTGACGCAAAAATGAAAGATATGTCAGACTTGACATCTTCAGAGACGCTAACTGTTATTAATTCACTTACTCAAAGTAAAAAAAAAATCAATACAAATGAATACAAATGAATACAAACTAATACAAATCAATATAAATCAATACAAATCAATACAAATATTAACATAGTTTTATTTATAAATAGTTTCTAACTGCGGGATTTGCTGAGGCATCTATGGACAGATTTTGGTGTTCTATGGAGATAATCCGACAACTAACATTCTAACACCTTTAAAGTATAGATCTGGGTTTTTCCTGTTAATATTGACACGGTTGACTAACATTGAAGGGAATGTTCTGTGACTCACGTCATTGATATTTTGCAACACTTACCCGTTGATAAGCATCTATTTCCTGGAACGAAAAAGTACGGATCATAGTTCAGAAAACACATTCCTCTAAATATCAGCGCATGGATGCAGTGGTCATTCAACATTTAATCAAGTAAATGCTTCAACTGATTTAGGTTGGTATTTTCAATATATATATATATATATATATATATATATATATATATATATATATATATATATATATATATATATATATCCGATGTGAGCGTCATGTTTCACTAATCGCTTGTGTGCTTTTCCCAATACTATTTCCATGTTTCATTATTTTCTGATGAAGGTCCTTCATCATCACTGAGTGCCCTCTCGAAGGTTGGCTACCATGGAGCGCCATTCCACTCTGTCTCTTGCTTTGATGGTGCAGATTGCCATAGGTTGACTTGTCCATCTTTTGATGTTGCTCGTCCATGTTAGTCTTGGTCTGCCTCTGCCTCTTTTAACTTGTACCCTTCTAATATTACTTTTATTAGACTGTTGTGTCTTTTAACATGACAAAAAAAATTTTATTTGTCTTGCTCTAAATGTGTTTAGTAGTTCTCTTTTCATTTTTAGTTGTTTTAAAACTTCTTCGTTTGTTTTCTTTTCTTTCCATCCAATTCTTCCTATTCTTCTATAAATCCACATTTCAAAGGCTGAAGGTCCTTAGTTGTGCATTATTTGATCTCGTCTAATAGGGCGAAAAATAACAGCCGATGTTAGACTACTGACTGGAAACAATATGATAATGAAGGGGAATTATATTTATATGTTTGTTAATGCATGAGACGTCGATTTGAAATAATTTCTACCTCCCTCAATTCTGCATTTAATTGTTTTCTCCATGAATTCATGAATCCTGACTTTCATTATAACTAATATTAGGCCACTTCTAATGTAAGAGCTTAGCTTTCTTGTGATCAACTTCTGCGTCTACTAACTTTCACGTACACACGGCCTTTGTTGCATGACATGCCAGATAATCACACACGTTTTATCTTTGAAAATTTAGTTTATACACACTGTTTTTATTAGTTATATATATCATATCATATACCACCAATTCTCAGACTACATACCTCAGTACTACATACATCACGTCCATTAGCTCCGGCATCGCTGTATCTCACTCCAACAATAATCCGAATATGCTCGTATAAAAAACTCGTATTTCATTTGACGATTACTTTGTTATCTTCTCATCTCTTAGCATCTCTGGCTCCTACATTACGAATATCAAAGACACGTCCTTCTACAATACGAGAATCACAGAACACGTTCCCCTACATAAAAAATAACACAAACACGTCTTCCGACATTAAGAGTATCACATACACGACTTCCTACATTCCGATTATCACAGACACGTCCTCCTACATTACGATTATCATATAACAAGTTCTCCTACATTACGAGTATCACAGACACGTCCACCTACATTAAAAATAACACAAACACGTTTTCCGAAATTAAGAGTATAACAGACACGTCCTCCTACATTACGAGTATCACAGCACATGTCCTCCTACATTACGAGAACCACAGAACACGTCCTCCTACATTACAATTATCACAGACATGTCCTCCTACATTACAAGTATCACAGAACACGTCCTCCTACTTTACGATTATCACAGACACATCCTCCTTCATTACGAGTATCACATAACACGTTCTCCTACATTACGAGTATCACAGAACAAGTCCTCCTACATTACGATTATCACATAACACGTTCTCCTACATTACGAGTATCACTGACACGTCCTCCTAGATTACGATTATCACAGAACACGTCCTCATTCATTACGATTATCACATAACACGTTCTCCTACATTACGAGTATCACAGATGCGTCCTCCTACATTACGATTATTTCAGAACACGTCCTCCTACATTACGAGTATCACAGAAGACGTTCTCCTAGATTACGATTATCACAGAGACGTTCTTCTACATTACGATTATCACAGAATACATCCTCCTACATTACAAGTATCACAGAACACGTTTTCCTACATTACGAGTATCACAGATACCTCATACTACATTACGATTATCATAGACACGTTACCTACATTACGATTATCACAGACATGTCCTCCTACATAACGATTATCACAGAACACGTCCTGCTATACTACGATTATCACAGACACGTCCTCCGACATTACGATTATCACATAACACGTTCTCCTACATTACGAGTATCAATGACGCAATCTCCTACATTACGAGTATCACAGCCACGTCCTCCTACATTACGATTATCACAGACACGTCCTCCTACATTACGAGTATCACAGACACGTTCTCCTACATTACGAGTATAACAGACACGTTCTCCTACATTACGAGTATCACAGACACGTCCTCCTACACTACGATTATCACAGACACGTTCTCCTACATTACGATTATCACATAACACGTTCTCCTACATTACAAGTATCACAGACACGTTCTCCTACATTACGAGTATTACAGACACGTCCTCGAACATTACGAGTATCACAGATACGTCCTCCTACATTATGATTATCCCATAACACGTTCTCCTAAATTACGAGTATCACAGAATACGTCCTCCTACATTACACGTATCACATAACACGTTATCCTGCATTACGAGTATCACAGATACCTCCTACTACATTACGATTATCATATACCACGTTCACCTAAATTACGAGTATCAAAGACAAGTCCTCCTACATTACGATTATCACAGAACACGTTCTCCTACATTACGATTATCACAGAACACGTCCTCCTAAATTACGAGAATCACAGAACACGTTCTCCTACATTAAGAAATAACACAAACACGTCTTCCGACATTAAGAATGTAACAGACACATCCTCCTACATTACGATTATCACAGACACGTCCTCCTACATAACGATTATCACAGGACACGTTCTCCTACATACGAGTATCACAGAACACGTTGTCCTACATTACAAGTATCACCGATACCTCCTCCTACATTACGATTATCTCAGAACACGTCCTCCTACATTACGAGTATCACAGACATGTCCTTCTATATTACGCTTATCACAGAACAAGTTCTCCTACATTACGAGAATCACATACACGTTCTCCTACATTACGAGTATCACTGACACGTCCTCCTACATTACGATTATCACATAACACGTTCTCCTACATTACAATTATCACAGATGCGTCCTCCTACATTACGATTATTTCAGAACACGTCCTCCTAAATTACGAGTATCACAGAAGACGTTCTCCTAAATTACGAGTATCACAGACACGTCCTCCTACATTACGATTATAACAGAATACGTCCTCCTTCATTCCGATTATCACTGACACGTCCTCCTACATTACGATTATCACAGTACACGTCCTGCTACATCACGTTTATCACATAACACTTTCTCCTACATTCAAAATAACACAAACACGTTTTCCGACATTAAGAATATCTCATAACACGTCCTCCAACATTACCAGTATAACAGAACACGTCCTCCTACATTACGATTTTCATAGACACTTCCACCTACATTACGAATATCACAGACTCGTCCTCCTACGTTACGATTATCACAGAACACGTCCACCTACATTCCGATTATCACAGACACGTCCTCCTACATTACGATTATCACATTACACGTTCTCATACATAACGATTATAACAGATGCGTCCTCCTACATTACGTTTATCTCAGAACATGTCTTTCTACATTACACTTATCACAGAACACGAACTCCTACATTACGAGTATCACAGACATGTATTTCTACATTACGCTTATCACAGAACACGTCCTCCTACATTACGAGTATCACAGACATGTCTTTCTACATTACGCTTATCACAGACACGTCCTCCTACTTTACGCTCATCACAGAACACGTTCTCCTACATTACGATTATCTCAGAACACGTCCTCCTATATTAAGAGTATTACAGACACGTCCTCGAACATTACGAGTATCACAGACATGTCCTTTTACATTACGCTTATCACAGAACACGTTCTCATACATTACGAGTATCACAGACACGTCCTCCTACTTTACGATTATCGCAGAACACGTCCTCCTACATTACGATTATCATATAACACGTTCTCCTAAATTACGAGCATCACATATACGTCCTTCTACATTACGGTTATCACAGAATACGTCCTCCTACATTACTATTATCACATACAACGTTTTTTACATTACGAGTATCACAGATACCTCCTACTACATTACGATTATCACAGACCATGTTCAGCTACATTACGAGTATCAAAGACACGTCCTCCTACATTACGATTATCACAAAACACGTTCTCCGACATTCCGATTATCTCAGAACAAGTTCTCCTAATTTACGATTATCACAGACACGTTCTCCAACATTACGAGAATCACAGAACACGTTCTCCTACATTAAGAAATAACACAAACACGTCTTCCGACAATCAGAGTATAACAGACAAGTCCTCCTACATTACCAGTATCACAGAACACGTCCTCCTACATTACGATTGTCATAGACACGTCCACCTACATTACGATTATCACAGACTCGTCCACCTATATTACGATTATCACAGACACGTCCTCCTACATAACGATTATCACAGAACACGTCCTCCTACACTACGATTATCACAGACACGTCCTCGTACATTACGATTACCACATAACACGTTCTCCTACATTACGAGTATCACAGAACACGTTCTCCTACATTAAAAATAACACAAACACGTCTTCCACCATTAAGAGTATCACAGACACGCCCATCTTCATTACGAGAATCACAGAACAAGTCCTCCTAAATTACGATTATCATAGACACGTCCTCCTACATTACGATTATCACATAACACGTCCTCCTACATTATAAGTATCACAAAACACGTTCTCCTACATTACGAGTATCACAGACACGTCCTCCTAAATTACGTTTATCACAGAATACGTCCTCCTACATTACGAGTATCACAGGACACGTTCTCCTATATAAAAAGTATCACAGACACCTCCTCCTACATCACGATTATCTCAGAACACGTCCTCCTTCATTACGAGTATTACATACACGTCCTGCTACATTACGAGTATCACAGACACGTCATCCTACTTTACGATTATCACAGAACACGTCCTCCTACATTACGATTATCACAGATGCGTCCTCCTACATTACGATTATCTCAGAACAGGTTCTCCTACATTACATTACGATTATCACAGAACACATCCTCCTACAATAAGAGTATCACATATACGTTCTGCTAAATTATGACTATCACAGACACGTCCTTCTACATTACGATAATCATAGAACACGTTCTCCTACATTAAACATAACACAAACTAGTCTTCCGACAGTAAGAGTATCACAGACACGTCCTGCTACACTAAAAATAACACAAACACGTCTTCCGACATTAAGAGCATCACAGAACACGTCCTTCTACATTACGAGTATCACAGAACACGTCCTCTTACATTACGATTATCACAGACACGTCCTCCTACATTACGATCATCATAGAACACGTCCTCCTATATTACGACTATCAGAGACACGTCCTCCTTCATTACGATTATCAGAGACAAGTCCTCCTATTTTACGATTATCAGAGAACACGTCCTCCTACATTACGATTATCAGAGACACGTCCTTTTACATCATGATTATCAGAGAACACGTCCTCCTATATTACGACTTACAAAGACACGTCCTCCGAACATTACGAGTATCACAGACACTCCTCCTACATTACGATTATCAGAGAAAACGTCCTCCTATAATACGACTTACACAGAACACGTTCTCCTACATTACGAGTATCACAGACACGTCTTCCTACTTTACGATTATCACAGAACATGATGTCCTATATTACGTGTATCACAGAAACATCCTACTGCATTAAGATTATCACATAGCACGTCCTCCTACATTACGACTATCACAGATACGTCCTCCTACTTTTCGATTATCACAGAACACGTCCTCCTACATTACGACTATCACAGACACGTCCTCCTACATTACGATTATGACACAACACGTCCTACTACATTTCGACTATCACAGACACGACCTCCCACATTACGATTACACAGAACACGTTCTCCTACTTTACGACTATCACAGATACGTCCTCCTACTTTACGATTATCACAGAATATGTTTTCTTGCATTACGTGTATCACAGACACGTCCTTCTACCTTGCGAGTATCACAGAACACGTCCTCCTACATTACGATTATCACAGGCACGTCCTACTACATTTAGATTATCATAGACACGTCCTCCTAAATAACGATTATCACAGAAAACGTCCTCCTACATTACGATTATAACATAACACGTTATCCTACATTACGATTATCACATAGCACGTTATCCTACATTACGAGTATCACATACACGACCTCCTACATTACGGTTATCACAGATCACGTCCTCCTACATAAAAAATAACACAAACAAGTCATCCAATATTAAGAGTACCATAGACACGTCCTCAACATTACGAGTATCACAGAACACGTCCTCCTACATTACGAGAATCACAGAACACGTTCTCCTAATTTAAAAATAACACAAACACGTCTTCCGACATTAAAAGTATCACAGACACGCCCTCCTTCATTACGAGAATCACAGAACATGTCCTCCTACATTATGATTATCATAGACACGTCCTACTACATTACGATATTCACATAACACGTCCTCCTACATTACAAGAATCACAGAACACGTTCTCCTACATTAAAAATAACACAAACACGTCTTCCAACAATAAATGTATCACAGTCACGCCATCCTACATTACGAGTATCACAGAATACGTCCTCCTACATTACGATTATCACAGACACGTCCTCCTACATTACGATTATCATAGACACGTCTTCCTTCATTACGATTATCATATAACACGTTCTCTTACATTACGAGTGTCACAGATGCGTCCTCCTACATTACGACTATCACAGAACACTTCCTCCTACATTATGATTATCACATAAAACGTTTTCCTAAATTACGATTATCATATCACACTTTCTCCTACATTACGATTATCACATAACACGTTCTCCAACTTTACAATTATCACAGATGCGTCCTTCTACATTACGATTATCTCAGAACACGTCCTCCTACATTACAAGTATCACAAAACACGTTCTCCTACTTTACGTTGTATCACAGTCACGTCCTCCTACATTACGATTATCACAGAATATGTTTTCCTACATTACGTGTATCACATACACGTCCTCCTACATTGCGAGTATCACAGAACACGTCCTCCTACATTACGATTATCAAAGGCACGTCCTACTACATTACGATTATCATAGACACGTCCTCCTAAATTACGATTATCACAGAACACGTCCTCCTACATTACGAGTAAGACAGACATGTCTTTCTACATTACGCTTATCACAGAACACGTTCTCCTACATTACGAGTATCACAGACACGTCCTTCTACTTTACGCTTTTCACAGAACACGTTCTCCTACATTACGAGTATCACAGACACGTCTTCCTATTTTACGATTATCACAGAACACGTTCTCCTATATTACGTGTATCACAGAAACATCCTACGGCAGAAACATCCTACTGCAGATTATCGCAGAACACGTCCTCCTACATTACGACTATCACAGATACGTCTTCCTACATTTCGATTATCACAGAACACATCCTCCTACATTACGACTACCACAGTCACGTCCTCCTACATTACGATTATCACAGAACACGTTCTCCTGCTTTACGACTATCACAGATACGTCCTCCTACATTACGATTATCACAGAACACGTTCTCCTACATTACGAGTATCGCAGAACACTTTGTCCTACATTACATGTATGACATATGCCTCCTTCTACTTTACGATTATCACATAACACGTCCTCCTGCATTACGATTATCACAGAACAAGTCCTCCTACATTACGATTATCTCATAACACGTTCTCCTACATTACGAGTATCACTGACACGTCCTCCTAGATTACGATTATCACAGAACACGTCCTCATTCATTACGATTATCACATAACACGTTCTCCTACATTACGAGTATCATAGATGCGTCCTCCTACATTACGATTATTTCAGAACACGTCCTGCTACATTACGAGTATCACAGAAGACGTTCTTCTAAATTACGATTATCACAGAGATGTTCTTCTACATTACGATTATCACATAATACATCCTCCTACATTACAAGTATCACAGAACACGTTTTCCTACATTACGAGTATCACAGATACCTCCTACTACATTACGATTATCATAGACACGTTACCTACATTACGATTATCACAGACATGTCCTCCTACATTACGATTATCACAGAACACGTCCTGCTACACTACGATTATCACAGACACGTCCTCCGACATTACGATTATCACATAACACGTTCTCCTACATTACGAGTATCAATGAAGCAATCTCCTACATTACGAGTATCACAGCCACCTCCTCCTACATTACGATTATCACAGACACGTCCTCCTACATTACGAGTATCACAGACACGTTCTCCTACATTACGAGTATAACAGACACGTTCTCCTACATTACGAGTATCACAGACACGTCCTCCTACACTACGATTATCACAGACACGTTCTTCTACATTACGATTATCACATAACACGTTCTCCTACATTACAAGTATCACAGACACGTTCTCCTACATTATGAGTATTACAGACACGTCCTCGAACATTACGAGTATCACAGATACGTCCTCCTACTTTATGATTATCACATAACACGTTCTCATAAATTACGAGTATCACAGAATACGTCCTCCTACATTACACTTATCACATAACACGTTATCCTGCATTACGAGTATCACAGATACCTCCTACTACATTACGATTATTATATACCACGTTCACCTAAATTACGAGTATCAAAGACAAGTCCTCCTACATTACGATTATCACAGAACACGTTCTCCTACATTACGATTATCACAGAACACGTCCTCCTACATTACGAGAATCACAGAACACGTTCTCCTACATTAAGAAATAACAAAAACACGTCTTCCGACATTAAGAATGTAACAGACACATCCTCCTACATTACGATTATCACAGACACGTCCTCCTACATAACGATTATCACAGGACACGTTCTCCTACATTACGAGCATCACAGAACACGTTGTCCTACATTACAAGTATCACCGATACCTCCTCCTACATTACGATTATCTCAGAACACGTCCTCCTACATTACGAGTATCACAGACATGTCCTTCTATATTACGCTTATCACAGAACAAGTTCTCCTACATTACGAGTATCACATACACGTTCTCCTACATTACGAGTATCACTGACACGTCCTCCTACATTACGATTATCACATAACACGTTCTCCTACATTACAATTATCACAGATGCGTCCTCCTACATTACGATTATTTCAGAACACGTCCTCCTAAATTACGAGTATCACAGAAGACGTTCTCCTAAATTACGAGTATCACAGACACGTCCTCCTACATTACGATTATAACAGAATACGTCCTCCTTCATTCCGATTATCACAGACACGTCCTCCTACATTACGATTATCACAGTACACGTCCTGCTACATCACGTTTATCACATAACACGTTTCTCCTACATTCAAAATAACACAAACACGTTTTCCGACATTAACAATATCACATAACACGTCCTCCAACATTACCAGTATAACAGAACACGTCCTCCTACATTACGATTGTCATAGACACTTCCACCTACATTACGAACATCACAGACTCGTCCTCCTACGTTACGATTATCACAGAACACGTCCACCTACATTCCGATTATCACAGACACGTCCTCCTACATTACGATTATCACATTACACGTTCTCATACATAACGATTATAACAGATGCGTCCTCCTACATTACGTTTATCTCAGAACATGTCTTTCTACATTACACTTATCACAGAACACGTCCTCCTACATTACGAGTATCACAGACATGTCTTTCTACATTACGCTTATCACAGACACGTCCTCCTACTTTACGCTTATCACAGAACACGTTCTCCTACATTACGATTATCTCAGAACACGTCCTCCTATATTAAGAGTATTACAGACACGTCCTCGAACATTACGAGTATCACAGACATGTCCTTTTACATTACGCTGATCACAGAACACGTTCTCATACATTACGAGTATCACAGATACGTCCTCCTACTTTACGATTATCGCAGAACACGTCCTCCTACATTACGATTATCATATAACACGTTTTCTTACATTACGAGTATCACAGATACCTCCTACTACATTACGATTATCACAGACCATGTTCACCTACATTACGAGTATCAAAGACACGTCCTCCTACATTACGATTAAAACAGAACACGTTCTCCGACATTGCGATTATCACAGAACAAGTTCTCCTAATTTACGATTATCACAGACACGTTCTCCAACATTACGAGAATCACAGAACACGTTCTCCTACATTAAGAAATAACACAAACACGTCTTCCGACAATAAGAGTATAACAGACAAGTCCTCCTACATTACCAGTATCACAGAACACGTCCTCCTACATTACGATTGTCATAGACACGTCCACCTACATTACGATTATCACAGACTCGTCCACCTATATTACGATTATCACAGACACGTCCTCCTACATAACGATTATCACAGAACACGTCCTCCTACACTACGATTATCACAGACACGTCCTCGTACATTACGATTACCACATAACACGTTCTCCTACATTACGAGTATCACAGAACACGTTCTCCTACATTAAAAATAACACAAACACGTCTTCCACCATTAAGAGTATCACAGACACGCCCATCTTCATTACGAGAATCACAGAACAAGTCCTCCTAAATTACGATTATCATAGACACGTCCTCCTACATTACGATTATCACATAACACGTGCTCCTACATTACGAGAATCACAAAACACGTTCTCCTACATTAAAAATAACACATACACGTCTTCCGACATTAAGAGTATCACAGACACGCCCTCCTACATTACGAGTATCACATAACACGTCCTCTTACATTACGATTATCACAGATGCGTCCTCCTACATTACGATTATCTCAGAAAACGTCCTCCTACATTATAAGTATCACAAAACACGTTCTCCTACATTACGAGTATCACAGACATGTCCTCCTAAATTACGATTATCACAGAATACGTCCTCCTACATTACGAGTATCACAGGACACGTTCTCCTATATAAAAAGTATCACAGACACCTCCTCCTACATCACGATTATCTCAGAACACGTCCTCCTTCATTACGAGTATTACAGACACGTCCTGCTACATTACGAGTATCACAGACACGTCCTCCTACTTTACGATTATCACAGAACACGTCCTCCTACATTACGATTATCACAGATGCGTCCTCCTACATTACGATTATCTCAGAACAGGTTCTCCTACATTACATTACGATTATCACAGAACACATCCTCCTACAATAAGAGTATCACATATCTATCTATCTATCTATTGACCTTTCGAGCTGTAACCGGCCCATAGGGCGTAGACCAAGATACACCTTCTCCTATATGAATTTTTGTTCTAGCAGTTTTCTTTTAAAGATATTTTATTAAATCTCGCCATCTGTCTCTGTTCTGTGCAAGCAGTTCTATCTCATTGAGGGAGCCGATTCCTGCTGCTCTTGCCTCTCTCATCAATGTTCTTCTCAGTGTCTCCCTGGGTCTTCCTCTTTTCTTTTACCTGTTGTTTCCCATATGAGGGCTTGCTTTGCTATTCGATTATTATCTCTTCTCATCACATGTCCAACGTATGACCATCGTCTTTTCTTTATTACTGAAGATATTAGTGGTTGATTGGCGATTTCTCTAATTTCCTCGTTTGTTTTGAATTCATTCCATTCTATACCAAGTATTTTCCTTAGACATTTATCTTCGAATGCGTTCAACTTTGTTTCTATATCTCTTGTTGTTTTCCAGCTTTCACACGCATACGTAAGGGTTGATAGTACATTTGATTTGAATAGCCTAAGTTTTGTGTTTGTGCTAATGAGTTTTGATTTCCACAACTTTTCAAGGCTTCTGAAAGACATTGCTGCTTTAGCCAGTCTGATTCTAATTTCTTTGCTCGTATCCCCTTCTCGATCAATGTGACTTCCAGTGTGTATCACATATACGTTCTGCTAAATTATGACTATCACAGACACGTCCTTCTACATTACGATAATCATAGAACACGTTCTCCTACATTAAACATAACGCAAACTAGTCTTCCGACAGTAAGAGTATCACAGACACGTCCTGCTACATTAAAAATAACACAAACACGTCTTCCGACATTAAGAGCATCACAGAACACGTCCTTCTACATTACGAGTATCACAGAACACGTCCTCTTACATTACGATTATCACAGACACGTCCTCCTACATTACGATCATCATAGAACACGTCCTCCTATATTACGACTATCAGAGACACGTCCTCCTTCATTACGATTATCAGAGACAAGTCCTCCTGTATTACGATTATCAGAGAACACGTCCTCCTACATTACGATTATCAGAGACACGTCCTATTACATCATGATTATCAGAGAACACGTCCTTCTATATTACGACTTACAAAGACACGTCCTCCTACATTACGAGTATCACAGACACGTCCTCCTACATTACGATTATCAGAGAAAACGTCCTCCTATAATACGACTTACACAGAACACGTTCTCCTACATTACGAGTATTACAGACACGTCTTCCTACTTTACGATTATCACAGAACATGATGTCCTATATTACGTGTATCACAGAAACGTCCTACTGCATTAAGATTATCACATAGCACGTCCTCCTACATTACGACTATCACAGATACGTCCTCCTACTTTTCGATTATCACAGAACACGTCATCCTACATTACGACTATCACAGACATGTCCTCCTACATTACGATTATGACAGAACACGTCCTACTACATTTCGACTATCACAGACACGTCCTCCCACATTACGATTAACACAGAACACGTTCTCCTACTTTACGACTATCACAGATACGTCCTCCTACTTTACGATTATCACAGAATATGTTTTCTTGCATTACGTGTATCACAGACACGTCCTTCTACCTTGCGAGTATCACAGAACACGTCCTCCTACATTACGATTATCACAGGCACGTCCTACTACATTTAGATTATCATAGACACGTCCTACTAAATAACGATTATCACAGAACACGTCCTCCTACATTACGATTATAACATAACACGTTATCCTACATTACGATTATCACATAGCACGTTATCCTACATTACGAGTATCACGTACACGACCTCCTACATTACGGTTATCACAGATCACGTCCTCCTACATAAAAAATAACACAAACAAGTCATCCAATATTAAGAGTACCATAGACACGTCCTCAACATTACAAGTATCACAGAACACGTCCTCCTACATTACGAGAATCACAGAACACGTTCTCCTAATTTAAAAATAACACAAACACGTCTTCCGACATTAAAAGTATCACAGATACGCCCTCCTTCATTACGAGAATCACAGAACATGTCCTCCTACATTATGATTATCATAGACACGTCCTACTACATTACGATATTCACATAACACGTCCTCCTACATTACAAGAATCACAGAACACGTTCTCCTACATTAAAATAACACAAACACGTCTTCCAACATTAAATGTATCACAGACACGCCATCCTACATTACGAGTATCACAGAATACGTCCTTCTACATTACGATTATCACAGACACGTCCTCCTACATTACGATTATCATAGACACGTCTTCCTTCATTACGATTATCACAGAACACGTTCTCTTACATTACGAGTATCACAGATGCGTCCCCCTACATTACGACTATCACAGAACACTTCCTCCTACATTATGATTATCACATGAAACGTTCTCCTAAATTACGATTATCATATCACACTTTCTCCTACATTACGATTATCACATAACACGTTCTCCAACTTTACAATTATCACAGATGCGTCCTCCTACATTACGATTATCTCAGAACACGTCCTCCTACATTACAAGTATCACAAAACACGTTCTCCTACTTTACGAGTATCACAGTCACGTCCTCCTACATTACGATTATCACAGAATATGTTTTCCTACATTACGTGTATCACATACACGTCCTCCTACATTGAGAGTATCACAGAACACGTCCTCCTACATTACGATTATCAAAGGCACGTCCTACTACATTACGATTATCATAGACACGTCCTCCTAAATTACGATTATCACAGAACACGTCCTCCTACATTACGAGTAAGACAGACATGTCTTTCTACATTACGCTTATCACAGAACACGTTCTCCTACATTACGAGTATCACAGACACGTCCTTCTACTTTACGCTTTTCACAGAACACGTTCTCCTACATTACGAGTATCACAGACACGTCTTCCTACTTTACGATTATCACAGAACACGTTCTCCTATATTACGTGTATCACAGAAACATCCTACGGCAGAAACATCCTACTGCAGATTATCGCAGAACACGTCCTCCTACATTACGACTATCACAGATACGTCTTCCTACATTTCGATTATCACAGAACACATCCTCCTACATTACGACTACCACAGTCACGTCCTCCTACATTACGATTATCACAGAACACGTCCTACTACATTTCGACTATCACAGACACGTCCTCCCACATTACGATTATCACAGAACACGTTCTCCTGCTTTACGACTATCACAGATACGTCCTCCTACATTACGATTATCACAGAATATGTTTTCCTACATTACGTGCATCACATACACGTCCTCCTACATTGCGAGTATCATAGAACACGTCCTCCTACATTACGATTATCAAAGGCACGTCCTACTACATTACGATTATCATAGACACGTCCTCCTAAATTACGATTATCACAGAACACGTCCTCCTACATTACGATTGTCAAAAACACGTTATCCCACATTAAGAGTATCACAGACACGACCTCCTACATTACGATTTTCACAAAACCCGTTCTACATCATTACAATTATCACAAATGCGTCCTCCCACATTACAATTGTCTCAGAACACTTCCTCCTACATTACTAGTATTACAGACACGTCCTCCATCATTACGAGTATCACAGACACGTCCTTCTACCTTACGATTATGGCAGACCACGCTCTCCTATATTAGGAGTATGACAGAGAAGTCCTCCTGCATTACGATTATCACAGAACACGTCCTCCTACATTACGATTATCATATAAAATGTTTTCTTACATTACGAGTATCACAGAAGACGTCCACCTACATTACGATTATCACATAACACGTTCACCTACATTACGATTATCACAGATGCGCCCTCCTACATTACGATTATCTCAGAACACGTTCTACTACATTACATTACGTGTATCACAGAAGACGTTGTCCTAAATTACGAGTATCACAGACACGTCCTCCTACATTACGATTATCTCAGAATATGTCCTCCTACATTACAAGTATCACATAACACGTTTTCCTACTTTACGAGTATCACTGATACCTCCTACTACGTTACGATTATCACAGAACACGGTCACCTACATTACGAGTATCACAGACACGCCCTCCTACATAACGATTATCACATACACGTCCTCCTACAGTACGATTATCACAGAACACGTTCTCCTACATTACGATTATCAGAGAAAACGTCCTCTTATAATACGACTTACACAGAACACGTTCTCCTACATTACGAGTATCACAGACACGTATTCCTACTTTACGATTATCACAGAACATAATCTCCTATATTACGTGTATCACAGAAACGTCCTACTGCATTAAGATTATCACATAGCACGTCCTCCTACATTACGACTATCACAGATACGTCCTCCTACTTTTCGATAATCACAGAACACGTCATCCTACATTACGACTATCACAGACACGTCCTCCTACATTACGATTATGACAGAACACGTCCTACTACATTTCGACTATCACAGACACGTCCTCCCACATTACGATTAACACAGAACACGTCCTCCTACTTTACGATTATCACAGAATATGTTTTCTTGAATTACGTGTATCACAGACACGTCCTTCTACCTTGCGAGTATCACAGAACACGTCCTCCTACATTACGATTATCACAGGCACGTCCTACTACATTTAGATTATCATAGACACGTCCTACTACATTTAGATTATCATAGACACGTCCTACTAAATAACGATTATCACAGAACACGTCCTCCTACATTACGATTATACATAACACGTTATCCTACATTACGATTATCACATAGCACGTTATCCTACATTACGAGTATCACATACACGACCTCCTACATTACGGTTATCACAGATCACGTCCTCCTACATTAAAAATAACACAAACAAGTCATCCAATATTAAGAGTACCATAGACACGTCCTCAACATTACGAGTATCACAGAACACGTCCTCCTACATTACGAGAATCACAGAACACGTCCTCCTAATTTAAAATAACACAAAAACGTCTTCCGACATTAAAAGTATCACAGACACGCCCTCCTTCATTACGAGAATCACAGAACACGTCCTCCTACATTATGATTATCATAGACACGTCCTACTACATTACGATATTCACATAACACGTCCTCCTACATTACAAGAATCACAGAACACGTTCTCCTACATTAAAAATAACACAAACACGTCTTCCAACATTAAATGTATCACAGACACGCCATCCTACATTACGAGTATCACAGAATACGTCCTCCTACATTACGATTATCACAGACACGTCCTCCTACATTACGATTATCATAGACACGTCTTCCTTCATTACGATTATCACATAACACGTTCTCCAACTTTACAATTATCACAGATGCGTCCTCCTACATTACGATTATCTCAGAACACGTCCTCCTACATTACAAGTATCACAAAACACGTTCTCCTACTTTACGAGTATCACAGTCACGTCCTCCTAAATTACGATTATCACAGAATACGTCCTCCTACATTACGAGTATCACAGGACACGTTCTCCTATATAAAAATATCACAGACACCTCCTCCTACATCACGATTATCTCAGAACACGTCCTCCTTCATTACGAGTATTACAGACACGTCCTGCTACATTACGAGTATCACAGACACGTCCTCCTACTTTACGATTTTCACAGAACACGTCCTCCTACATTACGATTATCACAGATGCGTCCTCCTACATTACGATTATCTCAGAACAGGTTCTCCTACATTACATTACGATTATCACAGAACACATCCTCCTACAATAAGAGTATCACATATACGTTCTGCTAAATTATGACTATCACAGACACGTCCTTCTACATTACGATAATCATAGAACACGTTCTCCTACATTAAACATAACACAAACTAGTCTTCCGACAGTAAGAGTATCACAGACACGTCCTGCTACATTAAAAATAACACAAACACGTCTTCCGACATTAAGAGCATCACAGAACACGTCCTTCTACATTACGAGTATCACAGAACACGTCCTCTTACATTACGATTATCACAGACACGTCCTCCTACATTACGATCATCATAGAACACGTCCTCCTATTTTACGACTATCAGAGACACGTCCTCCTTCATTACGATTATCAGAGACAAGTCCTCCTGTATTACGATTATCAGAGAACACGTCCTCCTACATTACGATTATCAGAGACACGTCCTTTTACATCATGATTATCAGAGAACACGTCCTCCTATATTACGACTTACAAAGACACGTCCTCCTACATTACGAGTATCACAGACACGTCCTCCTACATTACGATTATCAGAGAAAACGTCCTCCTATAATACGACTTACACAGAACACGTTCTCATACATTACGAGTATTACAGACACGTCTTCCTACTTTACGATTATCACAGAACATGATCTCCTATATTACGTGTATCACAGAAACGTCCTACTGCATTAAGATTATCACATAGCACGTCCTCCTACATTACGACTATCACAGATACGTCCTCCTACTTTTCGATTATCACAGAACATGTCATCCTACATTACGACTATCACAGACATGTCCTCCTACATTACGATTATGACAGAACACGTCCTACTACATTTCGACTATCACAGACACGTCCTCCCACATTACGATTAACACAGAACACGTTCTCCTACTTTACGACTATCACAGATACGTCCTCCTACTTTACGATTATCACAGAATATGTTTTCTTGCATTACGTGTATCACAGACACGTCCTTCTACCTTGCGAGTATCACAGAACACGTCCTCCTACATTACGATTATCACAGGCACGTCCTACTACATTTAGATTATCATAGACACGTCCTACTAAATAACGATTATCACAGAACACGTCCTCCTACATTACGATTATAACATAACACGTTATCCTACATTACGATTATCACATAGCACGTTATCCTACATTACGAGTATCACATACACGACCTCCTACATTACGGTTATCACAGATCACGTCCTCCTACATAAAAAAATAACACAAACAAGTCATCCAATATTAAGAGTACCATAGACACGTCCTCAACATTACAAGTATCACAGAACACGTCCTCCTACATTACGAGAATCACAGAACACGTTCTCCTAATTTAAAAATAACACAAACACGTCTTCCGACATTAAAAGTATCACAGATACGCCCTCCTTCATTACGAGAATCACAGAACATGTCCTCCTACATTATGATTATCATAGACACGTCCTACTACATTACGATATTCACATAACACGTCCTCCTACATTACAAAAATCACAGAACACGTTCTCCTACATTAAAAATAACACAAACACGTCTTCCAACATTAAATGTATCACAGACACGCCATCCTACATTACGAGTATCACAGAATACGTCCTCCTACATTACGATTATCACAGACACGTCCTCCTACATTACGATTATCATAGACACGTCTTCCTTCATTACGATTATCACAGAACACGTTCTCTTACATTACGAGTATCACAGATGCGTCCCCCTACATTACGACTATCACAGAACACTTCCTCCTACATTATGATTATCACATAAAACGTTCTCCTAAATTACGATTATCATATCACACTCTCTCCTACATTACGATTATCACATAACACGTTCTCCAACTTTACAATTATCACAGATGCGTCCTCCTACATTACGATTATCTCAGAACACGTCCTCCTACATTACAAGTATCACAAAACACGTTCTCCTACTTTACGAGTATCACAGTCACGTCCTCCTACATTACGATTATCACAGAATATGTTTTCCTACATTACATGTATCACATACACGTCCTCCTACATTGAGAGTATCACAGAACACGTCCTCCTACATTACGATTATCAAAGGCACGTCCTACTACATTACGATTATCATAGACACGTCCTCCTAAATTACGATTATCACAGAACACGTCCTCCTACATTACGAGCAAGACAGACATGTCTTTCTACATTACGCTTATCACAGAACACGTTCTCCTACATTACGAGTATCACAGACACGTCCTTCTACTTTACGCTTTTCACAGAACACGTTCTCCTACATTACGAGTATCACAGAACACTTCCTCCTATATTATGATTATCACATAAAACGTTCTCCTAAATTACGATTATCATATCACAATTTCTCCTACATTACGATTATCACATAACACGTTCTCCAACTTTACAATTATCACAGATGCGTCCTCCTACATTACGATTATCTCAGAACACGTCCTCCTACATTACAAGTATCACAAAACACGTTCTCCTACTTTACGAGTATCACAGTCACGTCCTCCTAAATTACGATTATCACAGAATACGTCCTCCTACATTACGAGTATCACAGGACACGTTCTCCTATATAAAAAGTATCACAGACACCTCCTCCTACATCACGATTATCTCAGAACACGTCCTCCTTCATTACGAGTATTACAGACACGTCCTGCTACATTACGAGTATCACAGACACGTCCTCCTACTTTACGATTTTCACAGAACACGTCCTCCTACATTACGATTATCACAGATGCGTCCTCCTACATTACGATTATCTCAGAACAGGTTCTCCTACATTACATTACGATTATCACAGAACACATCCTCCTACAATAAGAGTATCACATATACGTTCTGCTAAATTATGACTATCACAGACACGTCCTTCTACATTACGATAATCATAGAACACGTTCTCCTACATTAAACATAACACAAACTAGTCTTCCGACAGTAAGAGTATCACAGACACGTCCTGCTACATTAAAAATAACACAAACACGTCTTCCGACATTAAGAGCATCACAGAACACGTCCTTCTACATTACGAGTATCACAGAACACGTCCTCTTACATTACGATTATCACAGACACGTCCTCCTACATTACGATCATCATAGAACACGTCCTCCTATTTTACGACTATCAGAGACACGTCCTCCTTCATTACGATTATCAGAGACAAGTCCTCCTGTATTACGATTATCAGAGAACACGTCCTCCTACATTACGATTATCAGAGACACGTCCTTTTACATCATGATTATCAGAGAACACGTCCTCCTATATTACGACTTACAAAGACACGTCCTCCTACATTACGAGTATCACAGACACGTCCTCCTACATTACGATTATCAGAGAAAACGTCCTCCTATAATACGACTTACACAGAACACGTTCTCCTACATTACGAGTATTACAGACACGTCTTCCTACTTTACGATTATCACAGAACATGATCTCCTATATTACGTGTATCACAGAAACGTCCTACTGCATTAAGATTATCACATAGCACGTCCTCCTACATTACGACTATCACAGATACGTCCTCCTACTTTTCGATTATCACAGAACACGTCATCCTACATTACGACTATCACAGACATGTCCTCCTACATTACTATTATGACAGAACACGTCCTACTACATTTCGACTATCACAGACACGTCCTCCCACATTACGATTAACACAGAACACGTTCTCCTACTTTACGACAATCACAGATACGTCCTCCTACTTTACGATTATCACAGAATATGTTTTCTTGCATTACGTGTATCACAGACACGTCCTTCAACCTTGCGAGTATCACAGAACACGTCCTCCTACATTACGATTATCACAGGCACGTCCTACTACATTTAGATTATCATAGACACGTCCTACTAAATAACGATTATCACAGAACACGTCCTCCTACATTACGATTATAACATAACACGTTATCCTACATTACGATTATCACATAGCACGTTATCCTACATTACGAGTATCACATACACGACCTCCTACATTACGGTTATCACAGATCACGTCCTCCTACATAAAAAATAACACAAATAAGTCATCCAATATTAAGAGTACCATAGACACGTCCTCACATTACAAGTATCACAGAACACGTCCTCCTACATTACGAGAATCACAGAACACGTTCTCCTAATTTAAAAATAACACAAACACGTCTTCCGACATTAAAAGTATCACAGATACGCCCTCCTTCATTACGAGAATCACAGAACATGTCCTCCTACATTATGATTATCATAGACACGTCCTACTACATTACGATATCACATAACACGTCCTCCTACATTACAAAAATCACAGAACACGTTCTCCTACATTAAAAATAACACAAACACGTCTTCCAACATTAAATGTATCACAGACACGCCATCCTACATTACGAGTATCACAGAATACGTCCTCCTACATTACGATTATCACAGACACGTCCTCCTACATTACGATTATCATAGACACGTCTTCCTTCATTACGATTATCACAGAACACGTTCTCTTACATTACGAGTATCACAGATGCGTCCCCCTACATTACGACTATCACAGAACACTTCCTTCTACATTATGATTATCACATAAAACGTTCTCCTAAATTACGATTATCATATCACACTCTCTCCTACATTACGATTATCACATAACACGTTCTCCAACTTTACAATTATCACAGATGCGTCCTCCTACATTACGATTATCTCAGAACACGTCCTCCTACATTACAAGTATCACAAAACACGTTCTCCTACTTTACGAGTATCACAGTCACGTCCTCCTAAATTACGATTATCACAGAATACGTCCTCCTACATTACGAGTATCACAGGACACGTTCTCCTATATAAAAAGTATCACAGACACCTCCTCCTACATCACGATTATCTCAGAACACGTCCTCCTTCATTACGAGTATTACAGACACGTCCTGCTACATTACGAGTATCACAGACACGTCCTCCTACTTACGATTTTCACAGAACACGTCCTCCTACATTACGATTATCACAGATGCGTCCTCCTACATTACGATTATCTCAGAACAGGTTCTCCTACATTACATTACGATTATCACAGAACACATCCTCCTACAATAAGAGTATCACATATACGTTCTGCTAAATTATGACTATCACAGACACGTCCTTCTACATTACGATAATCATAGAACACGTTCTCCTACATTAAACATAACACAAACTAGTCTTCCGACAGTAAGAGTATCACAGACACGTCCTGCTACATTAAAAATAACACAAACACGTCTTCCGACATTAAGAGCATCACAGAACACGTCCTTCTACATTACGAGTATCACAGAACACGTCCTCTTACATTACGATTATCACAGACACGTCCTCCTACATTACGATCATCATAGAACACGTCCTCCTATTTTACGACTATCAGAGACACGTCCTCCTTCATTACGATTATCAGAGACAAGTCCTCCTGTATTACGATTATCAGAGAACACGTCCTCCTACATTACGATTATCAGAGACACGTCCTTTTACATCATGATTATCAGAGAACACGTCCTCCTATATTACGACTTACAAAGACACGTCCTCCTACATTACGAGTATCACAGACACGTCCTCCTACATTACGATTATCAGAGAAAACGTCCTCCTATAATACGACTTACACAGAACACGTTCTCCTACATTACGAGTATTACAGACACGTCTTCCTACTTTACGATTATCACAGAACATGATCTCCTATATTACGTGTATCACAGAAACGTCCTACTGCATTAAGATTATCACATAGCACGTCCTCCTACATTACGACTATCACAGATACGTCCTCCTACTTTTCGATTATCACAGAACATGTCATCCTACATTACGACTATCACAGACATGTCCTCCTACATTACGATTATGACAGAACACGTCCTACTACATTTCGACTATCACAGACACGTCCTCCCACATTACGATTAACACAGAACACGTTCTCCTACTTTACGACTATCACAGATACGTCCTCCTACTTTACGATTATCACAGAATATGTTTTCTTGCATTACGTGTATCACAGACACGTCCTTCTACCTTGCGAGTATCACAGAACACGTCCTCCTACATTACGATTATCACAGGCACGTCCTACTACATTTAGATTATCATAGACACGTCCTACTAAATAACGATTATCACAGAACACGTCCTCCTACATTACGATTATAACATAACACGTTATCCTACATTACGATTATCACATAGCACGTTATCCTACATTACGAGTATCACATACACGACCTCCTACATTACGGTTATCACAGATCACGTCCTCCTACATAAAAAATAACACAAACAAGTCATCCAATATTAAGAGTACCATAGACACGTCCTCAACATTACAAGTATCACAGAACACGTCCTCCTACATTACGAGAATCACAGAACACGTTCTCCTAATTTAAAAATAACACAAACACGTCTTCCGACATTAAAAGTATCACAGATACGCCCTCCTTCATTACGAGAATCACAGAACATGTCCTCCTACATTATGATTATCATAGACACGTCCTACTACATTACGATATTCACATAACACGTCCTCCTACATTACAAAAATCACAGAACACGTTCTCCTACATTAAAAATAACACAAACACGTCTTCCAACATTAAATGTATCACAGACACGCCATCCTACATTACGAGTATCACAGAATACGTCCTCCTACATTACGATTATCACAGACACGTCCTCCTACATTACGATTATCATAGACACGTCTTCCTTCATTACGATTATCACAGAACACGTTCTCTTACATTACGAGTATCACAGATGCGTCCCCCTACATTACGACTATCACAGAACACTTCCTCCTACATTATGATTATCACATAAAACGTTCTCCTAAATTACGATTATCATATCACACTCTCTCCTACATTACGATTATCACATAACACGTTCTCCAACTTTACAATTATCACAGATGCGTCCTCCTACATTACGATTATCTCAGAACACGTCCTCCTACATTACAAGTATCACAAAACACGTTCTCCTACTTTACGAGTATCACAGTCACGTCCTCCTACATTACGATTATCACAGAATATGTTTTCCTACATTACATGTATCACATACACGTCCTCCTACATTGAGAGTATCACAGAACACGTCCTCCTACATTACGATTATCAAAGGCACGTCCTACTACATTACGATTATCATAGACACGTCCTCCTAATTACGATTATCACAGAACACGTCCTCCTACATTACGAGCAAGACAGACATGTCTTTCTACATTACGCTTATCACAGAACACGTTCTCCTACATTACGAGTATCACAGACACGTCCTTCTACTTTACGCTTTTCACAGAACACGTTCTCCTACATTACGAGTATCACAGAACACTTCCTCCTATATTATGATTATCACATAAAACGTTCTCCTAAATTACGATTATCATATCACAATTTCTCCTACATTACGATTATCACATAACACGTTCTCCAACTTTACAATTATCACAGATGCGTCCTCCTACATTACGATTATCTCAGAACACGTCCTCCTACATTACAAGTATCACAAAACACGTTCTCCTACTTTACGAGTATCACAGTCACGTCCTCCTAAATTACGATTATCACAGAATACGTCCTCCTACATTACGAGTATCACAGGACACGTTCTCCTATATAAAAAGTATCACAGACACCTCCTCCTACATCACGATTATCTCAGAACACGTCCTCCTTCATTACGAGTATTACAGACACGTCCTGCTACATTACGAGTATCACAGACACGTCCTCCTACTTTACGATTTTCACAGAACACGTCCTCCTACATTACGATTATCACAGATGCGTCCTCCTACATTACGATTATCTCAGAACAGGTTCTCCTACATTACATTACGATTATCACAGAACACATCCTCCTACAATAAGAGTATCACATATACGTTCTGCTAAATTATGACTATCACAGACACGTCCTTCTACATTACGATAATCATAGAACACGTTCTCCTACATTAAACATAACACAAACTAGTCTTCCGACAGTAAGAGTATCACAGACACGTCCTGCTACATTAAAAATAACACAAACACGTCTTCCGACATTAAGAGCATCACAGAACACGTCCTTCTACATTACGAGTATCACAGAACACGTCCTCTTACATTACGATTATCACAGACACGTCCTCCTACATTACGATCATCATAGAACACGTCCTCCTATTTTACGACTATCAGAGACACGTCCTCCTTCATTACGATTATCAGAGACAAGTCCTCCTGTATTACGATTATCAGAGAACACGTCCTCCTACATTACGATTATCAGAGACACGTCCTTTTACATCATGATTATCAGAGAACACGTCCTCCTATATTACGACTTACAAAGACACGTCCTCCTACATTACGAGTATCACAGACACGTCCTCCTACATTACGATTATCAGAGAAAACGTCCTCCTATAATACGACTTACACAGAACACGTTCTCCTACATTACGAGTATTACAGACACGTCTTCCTACTTTACGATTATCACAGAACATGATCTCCTATATTACGTGTATCACAGAAACGTCCTACTGCATTAAGATTATCACATAGCACGTCCTCCTACATTACGACTATCACAGATACGTCCTCCTACTTTTCGATTATCACAGAACACGTCATCCTACATTACGACTATCACAGACATGTCCTCCTACATTACTATTATGACAGAACACGTCCTACTACATTTCGACTATCACAGACACGTCCTCCCACATTACGATTAACACAGAACACGTTCTCCTACTTTACGACAATCACAGATACGTCCTCCTACTTTACGATTATCACAGAATATGTTTTCTTGCATTACGTGTATCACAGACACGTCCTTCAACCTTGCGAGTATCACAGAACACGTCCTCCTACATTACGATTATCACAGGCACGTCCTACTACATTTAGATTATCATAGACACGTCCTACTAAATAACGATTATCACAGAACACGTCCTCCTACATTACGATTATAACATAACACGTTATCCTACATTACGATTATCACATAGCACGTTATCCTACATTACGAGTATCACATACACGACCTCCTACATTACGGTTATCACAGATCACGTCCTCCTACATAAAAAATAACACAAATAAGTCATCCAATATTAAGAGTACCATAGACACGTCCTCAACATTACAAGTATCACAGAACACGTCCTCCTACATTACGAGAATCACAGAACACGTTCTCCTAATTTAAAAATAACACAAACACGTCTTCCGACATTAAAAGTATCACAGATACGCCCTCCTTCATTACGAGAATCACAGAACATGTCCTCCTACATTATGATTATCATAGACACGTCCTACTACATTACGATATTCACATAACACGTCCTCCTACATTACAAAAATCACAGAACACGTTCTCCTACATTAAAAATAACACAAACACGTCTTCCAACATTAAATGTATCACAGACACGCCATCCTACATTACGAGTATCACAGAATACGTCCTCCTACATTACGATTATCACAGACACGTCCTCCTACATTACGATTATCATAGACACGTCTTCCTTCATTACGATTATCACAGAACACGTTCTCTTACATTACGAGTATCACAGATGCGTCCCCCTACATTACGACTATCACAGAACACTTCCTTCTACATTATGATTATCACATAAAACGTTCTCCTAAATTACGATTATCATATCACACTCTCTCCTACATTACGATTATCACATAACACGTTCTCCAACTTTACAATTATCACAGATGCGTCCTCCTACATTACGATTATCTCAGAACACGTCCTCCTACATTACAAGTATCACAAAACACGTTCTCCTACTTTACGAGTATCACAGTCACGTCCTCCTACATTACGATTATCACAGAATATGTTTTCCTACATTACATGTATCACATACACGTCCTCCTACATTGAGAGTATCACAGAACACGTCCTCCTACATTACGATTATCAAAGGCACGTCCTACTACATTACGATTATCATAGACACGTCCTCCTAAATTACGATTATCACAGAACACGTCCTCCTACATTACGAGCAAGACAGACATGTCTTTCTACATTACGCTTATCACAGAACACGTTCTCCTACATTACGAGTATCACAGACACGTCCTTCTACTTTACGCTTTTCACAGAACACGTTCTCCTACATTACGAGTATCACAGACACGTCTTCCTACTTTACGATTATCACAGAACACGTTCTCCTATATTACGTGTATCACAGAAACATCCTACGGCAGAAACATCCTACTGCAGATTATCGCAGAACACGTCCTCCTACATTACGACTATCACAGATATGTCTTCCTACATTTCGATTATCACAGAACACATCCTCCTACATTACGACTACCACAGTCACGTCCTCCTACATTACGATTATCACAGAACACGTCCTACTACATTTCGACTATCACAGACACGTCCTCCCACATTACGATTATCACAGAACACGTTCTCCTGCTTTACGACTATCACAGATACGTCCTCCTACATTACGATTATCACAGAATATGTTTTCCTACACTACGTGCATCACATACACGTCCTCCTACATTGCGAGTATCATAGAACACGTCCTCCTACATTACGATTATCAAAGGCACGTCCTACTACATTACGATTATCATAGACACGTCCTCCTAAATTACGATTATCACAGAACACGTCCTCCTACATTACGATTGTCAAAAACACGTTATCCCACATTAAGAGTATCACAGACACGACCTCCTACATTACGATTTTCACAAAACCCGTTCTCCATCATTACAATTATCACAAATGCGTCCTCCTACAATAGGATTATCTCAGAACACGTTCTCCTACATTACATTACGAGTTTCACAGAAGACGTTCTCCTACATTACATGTATCACAGACACCTCCTCCCACATTACAATTGTCTCAGAACACTTCCTCCTACATTACTAGTATTACAGACACGTCCTCCATCATTACGAGTATCACAGACACGTCCTTCTACCTTACGATTATGGCAGACCACGCTCTCCTATATTAGGAATATGACAGAGAAGTCCTCCTGCATTACGATTATCACAGAACACGTCCTCCTACATTACGATTATCATATAAAATGTTTTCCTACATTACGAGTATCACAGAACACGTCCACCTACATTACGATTATCACATAACACGTTCACCTACATTACGATTATCACAGATGCGCCCTCCTACATTACGATTATCTCAGAACACGTTCTACTACATTACATTACGTGTATCACAGAAGACGTTGTCCTAAATTACGAGTATCACAGACACGTCCTCCTACATTACGATTATCTCAGAATATGTCCTCCTACATTACAAGTATCACATAACACGTTTTCCTACATTACGAGTATCACTGATACCTCCTACTACGTTACGATTATCACAGAACACGTTCACCTACATTACGAGTATCACAGACACGCCCTCCTACATAACGATTATCACATACACGTCCTCCTACAGTACGATTATCACAGAACACGTTCTCCTACATTACGATTATCAGAGAAAACGTCCTCCTATAATACGACTTACACAGAACACGTTCTCCTACATTACGAGTATCACAGACACGTCTTCCTACTTTACGATTATCACAGAACATAATCTCCTATATTACGTGTATCACAGAAACGTCCTACTGCATTAAGATTATCACATAGCACGTCCTCCTACATTACGACTATCACAGATACGTCCTCCTACTTTTCGATAATCACAGAACACGTCATCCTACATTACGACTATCACAGACACGTCCTCCTACATTACGATTATGACAGAACACGTCCTACTACATTTCGACTATCACAGACACGTCCTCCCACATTACGATTAACACAGAACACGTCCTCCTACTTTACGATTATCACAGAATATGTTTTCTTGAATTACGTGTATCACAGACACGTCCTTCTACCTTGCGAGTATCACAGAACACGTCCTCCTACATTACGATTATCACAGGCACGTCCTACTACATTTAGATTATCATAGACACGTCCTACTACATTTAGATTGTCATAGACACGTCCTACTAAATAACGATTATCACAGAACACGTCCTCCTACATTACGATTATAACATAACACGTTATCCTACATTACGATTATCACATAGCACGTTATCCTACATTACGAGTATCACATACACGACCTCCTACATTACGGTTATCACAGATCACGTCCTCCTACATAAAAAATAACACAAACAAGTCATCCAATATTAAGAGTACCATAGACACGTCCTCAACATTACGAGAATCACAGAACACGTCCTCCTAATTTAAAAATAACACAAACACGTCTTCCGACATTAAAAGTATCACAGACACGCCCTCCTTCATTACCAGAATCACAGAACATGTCCTCCTACATTATGATTATCATAGACACGTCCTACTATATTACGATATTCACATAACACGTCCTCCTACATACAAGAATCACAGAACACGTTCTCCTACATTAAAAATAACACAAACACGTCTTCCAACATTAAATGTATCACAGACACGTCTTCCTACATTACGATTATCATAGACACGTCTTCCTTCATTACGATTATCACAGAACACGTTCTCTTACATTACGAGTATCACAGATGCGTCCCCCTACATTACGACTATCACAGAACACTTCCTCCTACATTATGATAATCACATGAAACGTTCTCCTAAATTACGATTATCATATCACACTTTCTCCTACATTACGATTATCACATAACACGTTCTCCAACTTTACAATTATCACAGATGCGTCCTCCTACATTACGATTATCTCAGAACACGTCCTCCTACATTACAAGTATCACAAAACACGTTCTCCTACTTTACGAGTATCACAGTCACGTCCTCCTACATTACGATTATCACAGAATATGTTTTCCTACATTACGTGTATCACATACACGTCCTCCTACATTGAGAGTATCACAGAACACGTCCTCCTACATTACGATTATCAAAGGCACGTCCTACTACATTACGATTATCATAGACACGTCCTTCTACCTTACGATTATGGCAGACCACGCTCTCCTATATTAGGAGTATGACAGAGAAGTCCTCCTGCATTACGATTATCACAGAACACGTCCTCCTACATTACGATTATCATATAAAACGTCTTCTTACATTACGAGTATCACAGAACACGTCCACCTACATTACGATTATCACATAACACGTTCACCTACATTACGATTATCACAGATGCGCCCTCCTACATTACGATTATCTCAGAACACGTTCTAATACATTACATTACGTGTATCACAGAATACGTTGTCCTAAATTACGAGTATCACAGACACGTCCTCCTACATTACGATTATCTCAGAATATGTCCTCCTACATTACAAGTATCACATAACACGTTTTCCTACATTACGAGTATCACTGATACCTCCTACTACGTTACGATTATCACAGAACACGTTCACCTACATTACGAGTATCACAGACACGCCCTCCTACATTACGATTATCACATATACGTCCTCCTACTTTACGATTATCACAGAACACGTTCTCCTACATTACGATTATCACAGAACAAGTTCTCCTACATTACGAGTATCACAGACACGTCCTCCTACATTACGATTATTACACAACACGTTCTCCTACATTACGAGCATCACATAACACGTTCTCCTACATTAAAAAATAACCACAATTACGTCTTCCGACATTAAGAGTATAACAGACACGTCCTCCTACATTACCAGTATCACAGAATACGTCCTTCTACATTACGATTATCACTGAACACGTCCACCTACATTACGATTATCACAGATACGTCCTCCTACATTACGATTATCACAGAACACGTCCTCCTACACTACGTTTATCACAGACAGGTCCTCCTACATTACGAGTATCACACATACCTCCTAGTACATTACGATTATCACAGACCACGTTCTCCTACAATACGAGTATCAGAGATTCGCCCTCCTATATTACGATTATCACAGAACACGTTCTCCTATATTACGATTATCACAGAACACGTTCTCCTACATTACGATTATCACAGAACACGTTCTCCTACATTACGATTATCACAGAACACGTTCTCCTACATTACGCATATCACAGACACGTCCTCCTACATTACGATTATCAAAGAACACGTCCAGCTACATTACGATTATCACATAACACGTTCACCTACATTACGATTATCACAGATGCGTCCTCCTACATTACGATTATCTCAGAACACGTTCTATAACATTACATTACGAGTATCACAGAAGACGTTCTCCTAAATTACGAGTATCACAGACACGTCCTCCTACATTACAATTGTCTCAGAACACGTCCTCCTACATTACGAGTATTACAGACACGTCCTTCATCATTACGAGTATCACAGATACCTCCTACTACATTACGATTATCACAGAACACGTTCACCTACATTACGAGTATCACAGATACGTCCTCCTACATTACGAGTATCACAGACACGTCCTCCTACATTACGATTATCACACAACACGTTCTCCTACATTACGAGCTTCACAGAACACGTTCTCCTACATTAACAAAATAACACAAACACGTCTTCCGACATTAAGAGTATAACAGACACGTCCTCCTACATTACCAGTATCACAGAACACGTCCTCCTACATTACGATTGTCACATACACGTCCACCTACATTACGATTATCACAGACCACGTTTTCCTACATTACAAGTATCACAAATACCTCCTCGTACATTACGATTATCACAGAACACGTTCTCCTACATTTAGAGTATCACAGACACGCCCTCCTATATTACGATTATCACAGAACACGTTCTCCTACATTACAAGTATCACAGACACGTCATAATACTTTACTATTATCACAGAACACGTTCTCCTATATTACGAGTATCATAGACACGTCCTCCTACATTACGATCACAACATAACACGTCCTACGACATTACGGCTGTCACAGATAGGTCCTCCTACATTACGATTATCACAGAACACGCCCTTCTACATTGCGACTATCACGGTCCCTTCCTCCTATATTACGATTATCACAGAACGCGTCCTCCTACATTACGACTATCACAGAACACGTCCTCCTACATTACTATTATCACAGAACAATTTTTCCCTACATTATGAGTATCACAGATACGCAATTTTACATTAAGATTAACACAGACCACGTTCTCCTACATTACAAGTATCACAGAACACGTTCTCCTACATTACGATTATCACGGAACACGTTCTCCTACATTACGATTATCACACACACGTCCTCTACATTACGATTGTCATAGAACACGTTCTCTTCTATTACGAGTATCACAGACACGTCCTCCTACATTACGATTATCTCAGAACACATCCTCCTACAATAAGAGTATCACATATACGTCAAGCTAAATTATGACTTTCTCTAGACACGTCCTCCTATATTATGAGTATCACAGACACGTCCTTTTTCATCACGAGAATCATAAAACACGTTCTCCTACATTAAAAATAACACAAACACGTCTTCCGACATTAAGAGTATAACAGACACGTCCCGCTACATTAAAAATAACACAAACACGTCTTCCGACATTAAGAGCATCACAGAACACGTCCTTCTACATTACGAGTATCACAGAACACGTCTTCCTATATTACGACTATCAGAGACACGTCCTCCTACATTACGATTATCACAGAACACGTCCTCCAATATTACGACTATCAGAGACACGTCCTCCTACATTACGATTATCAGAGAACACGTCCTCCAACATTACGATTATCAGAAACACGTCTTCCTACATTACGATTATCAGAGAACACGTCCTCCAACATTACGATTATCAGAGAACACGTCTTCCTACATTACGATTATCAGAGAACACGTCCTCCTACATTACGATTATCAGAGACACGTCTTCCTACATTACGATTATCAGAGACACGTCTTCCTACATTACGATTATTAGAGAACACGTCCTCCTACATTACGATTATCAGAGAACACGTCCTCCTACATTACGATTATCAGAGAACACGTCCTCCAACATTACGATTATCAGAGAACACGTCCTCCTATATTACGACTTACACAGACACGTCCTCCTACATTACGAGTATCACAGACACGTCCTCCTACATTACGATTATCACAGAACAAGTCCTCCTATATTACGACTTACACAGAACACTTTCTCCTACATTAAGAGTATCACAGACACGTCCACCTACATTACGATTATCAGAGAACACGTCCTCCTACATTACGATTATCACAGGAGACGTTCTCCTACATTACGATTATCACAGACACGTTCTCCTACATTACGAGTATCACATAACACGCCCTCCTACATTACGATTATCACAGAACATGTTCTCCTACATTACAAGTATCACTCACACGTACTCCTACATTACGATTATCACAGACACGTCCTCATACATTATGAGTATCACAGTTGTAGTAGTAAGTGTTGTAGTAGTTAGTCGTGCTGTGTAGTAGTATTATTAGTAGTAGTTGTAGTGGTAGTTAGTCGTGCATAGTATTACTTACACGTTGTGTCGCTCTGCCTGCTTTTATTTCCTGCAAATGAAGACAAGTGTTAGATGCCCATCATTTTGTTGAACTTCTATTCATGAATATTGATATCCTTTCTAATGCTCTCGAAACACGTGTATTTGAAGAGTTCTTCGCTAGCTACATTATGTATGTGAGTGTGTGAGGAAATGAGAAGGAGAAATAATGAGTTTCTGTATTTGCAAGTAATAAAAGGTAACTCCTACTTCTCTCTCTCCCTCCCTCTCTCTCCCCTTCCCTCCCTCTCTCTCTTTCTTTCTCTCTCTCACTCTCTCCCTCCCTCTCTTTCCCTCTTTCTCACTCTCTCCCTCTCTCTCTCCCTCACTCACTCCTTCCCCTCTCATTTCTTTCTCCCTCTCTTACCCTCCCCCTATCTCTCCCTCCCTCTCTGCCTTTTTCTTTCCCTCTTTCTCTCTCTCCCTCACCCTCTCTCTCCCTCTCTCCCTCCCTCTCTCCCCCCTCTCTCCTTTCCTCCCTCTCTCTCCCTCTTTCTCACTCTCTCCCTCCCTCACTCCCTCTCTCACCCTCACTCGCTCCCTCCCCTCTCCCTCTTTCTCCCTCTCTTACCCTCCCCCTCTCTCTCCCTCCCTCTCTGCCTCTTTCTTTCCTTCTTTCACTCTCACCCTCTCTCCCTCCCTCTCTCTCCCTCTCTCTTCCTCCTCTCTCTCCCTCTATTTCTCCTTCTAGCTCTCACTCTTTCTCTCCCTCTCTCTCCCTCTCCTTCTCTCTCTCCCTCTCTATTTCTCTCCCTCCCTCCCTCCCTCTCTCTCTCTACCTCCCTCTCCCTCTATCTCTCTCGCTCTCTCTCCCTCTCTCCCCCTCTCTATTTCTTCCTCCTCCTCTCTCTCCCTCTCTCTCCCTCTCTCTCCCTCCCTCTCTCTTCCTCCATCTCTCTCCCTCCCTCCCTCCCTCCCACCCTCCTCTCTCTCTCTCTTCCTGCCTCTATCCCTCTCTCTTACTTTCTCTCTCCCTCTCTCACTCCTTCTCTCTTTCCCTCCCTCTCTCTCTCCTTGTCTCTCTCCCTCTCTCTCTTTCCCACTCTCCCTGTCCCTCCCTCTCTCTCCCTCGCTCCTTCCCTCTCTCTCTCGCTCTTTCTCTTTCTCTCTCTGTTGTTTGTTTTCATCTCAAAGTGGTAGTTTGTTTCTTCGTCGACCTTTGAGTCTGGCGTTCTTGTAACGTTTATTAAATGTCGCTTATTGATTGCCATCTATCTGACACATTTCATCTCGATGATAGTTAATATACTTTTAGTTCTTGAGCTTTTCATTCAGGTCTGGTATTGGTAGTACAAGGTTGAGATGTTACCTAGTGTTTTATCTCTAGTGTTATTTCCTTGTTGGACAGCAGTGGTGATAGATGTCCAATGATTTGACAAGCTTTGTTGCATCTTGAGTCTATTGCTTGCAAATTGTTGTTTTGTCATTAGACGCTTTACGATAAAAAAAAAATCCTCCACGTGTTACAATAGGGCTAAACCCCCAACGTGTGTTTTTCTTAAGTTAAGCCCTTAACTTACGACTAACTCAGCAGGTCGTTAAGGGATAAATGTTTTATGCTCAGAAAAATACACAGAAGATGGAGATTAAAGTTGCAACGATAAATATATGTGGGATAAAAAATAAAGAAGTCGAACTTATAGAAGAAATGACAAAAGGAAAATTAAAATACTAGGATTAGCGGACACCAGAGTAAAAGGACAACAGATAAAGAAAACACACATGAACTACACGAACATATTCTCAGGAGTCGACCAGATAGAGCAACACATGGAGTAGGTTTTATCATCGACCCAGAACACGCAAAGAACATTCTAGAAATAAAATACCATTCAGAAAGAATTATCACAATTAAACTACTAGAAGACGATCGAAAAGCAAATTACATTCAAATCTATGCACCATGCAACAAAAATGAAAGAGACAGCGTAGAATTCTACGACACATTGAGTGAAATCATTAACAATATTGATGAAAGCAACGCCATGTTAGTGATGGGAGATTATAATGGAAGGCTTGGGAAACGCAACAGTGAGAACAGTGATATCTTAGGACCCTTTGGCGATAAAACAGCTGAAATAAACGAAAAGGAAAGCAGACTGCTGGATCTATGCAATTAAAATGATTTATTTATCACCAACACATTCTTCAAACACAGAGAGTCGCAAGTATACACCTGGTACAAATGGAATGACACAACATGCAGAAGTCAGATAGATGTTATACTAACAAGAAAACAGAACATGAAAAGAGTAACCGACAGTAGAGCAATCCCAAATATTACAGACGACACGGCTCACAAGATGGTTATGATCACACAAAGACAGCCAAAAATTAAGAGAATATACGAAAACAAACAAAAGAAGCGAAAAGAACAGACAATAACAATAAAACAATTAAAAGATCAAGAAACAAGGAAAACCATAGAAGAAAAACTAACAGAGGAATTCAAGAAACTCCCTAACGAAGTAGGCACAGTAGAAGAAGAGTGGAAACAATTTAAAGAAACAGTAACCAACATCTCTAAAACAGTTTGTTGAACGAAGCTAAGAACAAGAGAAGGGAAAAAGAGCATCCCGTGGTGGAACGAAACAATCAGAGAAGCAATTAAAGAAAAGAAGAAACTGTTTAAAAATTGGAGGGAGAACAAGAACCAAGAAAATATGAAAAATATGCCTTAGTTCGAAAAAGATTACAATTTTGATCAATGAAGCTAAGCAAATTAATTGGACAGAATTCGGACAAAACATGAGCAGGGACTTCAAGACAGCCACAAGAGATTTCTACAAAGCAGTAGAAGCCACAAGAGCGAGAAAAGAAAACCATGATCCTACTGCGCTGATAAATGACAAACGCGGACAGCTAATATCAAACAACCGATGTATGCAACAGAGATGAAAAGAATATTGTGAAGACCTGTTAAACATACCAACTACCAATAAGACGACAAAAACCACACTAGAACTTACATATACTGAACCCAACATCATGACAGGGGAAATCGAAGAAGTAATCAAATATGCACCAAGAAATAAAGCACCGGGGATAGATAACATACCAATAGAAATAATAGCAGCAGCAGGAGAAACAGGAGTGCAATGGCTGCATAGAATATATAATGCAGCATTCCACCAACAACAAGCCCCAGAAGACTGGCAACAGGCAATCATGATACCAATATGGAAAAAGATAGGTAGCAAAAGAGACTGCAATCAATATAGAGGTATATCTCTTCTCAGCCATGTAGGAAAGCTATACACCAAAATCTTGGGAAAAAAAGGCTGAGACCAATAATAGAACTACAGTTAAGCGATTCTCAAATGGGGTTCCGAAAAAACAGAGCATGTACCGACGCACTATTCACATTAAAACAGCTTGCAGAAAAAACGACAGAACACAATCAAAACTTATACATAGCCTTCATTGACCAGGAAAAAGCATTCGACAGAGTAAAGAGAGAACAACTGTGGGAGATACTAACAACATACGGAGTAAGCCAACATCTAATCAACCTTATTAAAAGTCTCTACATCAACATTCTTGACCAATGATAACATACCAACATTCTTGACTTTCCAACCATGGATGACAGAATCAAGATCTGGAGAGCACGAGCATACCTGAAGATTAGTACAGATACAGAGCATCCATTGCACCACGTACTCAACACAGAGAAAGGTACCAGGCTAAAAAGAGGCAAATCATGGGTGGGCAGAGCAGAAGATGTCATCAAACAGGTCTGTGGGCTTACCAATATCAGCGTTGGTGAGGAGTGGATACCGGTGCCAACGTCATTCAAGGGAACTTTCTCATGTATTGTCACACTCGACAGGAAAAGTAGGGAACAGAACCCGGTCGTGGTTAATGCTGAGGTCAACGGTCTCATCTGCGATAATACCGATGAGAAAGATGCAGTCATCTATACAGACGGATCTGTAAGACGACACGAAAGAAGTGCATGGGCATTTACAGCACGCTCAGCAGGCAGAATAGCCAAGGAAGACAGTGGTGCATACGCCATGACCACGAGTAGCATGACAATGGAGGTGATGGCAGTGACCAAGGCATTCAAATGGTTAGAGTCACAAGACTACATCCACGCATGTATACTGAGTGATTCGATGAGCATGATAAAAAAAGTGGAGGCGGGCTTTGTACGCATGCAATGGGTAGAGTCGTTGCAGAAATCCAAAATACGTAAGGTCACCTTTGTCTATGTCCCTGGACATGCGGGAGTACGGGGAAATGAGAGAGCGGACAGGTTGGCTAGCTGCGCTGTCGTTGAGGACGGGCAACCGATGGATCGGGCGGACATCATCAATGCCCTTCGAGATGTGGAAAAGCACAGGACTTCGACAAACACAGATCAACGTCACTTCTTCGGATGATGGAAATGGGAGTTAAGATGGGCACGGCCAGAAATGAGAAACTTGGTGGCCGTGTAAGAAGACTTATCAACCAACATAGAACTGGAGTCGTCAGTCGCTGGACACTGAGGGAATTGCTGAGGAGGGGATCTGAGCACCTATGGACATGTTCGGAGTGCAATGATGATGACCCGCAAATAACTCAATAACTCTACATCAACAGCAGCTGCGGGGTCAGAACAGTAGCAGGCTACACAGGCCACTTCGAAGTTAGATCAGGTGTAAGACAGGGGTGCGTACTATCCCCCCTACTGTTTATTACATACATGGACCATATATGCAAGCTAGCCAAACCCATCAGAGACAGAGGAGATCAACGAGCTTTTATTTGCAGACGACCAGGCACTAATACATGAAACAATAGAAGACCTACAAGAACACTTAAACAAACTCAACATCTCAGGCACAAAATACAACATGAAAATCAACATCAACAAAACAGAAGTCATGAATATCGCCAAAAATAAACAGAACATCAATATAACTATAGAAGGCAGACAACTAAAACAAGTAGAGGAATTAAAATACCTAGGAAGTCTAATGACAAACGATAATTCTCAAACAGCTGAGTCAAGATGCAACAAAGCTTGTCAAATCATCGGACAGTTAGCACCACTATTGTCCAACAAGGAAATAACTCTGGAGGCAAAACGAGCATTATACAATACAATCTTCATCCCAACGTTGTGCTACCAATGCCAGACCTGGACCCTAGATGCAAGAACAAAAAGAAAGCATTCGCACGACACTTAAAAGGTCACACAACACTGCTCCTGGTCCAGATGGCATTCGGTATGATGACATAGGCAATTTAGCTGACAACGACTTGACAAAACTGGCCAATGAGTTTAATGCCAGTATTCGGAGTGGCCAGATTAAGGAGGAGTGGCTACACAGCTACTTACTACCGCTACCGAAGCCAAACAAGGACCATTTTCAGATCAGTGCCTACAGAATCATCACAATGCAGAACACTGCGGGCAAGCTGCTGGAGAAAATAGTTGCCCGTGTCCTCACCTGTCACCTTGAACAGAAACGTGTATTCTCACCCACACTTGGAGGCTCATTTCGTGATTGTTAATGTGTATGCCTGTAATGGGAAGGTGAACACACAACAATGGCAGAATCTCTTCGAGTTCGATGAAGAGAATGTCATTTTCTGCGGAGACTTTAATGCTAGAGGAAACCAGTGGGGTAACGTCATATCTAACAAGCAGGGAGAAGACACTGGTATCGGCCGATTTAGTGTGCTTGAATGATGGAAGGGCAACAAGAATAGCCACTCGAACAGGGGACTCTTGATAGTGTTATAGACCTGGCACTGGTGTCTTCCACCTTCGCACCGGTTTGCAGGTGGAATGCACTGGGGTTCCACGGAAGTGATCACTATCCATGTATCCTCCTAATTGAGAAAATCAGAAATAAAAGCCAGACAAGAAAGCTCCACACATTCAACTACGAGAAAACAGACCAGGACGTCATTAGCAAAATCGGACATAGGAAACAGAGCGCCCCTCGTAGGAGGCAGGAGCGATGGACGCAGCCACCTTGGTGAAACGTAGATGTCGAGGCAGCTTGGCGGAGCAAGAGACAAACGGTCAAGACATGGCAGAAAGCTAGAAGGAATGGAAGAACACAAACTGAGCTCTTGAAGCGTCTGAAAGTAGAGGTCGACCAAAAAATGATGCACTATAAACTATGCGCTAAGCAGGCTAAGGATGCCAAATGGGATGACTTCTGTAAAAAAGTATGCTCAGAAAAATCGCTTGCCACATTCTGGCGCCTTCATCAGTGCATGAATGGCACACCACGACACAGGGGTATACCAGACTTTCAGAGCACAGGCCGGATATGGCACAAATCTGATGAGAGCAAAGGGAAGGCCCTGCTTGCCCGCTACATTGAGCAGACGGACCAAAGAAATGAGGCTGTAAGAATGAGGATACGGGGATCGCTGTCAAAATTGTGTAAGGATGTAGGGCTGGAAGAAGATCTCACAATCACAGCCGATACCATTCGCACGACACTCAGAAGTCGTGCTGAGCTTCAGCTGTAGATGACTATACATTTACATATCGTGGTTTGCTTTTGGCATGAAATTAATTTTCGTAGCATCTCCACACATTTTCTCTATTTACTCAATCGAATGCTTTTTCTCTACTTATCGGTTGTGTTTGTGTGTTGTCTTTTCTGCTAGCTGTTTTAGAGTGAATCATGCGTCAGTGAATCATGCGTCAGAGAGTATTGCGTCAGTAAATTATGCAAACATATGGAGACAGTTAAGAGCTACAACTGCCTGGGACATACTATAACCAGTGATGAAAAATGTATAACTGAAATAAACAAAAGAAGAGGTTTGGCAAAAAGTAATGTTAATGCCATGAAAAATATACTAACATCAAAACAAATAACACCAGGACTAAAGCTAAGAATAGTAAATGTTATGTCTTCTCAATATTCCTGTATGGTGCAAAAAACATGGGCATTAGACCAGAAAACATAACAGAAAAGTGAAGCCTTTGAAATATGTATCTATAGAAGCATAGGGAGAATTGGATGGAAAGAAAAGAAAACAAACGATGACGTTTTAAAACAACTAAAAATGAAAAGATAACTTCTGAACACAATTAGAGCAAGACAAATGACATTTTTGGGGCATGTTAAAAGACACAACAGCTTTATAAAAGTAATATTGGAAGCCGAAAATACAAGGTAAAAGAGGCAGAGGCAGACCAAGACTAACATGGACGAATAACATGGACAAGTCAACCTATGACAATCTGCACAATCAAAGCAAGAGACAGAGTGGAATGGCGCTCCATGGTAGTCAAGTTCGATGCAGAGACGGCACTCAATGATGAATTATGCATCAGTGAATATTGAATTTTAGTCTATAACTTTTCTACATATTTGAGTAGGGATATACTTCTGTATTGGTCTCAGTCCTCTTTCTACAACTATTTTTTTCCATATTTGTACGATGAATGCCTGTTTTCAATCTTCTTTAACTTGTTATTGTTGCCATGATGCGTTGAGTATTCTGTGCAGCCATGTAACTCATATTCCTCCTGCAATTTTTTCTACTCGTATTTTGTCTATCCCCGGCTTTATTTCTTGATGCATATTTTATGAGTTCTTTTATTTATTTTGTTAGGTACAGTGTCTCTGCATTCTTGTGTGTTTTTTAAAATTATTATTGGTAGTTGATGCCAATTTGTGGAGACCTATGAAACATTCTTTCCATTTCTGTTGCATTTTGTTGTTATTATATATTGGCTGTCTTTCTTTATCCATCATGTGTTTGGTAGGGTCATAATTTTGTTTTTTTCCTATATTTATTTTTACTGCTTTGTATGTGGCTGTGTTATAGCCTCTGTTCATCAATTGAGCGAAAAGGGCCGTGTATTCTACTACCTAAGCGTTACTGTGACAAATCACCATCTGCTTCTCAGAGAATGTTAGCAGTGTACACTGATTGAGGGTTAAATCACGGGTTTGTGGTCATGAACCATAAGCCTAAAATAGCAAGCTAGCTTCATCTCTTAGATTTTATGCTCTTATTTATGCCAATATAGCAAACTATCTTAATCTCTTACATTTTATTCTCTTATTTATGCTAATATAGAAAGCTATCTTAATCTCTTGCATTTTATGCTCTTATTTATGCCAATATAGCAAGCTATCTTAATCTGTTACATTTTATTCTCTTATTTATGCTAATATAGAAAGCTATCTTAATCTCTTGCATTTTATGCTCTTATTTATGCCAATATAGCAAGCTATCTTAATCTGTTACATTTTATTCTCTTATTTATGCTAATATAGAAAGCTATCTTAATCTCTTGCATTTTATGCTCTTATTTATGCCAATATAGAAAGCTATCTTAATCTCTTGCATTTTATGCTCTTATCTATGCTAATATAGACTATTGGCATATAATGCTTCGGACATGAAGTTCCTGTAAGGTGATTGTAACATAAAGCTCCGGCGGCGTCACGTGACGTATTCTAGCAACAGTGTGAACTCTTACAAGCGGGCCAAGTGTGTGAACACTTACAAGTGAACCAAGTGTGTGAAAACTTATAAGTGTATCCAGTGTGTGAACACTTACAAGTGGACCACGTGTGTGAACACTTACAAGTGTACCAAGTCTGTGAACACTTACAAGTTTACCAATTGTGTGAACACATACAAATGTACCAAGTGCGTGAACACTTACAAATGGACCAAGTGTGTGAACACTTACAAGAGTACCAAGTTTGTAAACAAACAACTTACAAGTGGACCCTATTGTAAAACTGAGTCATTTAACTCTTTCGGTACGTTTCGACACACTGTGCACCTTGTCGATTTTGGCCGCGTACGTTTCCCCGCATAGTACGTCACTTTCAGTTTGATTAGTGTGAACCATCATCAAACCATATTATTTTTACATGTCAAGTATCATCTTGGTATTGGTGAAATCTATTACCTTATTCTATTATTTAAAACTTCATATTTAATATGGTAGAAAATTGAAACCTTTGAACTGTGGTAGAAGAATAGGTAGAATTGGATGGAAAGAAAACAAAACAAACCATGAAGTTATAAAACAACTGAAAATAAAAAGAGAACTACTAAATACAATTAAGACAAGACAAATTAAATTCTTGGGGCATGTTAAAAGACACAACAGCCTACTAAAAGTAATATTGGAAGGGAAAATACAAGGAAAAAGAGGAAGGAACAAGGCAGACCAAGACTAACATGGACGAGTAACATCAAAAGATGAATAAGTCAATCTATGACAGCCTACACCATCAAAGCAAGAAACAGAGTAGAATGGCGATCTATGGCAGCCAACCTTCGTTGTGGAGAAGGCACTCGATGATGATGACGACGATGATTTAATATGGTACATAAATATGTTGATATATTCTTAAAATGTTGTCTCTGAAATCTCTTTCACTACATTGATTAAAATATTTCGTACGTAAAGAGTTAAAATGTGGAGATCAGTTGACGATAAATCAAATAATTCGTGACATATTTTGAAAGCCCGATATTGTTAATGATTTTAAATGACGCCCTGACCAGATGAGAAAGCCTGCTACTTACTCGTTTAGTAAAACTCACACCCTGTAACAGAATGCATGTGAATTTATGTCATAAAAACACATTGTTCACCAAATGTTGTTCTTATCACCACTATCAATTTATGTCTTAAATTAGCACTATTTCATCATTATTAATGTTTGTCTTTCGAAGTAGGCTATTTCTTCTCTTTATGTTTAACTGAAAGACAAACCTCTTCAGGTACAGTGTTCTTAAATTTTATGTAGAGTCAGTCTTAACATATATATGTGAACCATGGACAATAGTACAACATACAAGAAAATCACTTGAGGCTGCAGAAATGTGGTTTTAAAGAAGTATGTTGAGAATACCATGAACAGCTAAGAAGAAAAATTGAAACGTTCTGAAAGAGGCCAAAGCAAAGAGAAAGCTTATTTCCAATATTAGGAAGAAACAATCATCATTTTTTGGTCACGCAATGAGAAAGGTACAGCTTGAAATATTGTGAAAGCTGGGAAAGTTCAGGGACGAAGGGTTAGAGGGAAGCAAAGAGAAAAGTTACAAGACGGCTTAAGACAATGGCTTAGCAGTAGGTCAACAACAGAAATAATAAATAAATGTCGCGATCGAAAGTTTTGAAGAGACCTGATCACCTACGCCAGCGGGCAAGGTACTTGATGATATTTGTCTGCCTCATGTGACACCACTTATGTAAGTCTACTTTTGCATTTGAACTTTAATAATCAAAAGAGCTACTTTTGACTTCAGAGGCCAAAGCAAGTAGTCGTGGCCAAAAACAATCATAAATGACAATGATATTAGAAGTTAACAGCTCGACTATATGTGTAATGTGCGAAACACAGAAAGGAAGAAGAGATAAGGAGAACGAGAAAAAAAATTCAGCCCAGATAAAGAAAGTGATGTGGTACAATATACATTTGTGGAAAGACATAAAAGTCTTCATCAGTAGGCAAGATACGTTGATGATGAATGTGATGATGATGACGATGAGAAAATGATGATCTGTGGAGCGAGGGAAAAGGACAAAGGGATTTTTCCAAATAGAATCATCATCATGTGTCATACCGGTTGGCGAAGGTGATCATGTCCTTCCACAATTTTCTATCCACAATAGTAAAGTAAAGTACCCCTGTCACGAGAAGTGGCTTATAGGGACTATGGTGTTAGTGACCATATATTTTACAGACCTTCGGCACATGATTTTTGGAGTAATGGGGTCGGTATTATGCCCGTGCCGCTTTACTTTCCAGAAAAAATCCGGTACCCATTAAAGGCTGGGTGAACTGGAGCCGTCGGTTGGAATCGAACCTTACTTCTTGTCCTTTGCAGTCCAGTTCACTAACCACTGAGCTATCGCGGCTCCTTCTATCCACCATGCATCGTATCAATTATGTTGTTAACTGTTTTCCATGCCATGACACCAAGCTATCCAGTTATTTCTCTTTTTGTCGTCCGCAGTCTCTTTTTCCCACTGTATTTTGCCAGTTGTAACCAAATATTCCAACTTCCCACTTCTCATGATGTGCCCGGACAATGTAGATTACAATCAGGAACGCTATAAGAAGATCACTGAGGTGGGCCCGCTCTGTCACAGCCTCTTGGAAGACAGTGGGCAATGACAGAAGTTACTGCTACTCTCAGATGGGAGAGCACAGGAGTTGATGCAACAACAATTCCTTAAAACGTCGCAGAGCCCGAGAGTTAAACAGGGAAAACAACCAAGTAAGGTTATACTGGTTGTTTATGAAGTGAGAAAGATGATCGATTGGTTGTTCATGAAGTGAGAAAGCTGATCGACTGGTTGTTTATGAAGTGAGAAAGCTGATCGACTGGTTGTTCATGAAGTGAGAAAGCTGATCGACTGGTTGTTCATGAAGTGAGAAAGCTGATCGACTGATTGTTAAAGAAGTGAAAAAGCTGATCGACTGATTGTTAAAGAAGTGAGAAAGCTGATCGACTGATTGTTAAAGAAGTGAGAACGATGATCGACTGGTTGTTCATGAAGTGAGAAAGCTGATCGACTGGTTGTTCATGAAGTGCGAAAGCTGATCGACTCGTTGCTCATGAAGTGAGAAAGCTTATCGACTGCTTGTTCATGAAGGGAGAAAGCTGATCGTCTGGTTATTCATGAAGTGAGAAAGCTGATCGACTGTTTTTCATGAAGTGAAAAAGCTGATCCACCTTTTGTTCATCAAGTGAGAAAACTGATCATACTAATTGTTCATAAAGTGAGAAAGCTGATCGACTGATTGTTAATGAAGTGAGAAAGCCGGTTGACTGATTGTTTATTAAGTGAGAATGCTGATCGAATGGTTGTTCTTCATATAAGAAAGCTGATCGACTGGTCCATATGGCGGGTATTACTGACATGCATTGGAGCGAAGTCATGAAGAGATTCTTAAACGTTGTAAGTTGATAAGGTTAATAAGTACAAAGACAATAACATATTAATAATGCAGATACTAATAATTACAACACTGGGCATTTCGGAACATTTGGGCATTTGAAAGGGATATCCAAGGCTGATGTTCTTGCACATAATAACCTACATGGACTCGGTAGTAACGTTGCTACTACCGCTGATCGCCATTACTGTCATGCTCTTCACAAAATAACCTACATGGACTCGGTAGTAACGTTGCTACTACCGCTGATCGCCATTACTGTCATGCTCACATAATAACCTACATGGACTCGGTAGTAACGTTGCTACTACCGCTGATCGCCATTACTGTCATGCTCTTCACGATCGTTCTGTCCATCATACACAAGTCCCGGTGGAAGGAGCTCAGTGGCCTGCCGATGCTGGAAGTTTCCGAGCTGAAACCGATCAACGATCCTAGGTGGAGCTCAGTGCGAGCTAGCGCCCAGGTTTGTGTGGCGAGGCTGCTCTTTGCCTTGTCTCTATCTTACATCATCATGAACGCACCCAGCCACGTGGCCAGACTGCACTATCAGAAGCGGACTCAAGATTCAGGGGACATGAAATTGACATTCTCTGAAGGTCTTATCCGGCTGATCTTCCTGCACGTCGGCCACGCCCAACATGCCTGTAAGTTTTGGATCTTCGTGGTCGTCAGTAGAACTTTAGTGGAAGTTACCAAGTGTATATGTTAGTCGTAGCTCATATCTAGGTGGGTGTATGTGCTGGCCATGGCTGATATCTTGGTGGGTGTATGTGCTGGCCATGGCTTATATCTTGGTGGGTGTATGTGCTGGCCATGGCTTATATATTGTTGTGTGTCTGGGCTGGTCATGTTTTATATCTTGGCGTGTGTCTGTGCTGGCCATGGTTCATATCTTAGTGCATATCCGTGCTAGCCATGGCTCATATCTTAGTCGGTGTCTGTGCTGGCCAGGGTTCATATCTTGGCGTATTTCCGTGCTAGCCATAGATCATATCTTGATGTGTTTCTGTGCTAGTCATGGTTCATATCTTGGTGTGTTTCCGTGAAGCCATGGCTTATATCTTGGTGTGTTTCTGTGCTAACCATCGCTCATATCTTAGCTTGTGTGTGTGTGTGCTGGCCATGGCTCATATCTTGGTGTGTGTCATGTTAGACATATCTCATATCTTGGTGTATGTCCGTGTTAATCATGTCTCATATCTTTGTGTGTGTCTGTGTTTAGTCATATCATATATCTTAGTGTGTATCTGTCTTAGTCTTGTATCATATCTTTGTGCGTGCATGTCTGTGTTAGTCATATCTCATATCTTTGTGAGCATGTCTATGTTAGTCACTTCTCATACCTTTGTGTGTGCTTGACTATGTTAGTCATATCTCATATATTTGTGTGTATGTCCATGCCAGTCACATCTCATCTTCGTGTGTGTCTGTCTATGTTAGTCATGTCTCATATCTTTGTGTGTTTGTGTTTAGTCATATCACATATAGTTGTGTGTGCATGTCTATGTTAGTCACATCTCCTATCTTTATCTTTGTGTGTGCATGACTGTGTTCAGTCACATTTCATATCTTACTGTGTGTATCTGTGTTAGTCTTATCTCATATTTTAGAGTGTGTCTGTGCTAGTCACATCTCATATTTTAGTGTGTATGTGTGAGTCATATCTCATATTTTGGTGCGTGTCAGTGTTAGTCATGCCTCATATCGTTGTGTGCATGTCTGTGTTAGTCACATCTCCTATCTTTGTGTGTGCATGTCTGTGTTAGTCACCTCTAGTGACTCGGGCAGATGGTCCTCGTAAACCTGGGAGGACAGACCATCTAAGGACAGAATCCCCCTACAGAAAAGACAATCTGCTGCCTTGCAGGAAGATTGGGGACAATCAAAGGCTAAGGAAAGCAAACCTGAACAAAATGCTGACTGAAATCAGATGTACTGGGCCACTGGCGCAGAACACAGTGCAACGTTTTAACAGGTATTCAAGCAGAGTGGATCTAACACTCTAATTGAATTTAGTTATGATGTCAATTCACTTAAACAGACAGCTGTCTTCATGTGAGAGTCTGGAATCCTGATCTTAGAGAGAGAGAGAGAGAGAGAGAGAGAGAAAGAGAGAGAGAAAGGGATATAGTCACATCCAGGAGATCAGACAATAGGAACACAGTACCTATGAGTTTCCTACAAGTGCTTTGATGTTGGTACTAACTACAAAAGAGATCGCATAATTTTGAACAATTTAAATGAATAGTTGAAACAGAAAGATCATGGACAAGTTTTTTTTTGGAAACAAAATACGAATGTGTCCTAAGTTACATTTAATTGATTACTTGCATAATGTTACTTACAAGTCTACTCAACTGTATTATCTAGAATACAAAATGTAAACATCTCAGTTACAAAAAAGTGGTTTTCTCAGTGAAAAGAGTATATTACATTTACCTAATGTATAACCCGGAAGAATATATATATATATATATATATATATATATATATATATATATATATATATATATATATATAAACCAGTGTACACATTTATAGTTTTCATAAATGCGCAAGTGACGATGATGTGGATGTACAAGTGACGATGATGTCGAGGTAAAGTACAAATTACGATGCTGTCAAATTAGGTACAAGTGACGATGATGTAGAGGTGAGGTACAAGCGACGATGATGTTAATGTGAGTTACACGTGACGATGATGTGGAGGTAAAGTACAAGTGACGATGATGTGGAGGTGAGGTACAAGTGACGTTGATGTGGATGTGAGTTACACGTGACGATGATGTGGAGGTAAAGTACAAGTGACGATGATGTGGAGGTGAGGTACAAGTGACGTTGATGTGGATGTGAGTTAAACGTGACGATGATGTGGAGGTAAAGTACAAGTGACGATGATGTGGAGGTGAGGTACAAGTGACGATGATGTGGAGGTGAGGTACAAGTGATGTTGATGTGGATTTGAGTTACACGTGACGATGATGTGGAGGTGTAAAGTACAAGTGACGATGATGTGGAGGTAAAGTACAAGTGACGATGATGTGGAGGTAAAGTACAAGTGACGATGATGTGGAGGTAAAGTACAAGTGACGATGATGTGGAGGTGTAAAGTACAAGTGACGATGATGTGGAGGTAAAGTACAAGTGACGATGATGTGGAGGTAAAGTACAAGTGACGATGATGTGGAGGTAAAGTACAAGTGACGATGATGTGGAGGTAAAGTAAAAGTGACGATGATGTGGAGGTAAAGTACAAGTGACGATGATGTGGAGATGAGGTACAAGGGACGATGATGTGGAGGTAAAGTACAAGTGACGATGATGTGGAGGTGAGGTACAAGTGACGATAATGTGGAGGTGAGGTACAAGTGACGTTGATGTGGATGTGAGTTACACGTGACGATGATGTGGAGGTAAAGCACAAGTGACGATGATGTGGATGTGAGTCACACGTGACGATGATGTGGAGGTAAAGTACAAGTGACGATGATGTGGAGGTAAAGTACAAGTGACGTTGATGTGGAGGTGGCGTACAAATGACGTTGATGTGGAGGTGAGGTACAACTGACGACGATGTGGAGGTGAGGTACAAGTGACGATGATGTGGAGGTGAGGTACAAGTGACATTGATGTGGAGGTGAGGTATAAGTGACGATGATGTGGAGGTGAGGTACAAGGGACGTTGATGTGGAGGTGAGGTACAAGTGACGAGGATGTGGAGGTGAGGTACAAGTGACGATGATGTGGAGGTGAGGTACAAGTGACGATGATGTGGAGGTGAGGTACAAGGGACGATGATGTGGAGGTGAGGTACAAGGGAAGATGATGTGGAGGTGAGGTACAAGGGACGATGATGTGGAGGTGAGGTACAAGGGACGATGATGTGGAGTTGACGTACAAGTTACGATGATGTCGAAGTGAGGTACAAGTGACGATGATGTGGAGGTGAGGTACAAGTGACGATGATGTCGAGGTGAGAAACAAGCGCAGATGATGTGGAGGTGAGGTACGAGTGACGATGATGTGGAGGTGAGGTACAAGTGATTATGATGTCGCGGTGAGAAACAAGCACAGATGATGTGGAGGTGAGGTACGAGTGACGATGATGTCGAGGTGAGATACAAGTGACGATGATGTCGAGGTGAGATACAATCGACGATGATATCGAGGTGAGGTACGAGTGACGATGATGTCGAGGTGAGATACAAGTGACGAAGATGTCGAGGTGAGATACAATCGACGATGATATCGAGGTGAGGTACAAGTGACGAAGATGTCGAGGTGAGATACAAGTGACGAAGATGTCGAGGTGAGATACAATCGACGATGATATCGAGGTGAGGTACGAGTGACGATGATGTGGAGGTGGGGTACGAGTGAAGATGATGTCGAGGTGAGGTACAAGTGACGATGATGTCGAGGTGAGATACACGCGACGATGATGTCGAGGTGAGGTACAACTGACGATGATGTGGAGGTGAGGTGCAAGTGACGATGATGTCGAGGTTAGATACAAGCGACGACGATGTCTAGGTGAGGTACAAGTGACGATGATGTCGATGTGAGGTACAAGTGACGTTAATGTGGAGTTGAGGTACAAGTGACGATGATGTGGAGGTGAGGTGCAAGTGACGATGATGTCGAGGTTAGATACAAGCGACGACGATGTCTAGGTGAGGTGCAAGTGACGATGATGTCGAGGTTAGATACAAGCGACGACGATGTCTAGGTGAGGTACAAGTGACGATGATGTGGAGGTGATGTACACGTGACGATGATGCGGAGGTGAGATACACGTGACGATGATGTGGAGTTGAGGTACATGTGCCGATGATATCGAGGTGAGGTACAAGTGACGATGATGTCGAGGTGAGGTACATGTGCCGATGATATCGAGGTGAGGTACAAGTGACGATGATGTGGAGGTGAGGTACATGTGCCGATGATATCGAGGTGAGGTACATGTGCCGATGATATCGAGGTGAGGTACATGTGCCGATGATATCGAGGTGAGGTACAAGTGACGATGATGTCGAGGTGAGGTACATGTGCCGATGATATCGAGGTGAGGTACATGTGCCGATGATATCGAGGTGAGGTACAAGTGACGATGATGTGGAGGTGAGGTACATGTGCCGATGATGTCGAGGTGAGGTACAAGTGACGATGATGTCGAGGTGAGGTACACGTGACGATGATGTCGAGGTGAGGTACACGTTACGATGATGTCGAGGTGAGGTACATGTGCCGATGATATCGAGGTGAGGTACACGTGACGATGATGTCGAGGTGAGGTATACGTGACGATGATGTCGAGGTGAGATACAAGTGACGGTGATGTGGATGTGAGGTACATGTGACGATGATGTGGATGTGAGGTACAAGTGACGGTGATTTCGAGGTGAGGTACACGGGACGATGATGTGGATGTGAGGTACACGTGACGATGATGTCGAGGTGAGGTACACGTGACGATGATGTCGAGGTGAGGTACAGGTGACGATGATGACGAGGTGAGTTACACGTGACGATGATGTCGATGTGAGATACAAGTGACGAAGATGTCGAGGTGAGGTACACGTGACGATGATATCGATGTGAGGTACACGTGACGACGATATCAAGGTGAGGTAAATGTGACGATAATGTGGATGTGAGGTACAAGTAACGATGATGTGTATGGAGGTACAAGTGACGATGATGTGGATTTGAGTTACCATTGACCGTGATGTGGATGTAGGTACAAGTAACGATGATGTCGAGGTGACGTTCAAGAGACGATTATGTGGATGTGAGGTACAAGTGACCGTGATGTGGATGTGAGGTACAAGTGACCGTGATGTGGATGTGAGGTACAAGTGACCGTGATGTGGATGTGAGGTACGAGTGAACGTGATGTGGATGTGAGGTATAAGTGACAGTGATGTGGATGTGAGGTACAAGTGACCGTGTTTTGGATGTGAGGTACAAGTGACGATGATGTGGTTGTGAGGTACACGTGACAATGATGTGGATGTGAGGTACACGTGACGATGATGTGGATGTGAGGTTCACGTGACCGTGATGTGGATGTGAGGTTCACGTGACCGTGATGTGTATGTGAGGTGGAAGTGACGATGATGTGGAATTGATATACAAGTGAGGAAAAATTAAAAAAAAAAAGGTATGTAAGAATCTTTACCTGATAAGAAGACGACACACACTAAACAACGTTTCGGTCCAATAGGCCTTCATCAGGAACAAACAAAAAAAATACACACACAACTAAAAACAAAACAACCAAAACAAAAACAATCGAAATGTGTTAAAGAAAACAAAATTATTTATCCTGTCAAAACAAAAGGAAATAGCAACCAAGTGCGGCTGTCGTGAACGTAGAGAAACGTGCAAAAATATGCGCAAATGCACACAGAACCAGAGGAGTTCACACAGCGGTCAGTGTGCAAACACAAAGGAGAAAGAATCGAATAGTAGACTAACAGGTGCTCAAAAGGCGGTAAGAGTGAGATGTCTGAGAGTGGGGTACAATAAAAACAAATGAGGAGTAAGGAGCACAGAAAAAAAGGTATAGAGGAGAACACTGAAGTGTCTCATAATGGACTAGAGGAGAAGAACTATAAATAGCATGGCATAGTAAGTAGACCAAAGAACCTAAATATGTGCAGTAGAGAAGGCTATGCAAAATGGAAGGAGCAACCAAAAGGAAACTATGCGTATGAGTGTGATACATTCATACCTCTTAGGGTTAGCGAACCATACTGGACTATGAGGCGATTTTCCAAAGTATATCGGCTTCGGTCGCCAGTGTGACAAAGGACAATACCAGTGACACGGATGTCGTCTTTGTCCTTGTGATCAGGGGAGTTGACGTGGGAAGACACCGGAGTACCAGTATTCTGTTGGACATCACGTAGATGTTCACAAAATCTTTCCGCTAATCTTCTCCAAGACTCACCAATATAGGTCATGTGGCATCGTTGGCATATGATGGCATAAATGATGTTGCGGGAATCCGAAATTAAATCGCCTCATAGTCCAGTATGGTTCGCTGACCCCAAGAGGTATGAATGTATCACACTCATACGCATAATTTCCTTTTGGTTGCTCCTTCCATTTTGCATAGCCTTCTCTACTGCACATATTTGGGTTCTTTGGTCTGCTTACTATGCCATGCTATTTATAGTTCTTCTCCTCTAGTCCCTTATGAGACACTTCGGTGTTCTCCTCTATACCTTTTTTTCTGTGCTTCTTACCCCTCATTGGTTTTTATTGTACCCCACTCTCAGACATCTCACTCTTACCGCCTTTTGAGCACCTGTTAGTCTACTATTCGATTCTTTCTCCTTTGTGTTTGCACACTGACCGCTGTGTGAACTCCTCTGGTTCTGTGTGCATTTGCGCATATTTTTGCACGTTTCTCTACGTTCACGACAGCCGCACTTGGGTGCTATTTCCTTTTGTTTTGACAGGATAGATAATTTTGTTTTCTTTAACACATTTCGATTGTTTTTGTTTTGGTTGTTTCGTTTTTAGTTTTGAGTGTGTGTTTTTGTTTGTTCCTGATGAAGACATATTGGGCCAAAACGTTGTTTAATCTGTGTCGTCCTCTTATCACGTAAAGCTTCTTACATACCATTTTTTATTTTTCCTCACATTCAGCTTTACTGCAGCTTCGCATTTTTATTCCTTAACCCTTAAATGTACAAGTGACCGTGATGTGGATGTGAGTTAAAGTGACGATGATGTGGATGTGAGGTACAAGGGACGATGATGTGGATGTGAGGTACAAGTGACGATGATGTGGATGTGAGGTACACGTAACGACGATGTGGATGTGAGGTACAAGTAACGATGATGTGGATGTGAGGTACAAGTGACGATGATGTGGATGTGAGGTACAAGTGACGATGATGTGGATATGAGGTACAAGTGACGATGATGTGGATGTGAGGTACAAGAGACGATGATGTGGATGTGAGGTACAAGTAACGATGATGTCGAGGTGACGTACAAGAGACGATTATGTGGATGTGAGGTACAAGTGACCGTGATGTGGATGTGAGGTACAAGTAACGATAATGTGGAGGTGACGGACACTGCGGGACTTGCTGAAAAGGGGATCTGAGCACCTATGGACATGTTCTGAGAGCAATGATGATGACTCGCATATAACTCAGTAACTCCCTTTTTGTGTTGGCCTCTTTGAGTATTTCCTCATTGGTCTTTTTAGCTGTCCAGGGAACTTTCGACATTATTCTGAGAAATCCCATCTATGTGGCCTCTAATCATCTTTTCATTTATTTGTCTACTGTCCATGATTCGCCTCCGTAGGTCATTTGTGTATTGTTTTCAATAAAAATAGACTTTTTGTTGCGACCTCAGTTGTGTACTTTCTTGTGTTTTTTTGATCAGCATACACCTGTATCTACCGTCATTGTTCTTTGACTATCTTTGCAGATGTTATTTACTTCTAAAATCTAAATACCAACATTGCCAAGATAATAACAGTTAGCTAAAGAATTAGCGCCTTTAGGAAACTATTTCTATGCGCTTATTATAGGTGACACAACTTACTCTCCTGAGTTCTTTAATTTTCGTTCTCAGTGATTCCTAGACAAATTAAGAAAAAAATAACAAATTCATCACATCATGTGAGAATCCAATTTCATGATAGGAAATTCTGCGACTAATTATTTGAATAAATTCATTTATTTGAGCTGGAATCCTAGATATTTCTCTTCTGAATTATTATAATTTTTTGTGGAATGTGACTAATTTAATGCTGATATCTGCACTGTAGGAGTTTGTTTCTTTTTTCTTCTTCATTCTGCACTTTACATTTATTTGTTGTTCGTTCTATGAACGAAGTAAATGCTTTACTAGTTTACAGCTATCCGGGATATTTCGCCCGACAAATCTGATTATTCGACACATAAAAGCAGCGATAAAATAAATGCAGCACATGGGCTACCATATCCAGTACATGGACACCATATCTAGTACATGGACACCATATCCAGTACATGGACACCATATCCAGTACATGGGCACCATATCCAGTACATGGACACCATATCCAGTACATGGAAACCATATCCAGTACATAGACACCATATCCAGTACATGGACACCATATCTAGTACATGGACACCATATCCAGTATATGGGCACCATATCCAGTACATGGACACCATATCTAGTACATGGGCACCATATCCAGTACATGAGCACCATATCTAGTACATTGACACCATATCCAGTACATGGGCACCATATCCAGTACATGAGCACCATATCTAATACATGGACACCATATCCAGTACATGGGCACCATATCCAGTACATGAGCACCATATCTAGTACATGGGCACCATATCCAGTACATGAGCACCATATCTAGTACATGGACACCATATCCAGTACATGGGCACCATATCCAGTACATGAGCACCATATCTAGTACATGGACACCATATCCAGTACATGGGCACCATATCCAGTACATGAGCACCATATCCAGTACATGGACACCATATCCAGTACATGGACACCATATCCAGTACATGAGCACCATATCCAGTACATGGGCACCATATCCAGTACATGAGCACCATATCCAGTACATGAGCACCATATCCAGTACATGGGCACCATATCCAGTACATGGGCACCATATCCAGTACATGAGCACCATATCTAGTACATGGGCACCATATCCAGTACATGAGCACCATATCTAGTACATGGGCACCATATCCAGTACATGAGCACCATATCCAGTACATGGGCACCATATCTAGTACATGAGCACCATATCCAGTACATGGGCACCATATCCAGTACATGAGCACCATATCTAGTACATGGGCACCATATCCAGTACATGAGCACCATATCTAGTACATGGGCACCATATCCAGTACATGAGCACCATATCCAGCACATTGAGCAATGAAGTTTTAAGTGGAAACAAGAGAACAGAGAGCAACCAGGAAATTGTAGAAAATCGCTTTCTAATGTGCGACAGATACCGCGGCAACATGTCTTGGAAGGTATTTCATGCAATCACATCACGATATTTCCCCAGACTTGTTGAGCAGTAAGCGTTGGGCACGATGTGAGATTTTACTTAGACATGGCTGCTGTTGAAGTATCAGGAAGGCCTTGAAATTTGCAGATTATTGCTGGACAAGAGGGAGAAAGAGTCATCTTGGAAGAGAAGGTACAAGGTAGAGAGGGCAAACTAAGCCTACAGTGGACTGATAGCATGAAAAGGTAGACAGGTGAACGTATAAATACATGCATCTTCAAGACATGAGACAGAGTAATGTTCCGCACCATGGAAGTCAACATTTGCTGTGGTGACGGCCCTCGATGAATGAAAGAGAAGAGACGCCTCATTGCTTGAATACAAGAAACAGTCGAGTCGATAGGTACTGAATTATGTTGGAAAAGTTGCAATTATTAATTTCATCATCATCATCATCGAGTGCCTTCTCCGCAACGACGGTTCGCTACTATGGATCGCCATTCTACTCTGTTTCTTGCTTTGATGGTGCAGACTGTCATAGATTGACTTGTCCGTCTTTTGATGTTACTCGTCCATGTTAGTCTTGGTCTGCCTCTGTCTCTTTTACATTGTATTTTCCCTTCCCATATTACTTTTAGTAGGATGTTGTGTCTTTTAACATGCCCCAAACATTTTATTTGTCTTGTCTTAATTGTATTTTATTATTAATTTATTAAATTATTAATTAAAAAAAAACGTTTTGTGTAAAATTTAAACCCTGCTTTGATTTTTCCCTCATTTTATTTGAGTAATGTTAATGAAACGCCCGTGCCGGTGCCCACAAAGGGCAGTTGAAGAATAGTGGCATTGTTCCCTACCAGTCATGATCGTAAGAGGCGACTAATGAGGGTTGGGCATAGGGACTGGCTATCCTGCACTGTAAAAAAGAAAGCCGATAAAACTTCACAAACTTATAAAACACATAAAAAAGACCAAGGAATTTTTGGAGGAGACAGATGGAAGCAGAGATGAAGATGATGGAGAAGACATAGAATGATAAAAGAATGGCAAGAAACAGAACAGATAAGAAAGTGTTTATTGAAGACCTATTACTCCACAGGGAGCTGAAAGGTAGAAGAAAAATAATAATGTTAATGAAATGAGTATGTAACTCCAATGTTTACAAAGTCAAAGAGATGTTCACTGTGAGCTGTTGATTCACGAGCATGGAAGTGACATGCATTGTTTACACTATCAGAGTCACCATGATAACAAAAGTATATAATAGAGTTGACCTCCAGATGCCCATTCTGTTTGCCACAACTTACTTTTTCGATTTCTCTGATAGACTCGCGTAGGTTGTTCTATAAAAATGTAAAATAAAAATAACAAATTCATTAGATCGTATTAGAATACCAATTCATAAAAGAAAATGCTGTGACAAATTATTTGAATAAAACCAGCGCTTAGAGCCTCCGGAATAATTCGTTCCTGGATTATTATCCCGTTCCATAGAATGTGAGTCATTTATTGCTGTTATCCTGGCATGTATGAGTTTGTTTTCTTGTTCTGCTTCAGTATTAACTCGACAAGTACTCCTATTCTTCTATCACCGTTTTGAGGCGTATGTGAATGTCTTATGTCGATAGTTTATGGTTATCAATAATATCTGCGGCTTTCAACCCGACAAATCTGGTCTGGCATTGTTATTGAGTTATTGAGTTACTTGCGGGTCATCATCATTGCACTCTAAACATGTCCGTAGGTGCTCAGATCCCCTCCTCTGCAAGTCCCGCAGTGTCCAGCGACTGACGACTCCAGTTCTGTGTTGGTTGATAAGTCTTCTTATTTAACGCCCACTAAGTTTCTCGTTTCTGGCTGTGCCCATCTTAACTCCCATCTCTTTCATCCGAAGGAGTGACGTGGACTCATTAGCATTGTGTTTTTGGGTAATCAGCTGTCTTCCTTCATTCATCTATAATCCAAGTGGGTTACTTAGTTTAACAGGAGTAAAACTTGATGTTGAATTAGTTACCTTGAGGATCGCCGTTATCACCTGCTTTGTTCAATATATACACTGCCAGGGTAGCGCAACTGAATTGTATCTGACCGGGTCGCACTCTCGTCTTTGCAGATATGACGTATGTACCCGATCGTGATAGAGAAGAAATGACTAGGCAATTACAATAAAATGCGTATCAGATAACCAGTTGGTGAATCAACAATAATAACGCACTCATTAACCAAAGCATGGCTTCTATCTTGTGTTGTTCCCTAAGATACAGAATAGTTGTGGGGGGACTGGTTGGTCTCAAGTCAAGACGCCGACCGCGAGACAGAGAGGTTGTGTGTTCAAATCCTGGCTGCATCAGTTGGGATTTCTATTTATGATTTCGGCAACCACCCCTGGTCTCAGCTGCGAGGTTCGGCTGGAAACGTCAATTATTCATCGAAAAAAAATATAAGTACCTCCGAAGACACCTGTGCACACGACTGCCAGGGAAAAACGGATTAACAGGCAAAATTCAGTTCCTAGTCTCAACGGACTTCATCAGAGGTAAAAGCTGGCGAACAGGGAAAAAAATAGTAATGGAGATCCTCCAGTCATAAACTGCAATTATGTCAATATTGTGAGGAGCTCGACAATTAAATAATTGGGAATAACATTTGATAGGCTCCTTTCTTTCAATCAACACGTCAAACAGAGCCTTGATGTTACTGCCGCCTATCCGCCACATATACCGGAAGTCTGATTAGATTACAGATGTCACTTTCAACATAAAGTGATCAGTGATCTTAAAGAACACGATATTACACAACGATCACGATTAATAAAACCAAATAATATCATTGAATGCTTGAAGTGACAAGTGTCACGTGACTGTTACATAATGAAGCTTTTTTTCGATTGTACCAGACATACCATCACCACAGAATTACGTATAAGTAAAAGTAAAGTACCCCCGTCACGCCAAGTGGCGTTTAGGGAAATATGGTGTTAGTGACCCTATATTTTACAGACCTTCAGCACATGATTTTTGGGGTAATGTGGTCAGTATTACGCCCGTGCTGCTTTACTTTCCCAGAAAAAAATCCGGTACCCATTTAAGGCTTTGTGAACCCGGAAGCCGTCTGTTGGGATCGAACCCTACCCCTTGTCCGTGGTAGTCCAGTTCACTAACCACTGAGCTATCGCGGCTCCCACAGAATTACGTATAAGGACACCAATTCTGTGAGTTGGCGTCTTTATAGCTATGTTCTTAGCAAAACCAATATTGGTTCGCCCATTTTAATTTGAAGACAAGCAAATGTAGGTTTACTCATAAATTCTTTTTTCTGTTGTTGATTATTTGTCAATTTTTCAGAGTGCTGTAAACATACCTCTTCCTCTGAATTTTGTCGCTGATTATCGCCTCGGAAGTTTCCCTCTATAATAATATTCCTTTATTATCATTTGTCTCCGTAGGTTTACTCAGCAGCATCATGCCGTCACCGCATCGAAGGTTGACCACTATGGATCGCCATTCGACTCTGTCTCTTACTTTGATAGTGCAGGCTGTCATAGACGGCCTTGTCCATCTTTTGATGCTACTGGTTCACGTTAGTCTTGGTCTGCATCTTCCTCTTTTACCTTGTATTTTCCCCTCCAAGATTAACTTTAGTAGGTTACTGTGTCTTCTAATGTCCCAAAAAAACTCATTTATCTTGTTTAAATTGTGTTTAGTAGTTCTCTTTTCATTCTTTTAGTTGATTTAGGAGATTATCATTTGTTTTCATTTCTTTGAATCAAATTCTTCCTATTCTGTAGGTTTACTTTGTACATTATAATGTAATCTAAAAGATGCGATCTGTAGTGGAGAGAATCGTGTTCCACCAAAGAAGATTAATAAATGTCTAGTCAACAAAATGTAGCTACTACTGAGTGTTGGCAATGCAACTTGGGTGTAGATGTTACCATGTGCATCTGTGACATGCGACTAAATTGTTGCGACTAAGTTGTTGTGACTAAATTGTTGCGACTAAGTTGTTGTGACTAAGTTGTAGCGACTAAGTTGTTGTGACTAAGTTGTTGTGACTAAATTGTTTCGAATAAGTTGTTGCGACTAATTTTAGCGACTAGGTATTTGCGACTAGACGCTGACAGCACCATATCTAATGAGTAACATTTTATGCAGGCTATAGTTTCCACTAAAATTAGCTGATAGTGTATTTTGTGGAGATGACAGGTAAGCTTTTCTTTACAACGTAATGAAGACAGCTAGGAATAATTACCTAGAGGAATACGCAACACATTTAGAAAATCAAGAATTTACAAATCAAACACCTGTTAGAGCTAGGGAAGGGAACTTCTGATGATCAGATGGCCTCCTGTTGTAGAACGCTATATCAGTGTTTTCCATATATATTTCTGTTAGTTTGTTAAGCGTGATATGTCTTCAAATCATAAACTATATCTAACACCAATAGGTTCCATCTTGTATGTAAATGTTTAAAAATACAACTTCTTCTTCTAAGGAGCACAATGTGGACCACACCCAAATTCTTGGAAGAGAAACTATATGGGGCAACCGAATCACTTATTAAACAGACAGCTGCCTTCGTGATAAAGTCCGGAATTCTACTCTGACAGAGTCATGATCACGGAAAAAGAAGAAAATTACAACTAAAAAAAAAAAAACTAAATGAAAAAAAGAATGTCATTCTTACTTTGTTGATAACAAAGTTTGTATTGGTTTACTAGCTGAGATATCTTCAGTTTGTTTTCTTAAACACGCTTTAATTGATAGCACGTTGAAAATGAGAACATAAAGGAGCCCATTTTAACATGGTCTATATCAGGGATGGCCAGTTTCTTTCAAATTGCGGGCCACTTTTTTATTATTTTTTTTGTGGCGGGCCACACACATAACAGCGGTTGGCTTACCACGGCAACATCCGGGGTTCGTACCCTGGCGAGGACACCTGGGTTTTACTAATTCCCTAAAAATTAGTAGGAGCCGCGATAGCTCAGTGGTTAGTGAACTGGACTACTACGGACAAGGGGTAGGGTTCGATCCCAACCGACGGCTCCGGGTTCACCCAGCCTTAAATGGGTACCGGATTTTTTCTGGGAAAGTAAAACAGCACGGGCGTAATACTGACCACATTACCCCAAAAATCATTGGCTGAAGGTCTGTAAAATATAGGGTCACTAACACCATATTTCCCTATACGCCACTTGGCGTGACGGGGGGTACTTTACTTTTTTACACACATAACAACATCAATACAAATAAACTTGGCATTTGTTTTAAGGTAATATTTTTGTTATTTATCGGCATTGTTTGCTTACATAAATCATTTTGTTGCAACAGAGTTAAAAATGCCTAGTTGATTTATAAAAATGATTAAAATTTGCTATTTATATTGTTTAACAAACATGTTTTAGTTAGGTCATTTTAAAGTTGACATGTAACAAACCTTAATGAGAACAATGTGGACGTTCATGTGCAGCAACAAGTTCATCAAAGTCAATGTGTAAAGATGATGATGATATTCGTAATAAATCCTGAAGGTGGCCATCAGTGAGTCGGTTTCTTTGTGACGATTTAATCTCCTTCATTGTTGAAAAAGCGCATTCACATATATATGTGCTTCCGAACATAGAAGTAATTTTCAAACTGAATTCACTCAATGCGGGATATCTTTCCTGTGGCACAAGTTTCCAAAAGTCAACTCTTATCTCCATCCTTGATTGGAAAAAGGGGTCACTTTGGAGGTTACATAACTCCAACTGAAAAGTGTCATGTTGCTGGAAAATGTCACACTTCATAGGGTTGTTAAACAATGCCAGTTCTGGTCGTATACCACAGAAGTCAGAAAATCGTTCATTGAATTGCTCCAATAGTTTGTATAACATTAATACAGAAAATTTGAAATCAGTGTCACTGCGCTCCTCGATCAATTCTTTGCACGAAGGAAAATGAATGAAGTTTTCTTTGGCCAGGATAAATCTAAAAACATTTAGTTGAATTATAAATCCATCTAGGTGTCCTACCAAATCTGAGACTGTTTGGGAACGTCCCTGTAGCTTCACGTTGAGTTCATTCATGTGCTGGCTGATATCAGTTAAAAAAGTCAATACGCTGTTAAAATGTGGATCAGACATTTTTCTGATCAGTTCTTTGTTGGTATCATGTTTCTCTAAAAACTGCTTTATCTCGTTTTTCAAAGCAAAAAACCGTCTCAAACAATTCCCTCTGCTTAGCCAGCGTACTTGTGTGTAGAGCACTAAATCGCCATATTCCGCTTCAACTTCTGATTAGAAAATTTATAAACTGTCGGTGTGTCAAAGCTCGATTCCCGCCTTTTATTAAATCCACACACTTTATTACAGTTTTCATAACATCCTCCACGTCTAGAATCCTGCCACACAGCGCCTCCTGGTGTATAATGCAGTGTAATGCTGGGCAATGGATTCCAGCCTTCCTTAGTAATCCAACTAGACCTGTTTGAGTACCATACATTGACTTAACGACATCTGTTACTATTGCTGAAAGTCTGTTTATGTCACCGATACCGTTAACAACTTTCATAACTGAGTTATAAATGTATTGACCTTTGGTCGTATTATGCAATGAATCTAAAGCTAGTAGCTCTTCATTGATAATAAAGTCTTTTGAAACAGTTCTTATGAAAATTAAAAGTTGTGCTGTGTCTGATATGTCAGTAGATTCATCCAAAGCCAGAGAAAAATAAGTGGAATTTGTAACGACACTCTTTAATTTACTAGATATATGAGAACTTATTTCCTCAACCCATCTAGTGACTGTCTGTTTTAATAGTGGAACGCTCTCAAAATGACTGGCAATTTTTTCTTCCCCAAATGCACGCGCCATGTTAATAGAACAACGCTTTACGAAGTCACCGTCACATAATGATTTTTTTTTTATTTCGCTATCTCTGCGCTTACAACAAACGATGCCATTAGGGAACTTGCTTGTTTTGCTGTTAATGTAGTAAAAACAGATTTCTGAGCACTAACTTTTTTCTTCAAATAGCACACAAGTGTAGAACGTATTGTACCAATGTAGTCCTTGTATTTAGCGGCGTGATGCTGTGTGTAATACCTTTTAAGATTATACTTTTTATTTACAGACAACACTTGCAAACACACAAGGCACTGCGGTTTGCTATCCTTATTGTTGATAAATAAAAAATCATGTTCCCATTTCTCAGGAAAAAAATCTGATTATTTCATTTAATTGACGTTTATTGTTCATATTATACCACGACCGAAGCAACAGACAATGAAAACACAGATTACAACAATAGCACTGTCTACTGTTAAAATGGAACTGTTCACTGTAACTCGACAAAATCAGAATGATCAGATCGGATATATAATTTTGACTGATGAAAAGAGGTTTGGAGAGAAAGAAACTGAAAGTAAAATAATTGTGAGGTGAATGTGTTGGGGTGGGGGAGGTGGGTGACTGACAGTTTTTTCTTGGCGGAAACTGTTTGAACTCGCCGAACCGAGAGTCGGCTCTAGAACCATTCGTTGGCTTCTTCCTTTGTTTAAGTCGGTCGCAGGATGACCAAAAGGAAAAAAAAGGATGGGCCGGGAATGACGGGAAATCGACGTTAAACTAATTACTAGAGTGTTCCGAGTTTTAAACATAGGTCTACTATGGAATATTTGAGTTAGCTTTCTCCACGGTAGAAGTTAATGTAACAAATTTTAAATCAATTTTACCCAGGACATTTTGCTCAATGCAACCTGATTTTATTTTTTATCCGCCGCGGGCCACAAAAAGGACGTCGCGGGCCACTTGTGGCCCGCGAGCACCTAATTGGCCATCCCTCGTCTATATCAAAAGCAAATCATGCAGAAACACTAGCCCTTGTACAAACTTAGTAATCACATTGCAGTCACTTATACCATGCAAGTCACTTACTTTGTGTGATTGCGGGCTCGGTGTTATTTGCTAACAATGAAAACAATGGAGATTAGTCATACAGTCATTTCATCAAACATGTTTTATCATCTGTATCATCACAAGCTGGAAAGCCGATAAAGCAAGGTGTATTCAAGTTAAATGACTTATTTGATTGTACATTTGTGTTCGGTGTGATATCGAAAGATAGTTTATGTTTTATAGATTTGTTTAGTTATGCTCTTTAACTTCTTCTCCGACGCTTACAAAAAAAAAAAAAAAAAAAAAAAAAAAAAAAACTTACGACGCTTACAAATGGTTCAAAATGTGTTATTTGCGGTGATGTCACAATTTTCTTGGTTGGTAACGTTGAATTGTCCAGCCATTTATTTATCTACAAATCTCAAACAATCTAGTTTTATTGATTTTTTCTCACAGTGAATTAACTATCATATATATCTATTTCCAAATGGATTCCAAGTAGAAATGATATCTTGCAATATGCTGTGCTAGTTCTCACATACACCACACAATGGTATTCGAAGGAGAAAAAGTACGACATGAACCAATCCTAAACTACATTCAAAAACTACAAATAAAATGGTTTGCCATTATTGAAAAAATGACATACCTTACCAAACAAGGCATACATTAAAAGAGATGTGAGAAGATCAAGAGCAGGCCCAGAGACTGATTAACAACAAAGAAACGCTACAACATCAGCTGGCAATGGTTAAAGCAGTCAGAAGGATGAGAACTCGAACTTTGTATCGCTTTCTACAATTGAATGGGTACAGAAAGAAGTGAAGGGAGAAGATATAGATATAGAAAGACAAGCGGCCCTAAACTACGATATAGAAATATCTGTCAATCATCTCTGAATGACTTCTCCCTCTGTGAAAATGACTGGGAACATATGGCAAGTGATCGCACATCATGGAGAGCATGTATAAGTAATGGTCTAACATCATTTGAGACTGTGGTAAGGTAAAACTTAGAACAGAAAAGACTCATGAAAAAGAATGGAAAACCCTGTGGATCAGCGGGCGTGACTTGTTCATTCTGTGACCTTTTGTGTTTGTCAAACATTGGTAGAATTAGCCACGAGAAAACTTGTTGTGTTATCGTTAATGTTTAAATAACTGCGTACATGTTACAGTTTCAATTTAATTATTTAACAAAAAAGGTAAACACCTCCCCTATCTCTCCGTGTGTAAATTAATTCCACTGCGTTCCTAACCATAGGCTGTGTCGGTATTGTCGGGATATTAAACATGAGGGGACAGGTTAGTAGAGTTGCGTTGCTGGTAAGATTGTGAGACAGTGAACCCTGTAACATTGAAAACATTGTAGTCATTGTAATATTGATTTGAACCTCATTGATCGTATAAGAGGCAATCAGAAGTGCCCATTGTCACACTATCTGAAATAAATGGACCATTCTTTTAATAAAGGAAAAGTCAGCTTCAACCGAAATGTTAAATCGTGAATCTAGAGCTTCCAACTTTAATATCATCGATGTTTATCAACATGTTAAGATGTACTTTAATGATTGATTATTCACATTTATCATGTGAAATATCACACTAATTACAAAAACAAATAGTACAACAGTATTTATATTGCTCAGTGAAGCAATATTTACATAAAAGAATAGTCTAACAATATTAACATTTTTAAAAGTCTATTTCTTGAATGAAAGGGTGTTTAGTTGAAATCACACATTGCACATAACACTAACTCATAGACAAATAAGCAGTTATTCCTTAATTAAAGAAAGACAACAGCTAACTGATGCTGTTTATGTTTATGTTTAGATAATTGTATCAGCTCCATCCCTATTATTGTCCCCATTTGTTTCACCTTTTTATACTAAAAATGTATTTTTGCCCTTTGTTCGATTCGAATTGGATGTATTTTTCTGGCATATTATGTTATGAAAACCCCATGTATTGTGTTGTGAAAATCACTATATTCTTTTGTGAAAACCCTCTACATTGTGTTGTGAAACCCCTATATTGTGTTGTGAAAACCACCCATGTTATGTTGTGAAAACCCCCTATATTGTGTTGTTAAAATCCCTATATTTGTTGTGAAAACCACATATATTGTGTTGTGAAAACCCCCTATATTGTGTTGTGAAAACCCCCTATATTGTGTTGTGAAAACCCATATATTTGTTGTGAAAACCACCTATATTGTTTTGTGAAAACCCCCTATATTGTTTTGTGAAAACCCTTATATTTGTTGTGAAAATCAACTATATTGTGTTGTGAAAACCCCTATATTGTATTTTGAAAATCCTCTATATTGTGTTGTGAAAACCACTTATATTGTGTTGTGAAAACCCTCTATATTGTGTTGTGAAAACCACTTATATTGTGTTGTGAAAACCCTCTATATTGTGTTGTGAAAACCCTCTATATTGTGTTGTGAAAACCCCCTATATTGTGTTGTGAACACCCCCTATATTGTGTTGTGAAAACCCTCAATATTGTTTTCTCACTATACAATAGAAGAGATCTCTAACACAATATCAGAAAATACGTGCCATATTCTGCATTCTTATTTTCCGTGTGATGTATGTTTTACCAAGTGCATCATCATTATCATCATCATCATCATGTGCCACATCGGTTGGCGTAGGCGATCATGTCCCTCCACAATCTTCTATCTACAGTGCACCGTATCAGTTCTATTGTTGACTGTTTTCCATGCCATGACACCAAGCTATCCAGTATTTTCTCTCTTTGTCGTCCGCGATCTCTCTGTCCTTTTATTTTGCCAGTTGTAACCAAGTATTCCAACTTTCCTATTCTCATGATGTGCCCGAAAAATGTTGATTGGTTCTTTCTGATGTTTTTTAAGAGCTCCCTTTTTGTGTTGGCCTCTTTGAGAACTTCCTCATTGGTCTTTTGATCTGTCCAGGGAACTTTCAACATTCTTCTGAGAAATCCTATCTCTGTGGCCTCTAATCGTCAATTTCATTTGTTTGTCTACTGTCCATGATTCGATTCCATAGGTCAGAATTGGTTCTATATAGCACCGATGAACTCTCGTTCTCATTTTTATTGACATAGATTTGTTGCATCAGATATTTTTCATTTTCTGAAATGCTATTTTGGCCTGAGCTTTCACAAAGTGCAGCGATCACAAAATACATGATCCAGTTTTCCCAATGTTGAGTTTAATTTTATTTTCTTCATACGTCTTCCAAGCATAGATTCCATTAGAACAAAACTACTCACAACGTAGATGTACTCTTGTAAACATTGGTTGAGGCACATTATACACGCTTACTTACCCGTCTATAAAGTGTCGATTTGCAGACGATAAATGAGGAGAGAAGAACAACTTATAATAACCAACATTGGAGCATAAGAACTAGAGTTAATGAAGCAATATCTTGTTAGAGTAATTCAGGGATGATAAAGCACGTCATTACTACCGTGTATTGGGGGGACCACAAAAAACATTCATCTGCTGCGATATGATGATCCACTTTCGGGGACTTTCCTGCCGATTTTATCATCATTGTTTTGAGCGGTATTACTTCTGTGTTATAACTTTTGTGTTATTTCTTCTGTGTTATAACTTCTGTGTTATTTCTTCTGTGTTATTATTTATGTGGTAATACTTCTGTATTATTAATTATGTATTATTACTTCTGTATTATTACTGCTGTGTTATTTCTACTGTGTAATATCTTCTGTGTTATTTCTTCTGTGTTATAACTTCTGTGTTATTTCTTCTGTGTTATTACTTCTGTGTTATTATTTATGTGGTAATACTTCTGTATTATTAATTATGTGTTATTACTTCTGTATTATTACTGCTGTGTTATTTCTACTGTGTAATATCTTCTGTGTTATTTCTTATGTGTTATTACTTCTGTGTTATTTCTTATGTGTTATTTCTTCTGTGTTATTACTTCTGTGTTATTTCTAATGTGCTATTTCTTCTGTGTTGTTACTTCTGTGTTATTTCTTCTGTGTTATTACTTCTGTTATTATTTCTGTGATATTTCTTCTGTGTTATTTCTTCTGTGGTATTACTTCTGTGGTATCTCTTCTGTGGTATTAATTCTGCTGTATTTCTTCTGCAGTATTTCGTCTGATTCTTTTTTTCTCTGTTTGTCAGTAATTTAATTTTGTTCACAGTTCCAAATCTGTTCAGTCAAAACATCGGTTGGTCCAGTCATTTTCTTTTTTGGCAAAGCTGATGAAACAATCTAGGTTTATTTATTTTCCTTCAAATTCATTCCCTTACAACTTCTTCTCCTTCTTCTTATTTCCTTCCTCATCTGCCTTTCAGCGTCGAGGGAAGATATAATTTCTGGTCTTTTGCTCTTTTGTTCGTCTCTGCTGCTGTTATGTTTCCTAGTGCTTCTAATATTTCATTGATCCACCTTTTTCATGGTCGACCTTTGGGTCTGGTGTTCTCACAACGTTTGTTAAAGGCTCGTTGTGTTGTGTTTTGTTCTTTCTGCCTTGTCACGTGGCCAAACCATTTTACCCCTTATAACGGTCTGATTAAATAATTGATTATAACGACAATAAGTTGAACATAACAAAGATTATTAACTACAATGAGAATCGATTTTTGGGAAACACTTTGGACTACATTGAGAGACAGTGAAGGGTATGCAAACTGACGATGGAGAAAGCTGATCTGTCGAACAATCTAATGCCAGATTGTGCAGGCACGCCTGAGTCTGACACTGTCAGATTCAATTGTATCTGAAGTTTTCAAAGGCAGCGCCTAATTTGTGATAAAATTGTTGAAAATGGGAATAAAAACAAACTACGATGTCACGAGATAAGACTATATGCACGTATATATATATATTGGTAGCAGCGATAGTTCACTGGTTAGTGAACTGGACTATAAATGACAAGTTTGATCCTGATCGACGGCTTCCAGGTTCACCCATCCTTAAATGTGTACCCGAATTTTTTCTGTGAAATGAAAGCGGCACGGGCGTAATAACGACCATATTGCTCCAGCAATCTTGTGCCGAAGGTCTGACAAAATGATGGTCACTAACATCAGATTCACTATACGCCACTTGGCGTGACTAGGCTCTTTACTTCTTATATATATATATATATATATATATATATATATATATATATATATATATATATATCATCACATACGTGAGAACAGCAAGAAGTCAGACTCGCGTCGCACTATCATCCAATGCTTTAGACAAACTAACATATCTGGAGCTCCAAAGTTCTCAGAAAACGAAAAAAAATCTATTCAGCTTCTATGTGTTACCAATGCTAACATATGGATGTGTTACCAATGCTAACATATGGATGTGTTACCAATGCTAACATATAAATGTGTTACCAGTGCTAACATAAGGATGTGTTACCAATGCTAACATATGGATGTGTTACCAATGCTAACATATGGATGTATTATCCAATGCTAACATATAGATGTGTTACCAGTGCTAATATAAGGATGTGTTACCAAAGCTAACATATGGATGTGTTACCAATGCTAACATATGGATGTGTTACCAATGCTAACATATGGATGTGTTATCAATGCTAACATGTGGATGTGTTACCAATGCTAACATATGGATGTGTTACCAATGCTAATATAGGGATGTGAAAGCTGGAAATCCACCAAAACTTTAGTAAAAAGTAAAGAACCCCGTCACGCAAGGTAGGAAACTTAAAAGCCTTTGAAAACAAATATATTTCGTTTGATCTCAAACATAAGCCTGAAAGAATGCATTTCAAATTAACGAATAAAAGACAAATCAAAACAAGAATGTGTCGAGCTTTACAAGAAGAAAATGTTGGAAATGCATGGCTCATGTGCTGAGAAAGAATAAAGAAAGACTTCCCCGTCAGGCATTTATATGGAAACATCTGGTAAAAGAAAAGAAGGCAGGCGAAAAGAATCGCTACCCAGAACCCTTACTAGAGTAAACCCAGCCATGGGTCTAGAAGGTCACATGGGTCAAGAGACAAGCAAGAACATTCAGCAAGTCGTCAATCATGGAGAACTATGACTTCGCCACTATGTGCCGTCTTTACCCGAGAGGAAAATTAAGATTATACTTATGTGTGTATGTGTGTATGTGTGTGTGTGTGTGTGTGAGTGTGTGTGTGTGTGTGTATGTGTGTGTGTGTGTGTATGTGTGTGTGTGTGTTTTTTTTTTCTCTACATTTAACACACAGTTAACTACATTTAAAAAAATGACCAGTTACGGAAGTAATAGCCGTGAAATAGACAAAAGAAGTAGTAAAGGATTGGAAAAAGTCGACATGGAAGAAGTCACATTTAACACGGAATTTACGTTGAAAGATACAGTGACATAATTAACAAAATGAAGTGCTTACTTTTGATAGAATGCTTTAAGAGAGGAGGAAACAACAAAATATCATCAATTATTGTTCACACTTCTAAGCGAAGTTAAATTAGATGAAAGCGTGGACAGGTATAACCATTACCATCGATGTGTATCAGTTCAAATGTAATACTAGTAAATCGTTGTAATACATTATAGAAAACTATGATACCAGTTTTATACCAAATCACCTGTTAAGAAACGTCGTACGGAAGTAAAATAATGTTATTGGAAATATTTCAATATTGTTACAAATAGTAAATTATAATATGCGCTAGAATGTATAACATCAAAATATGAAACCAACTATTAATATATTATAAGAATATATTTTAGAATATTGTGTTAATGTTAAACACAAAAATGTATATAATATGCACTATAATATTTAACATAAATAATATTGAATCAAATATTAATATATTATAAGCATATATTTTAGAATATTGTGTTAATGAATACCTATATTACACTAGCTTACAAATTATAACATTCCTTCCATTAATTTACTGGAGGTTTATCTTCAAAGACATTTCTGTCAAAATTTGCGATTAGTGAGAAACAGTGAAGAAATGCGTCAGTGGATCGATGCTTATGGAAATAGATCCTAAGATATGGAACAGTGTCTGAACAGAAAAATACAATAAAGTTAAAGACAGAAGGTAATAATTAGAAGAGAAAAGTTATGAGACTCAAAAAGAAGTAAAGTACCCCCGTCACGCCAAGTGGCGTATAAGGAATATGGTGTTAGTGACCATACATTTTACAGACCTTCGGCACATGATTTTTGGGGTAATGTGGTCGGTATTACGCCCGTGCCGTTTTACTTTCCCAGAAAAAAATCCGGTACCCATTTAAGGCTGGGTGAACCGGAAGCTGTCGATTGGGATCGAACCCTACCTCTTGTCCTTTGTAGTCCAGGGCACTAAACACTGAGCTATCGCGGCTCCTGAGACTCTATAACATGTCATATGTTTTTTGTTCATTTTCTTCAATAAAATATTGATTTAACCATAATAAATAGAAGCAGCTGAACACAATCCCGCTGACATTGACGGTAAGATAAACAACAGCCTGCTACATCTAGAATACAACGACGCTATATACAATGACGATAAACAACAGCCTGCTTGCTACAACTAGAATACAACGACGCTATATACAATGACGATAACCAACAGCCTGCTACAACTAGAATACAACGACGCTATATACAATGACGATAACCAACAGCCTGCTACAACTAGAATACAACGACGCTATATACAATGACGATAAACAACAGCCTGCTACAACTAGAATACAACTACGCTATATACAATGACGTTAAACAACAACCTGCTACAGCTAGAATACAACTACGCTATATACAATGACGATAAACAACAGACTGCCACAACTAGAATACAACCACGCTATATATTTCAACTTGATTATATACAACTGCAAAATCATCTTCTTGTTATTCATTTCATCTGTTACCCAAACTTGGCTCATATTTTAAAAAATCGTTGACGAAAATAGCAACCGCAATATGCGGAACGAAGCAAAGGAAGAAGGAGAGAAAGATGAACAATCCATGGTGGAATGATATAGTCAAGAACGCCATAAAAAAAAGAAAGAAAAAAACTATACAAAATCTGGCTGAAAACTAAAAAGCCAAGCGATTATGATATATACACAATAGAAAGAAGAGAAGTGAAGAAATTAATCAAAGAAGAAAAACATAAAGCATGGATAACATTTGGAGAAATGATTAGTAACAATCACAAATCAGCATCCAGAGATTTCTATAGAACAATTAAAGCCATAAGACAAAAGAAAGACAATTATGACCCAACTGAAATCATTAATGATAAACGAGGCCAAGCAATAACAAACAAAGCGCAAATCTTAACGAGATGGAAATAATATTTCGAAGAGCTTTTGAATGTAGAAACAGCGAGTCCAAAAACACACAAAAAGCAACTAATAGTTGGCGATAAAGAACCAAATATACTAATGGAAGAAATAAAACAAACGTTGCGACCAGCACCAAGAAACAGGCAGGATGTAAATGGCTACACAGAATATTCAACGGTGCATGGATACAATAGCAAGTCCCAGACGATTGGAAACAGTCCATTATATTACCAATATGGAAAAAGAAGGGCAGCAGAAGAGACTGCAACCAATATAGAGGAATATCGCTATTAAGCCAAACAGGGAAGTTATATGCCAAGATAGTTGAGAAAAGATTGAGACCAATTATAGACCCACAACTAAGCGATGCTCAGATGGGCTTCAGGAGGAACAGAGGTTGCACAGATGCCCTATTTATCATAAAACAACTAGCGGAGAAAACTATAGAGCATAATAAAACACTATATACAGCTTTTATTGACCAAGAAAAGACGTTCGATAGGGTGGACAGGGAACAACTATGGACCGTATTGCCCTTGTACTGAGTGGGTCACTACCTAGTAGAGATATCCAAGAGTCTCTATGAAAGTAGTCGCCCTACAGTAAGATCTTCAGCAGGTTACTCTAAACATTTCACCATTAACTCCGGAGTAAGACAAGGCTTCGTGCTTTCCCCTTTACTTTTCATCACATATATGGACAATATATGCAAATTAGCATGCCCAATCAAAGGAAGTATACCAACACGGATGATAACAAGCGATAACACAAAAGAGAACGAAATATACGTACCTGAAAACAACACAAGAGAGGAAGAATTAAATGAAATACTCTTTGCATACGACCAAGTTCTGATACATGAAACAACTGAGGACCTACAAGAACATATCAACAGGCTAAACAACACTTGTAAACAATACAACATGAAGATCAACATAAGCAAAACCGAAGTAATGGCAATAGCAAGAGAGAGAAAGATAAAAAACTAAAAATCATAATAAATAATACAACTCTGAAGCTAGTAGACAATTTTTAAACATCTGGGTAGCACGTTAACACAAATCAATAACCAAGAGACAGAGACATACGGTGTAACAAAGCATGGAAAGTATCAACACTATTGAAAAACAATACAATAATTTCGGAAGCCAAAAGGGCAATATACAAATCAATTTTTCTACTAACTCTGTGCTATCAGTGCCAGAATTAGACGCTGGACTCTAGAACAATAAGAAAGATAACGACCACCGAAATGAAATGTGTCAGAAGAATGACAGGAAACAGCTTAAGGGACAGAGTAAGAAACACTGACATGAGGAAGAAACTCGAAATTGAACCAGCCATCGAATACATAAAGAAACAACAGATAAATTGGTTCGGCCACATAACAAGACAGAAAGAACTAACAATGAGTCAAAGAGCCATAAACAAACGCTACGAAAACGCCAGATTAAGAGGAAGACAGAAAAAGAGATGGATAAAGGGAATACTAGAGTCACTAGGAGGAATAACATCAGAAGAGGCCAACAGAAGAGCAAAGAATCGCAGATTGTATCTCCCCTCGACGCCAACGGCAGCAGAGGAAGGATAGAAGAAGAAGAGGAAAACCCAAACTTGATGTTCACAAATATAAATAGTTTCAACTTTATCAAACCATTTATCGTTTAATAATGCTGTAGTTTCCTTGGTGATATCATTTCATCTCACTCCAGGTCCCTTTTGAGTGCCTCATCTTTCTCCTCTTGATGTACACTCTCTTATTTGTATTAAGTCGCAAGACATTTTCTCCAGATGACGAAACCATTTGTTTTGCTACATCCAAGTTATGTAACTTTAAGAAAAGAATCGTCCGTGTCTTTCTCATTAATATGGTTCCACTTTTACTGTTATTCCTTGTGATAGCACTGTTTGTGTTGTAGAATAGATCCTAGATGTGCTAATATTTTTGTTTACCAAACATATAAAGTGTCGGGTTATATTTCCTGGTTTACAGATTACATGGTTTACTATATCAATTGTAAATGGTGCTCAAAAGCCTGAATATCTTTGATCATTATGTTTTAACAACTGAACAAATTGAGGGACGATGAGACAGAGGGAAGCAAAGTGAAAAAAATTCCAGACAACTTAAGAGAATGGCTTGGCAGAAGGTCAACAACAGAAATGATAAATAGCTGCCGAGATCGAAAGTTGTGGAGAGACATGATCACATACGACAGCAGACCCGGTACTTGATGGTGATGATGATGAATATGTTTTAACAATCTGCGGATAACTGCTGGGGTCTAATTATATCTTTTCTTTGATCCATTATATTTCTCTTCATGGTTTTTAACATTATTTACTTTACATTTTTTCTTTGTAGAATTGAGATGGCTGTGCAATTTCTAACATTAAATGCTTTCAAGATGGTTCATATCTTGGTGTATATCCGTGCTAGCCATGGCTCTTATCTTAGTGGCTGTCTGTGCTGGCCAAGGTTCATATCTTGATGTGTGTCTTGATGTGTCCATGGTTCATATCTTGGTGTATTTTCGTGCTAGCCATGGCTCATATCTTAATGAGTTTCAGTGCTAGTCATGGTTCTTATCTTGGTGTGTTTCCGTGAAGCCCTGGCTCATATTGTAATGTGTTTCTGTGCTAGCAATGGCTCATATCTTGGTTTGTTACTGTGCTAGCCATGGCTCCTATCTTAGTTTGTGTGTGTGTGCTAGACATGGCTCATATCTTGGTGTGTGTCTGTGTTAGTCATGTGTCAAATCTTTGTGCGAGCATGTCTATGTTAGTCATATCTCATATCTTTGTGTGCATGTCTATGTAAGTCACAGCGCATATCCTTGTGTGCATGTCTATGTTAGTCACATCTCATACCTTTGTGTGTGCATGTCTATGTTTGTCATGTCTCATATATTTGTGTGTATATCCATGCTAGTCACATTTCATATCTTAGTGTGAGTCTGTCTATGTTACATGTCTCATATCTCTGTGTGTTTGTGTTTAGTCATATCTCCTATCTTTGTGTGTGCATGTCTATGTTAGTTACATCTCCTATCTTTGTGAGTACATGTTTATGTCAGTCATGTCTCATATCTTTGTGTGTGCATGACTGTGATTAGTCATATCTCATATCCTAGTTTGTGTATCTGTGTTAGTCATATCTCATATTGTAGAGTGAGTCTGTGTTAGTCACATCTCATATCTTGGTGTGTATCAGTGTTAGTCATGCCTCATATTGTTGTGTGCATGTCAGTGTTAGTCACATCTCATATCTTTGTGTGTGCATATCTGTGTTAGTCACCTCTAGTGACTCGGGCAGATGGTGCTCGTTAACCTGGGAGGGCAGGCCATCTACGGGCAGAATCCCCCTACAGAAAAGACAATCTTCTGCCTTGCAGAAAGATTGGGGACAATCAAAGGTTAAGGAAAGCAAACCTGAATAAAAATGCTGGCTGAAATCGGATGTACTGGGCCACTGGCGCAGAACATGGTGCAACGTTTTAACAGGTAGTGGACGTGAGTGGATCTAACAGACTATAATTATGATGTTCTGTCTGTGGGGTCGATCAATTAACTTAAAATGACAGCTGTATTCACGTGAGAGTCTGGAATCCTACTCTGATTGAGTCCTGATCGCAAGGAAGGAGAGATACACCTATAGAACCCGATATAATGCGTGGAGAGAAGAGCAGAGAAAACCAAGAGAAAATATATTGAACATCTTATCCAAATGACATAATAAAAGATCACCGACTGAAATGATGACATGCACGAAGGACCGAGATATGTGGAGAGAGATGATCGCATATACCAACTGGTATTGCATGCGATGATGATAATGATAATAATGATGGTAACGACGATGATGATAATGATAATGATGATGGTAACGACGATGATGATATTAAAGATGGAATGAAAACCTTGGAAACATACATCACGCATTTCACAATATTACATTTCTGACGGCCTGATGTTTGGAATCCTCCATTATTGATGTCTCTGGTGCCAACAGTCGTCAGGTAATGATCGTTTAAATCAGCATACGTGTTATGGAGGGCCATAGCGACGACAACAAGTACCATAACACTCGCTGAGAGAAAAACTGGTTGTGCCATTGATATATTCTGTTGCACTCGACGATGCATAGGAGCGTCCTGGACACGGCGTGAATACAGTCACTGTGAACAAGCAAGTCAGATCAGAAACAGTTGATTGTGTTCACTTTCTGTGTGGTTTCGCCTTATGCCTTTTGGCGTGTGCTGTGACTGCTATGATGGGGACTACAGCTACCTTTCTTTGTTTGGGAGATGAGTTAGTAATTCGGATGATTCCACTGGCACGGGCGGTTGAGCAATTATGGATTTTAATTAGTTTGCAGTGATACCGGAGGCTTCCATAACCGAAGAACGAAAGAACGTGTTCTTTAGAACTGCTCTCTTCAATAATCGTCTTCTTCTTCAACTCTTTACTTTCTCATTTACCTTTTCAAGGGAAGATGTCATTTGTGATCGTTTGTTCTTCTGTTCATCTCTGCTGATGTTGTTTCCTGATGTTTCTTATATTCCATCAATCTATCAATTTCGTTGTCGACTCGATGATTAATGAGTAATGATTATTCAAAGCTCGTTTCTGTGATAGTAAAGCGGCACGGACATAATACCGACCACATTACTCCAAAAATCATGTGCTGAAGGTCTATAAAAATTATGGTCACAAACACTATATTCCCTATACGCCAATCGGCCTGACGGGGCTCTTTACTTTTTTAACTGTCGATCTGCCACCTAGCAACTTCATCATTTTCCCCAAAGTATAGGAACACCTAATGTTGTGGCGATTCATGATTATACAAAGAAATTACGACGGCGGTTTTCTGTTGCCTTCTGTCGGTTTGTTTACGGTTGACTCCGCTAGCCTTTGACTAAAAAGTCTCACCCACAAGACAGTGGAACTTTGTTAACCTCAGACGGAAGATGTACAAAAAAGGTGAGATGTAGAATGGCTCAGGCAAAAGCAGCTTTCCAAAAAATGAGGAAAATACTATGCAATCCATTTTTGACAATAGAAACAAGAAAAAGAGTTCTTAAATGTTACGTAGAGCCAGTCTTAACATACGGATGCGAATCATGGACAATAGGACAACAGACAAGAAAATCACTGGAGTCTGTAGAAATGTGGTTTTACCGAAGAATGTTGAGAATACCATGGACAACTAAGAAGAGTAATGAAGAGGTTCTGAGAAAGGTCAAAGCAAAAAGAGAGCTAATTTCCAATGTTAGGAAGAGACAATCATCATTTTTTGACCATGTAATGAGAAGAGGACAACTTGAATATATTGTAACAACTGGAAAAATTGAAGGACGAAGAGATAGAGGGAAGCAAAGAGAAAAAATAACAGACAGCTTAAGAGAATAGCTCGGCAGAAGGTCAACAACAGAAATGATAAATAGCTGACATGAACCGAATGTTGTGGAGAGAGATGATCACCTACGCCACAAGGCCCGGTACTTGATGATGATTATGACAGGAACACCTAAAGGGACACCGATATACTTTTGACAAAGATGTGCAAGCAGCTGTCTATACCTGGTGTTGGGAGAAATCTCATTTCTAATTCGACAGGATGTAACAACTTGTCCGACATTGGCATTTGTGTGTGGAACGGGTTGGTGACTATGTTGCAAAATGACATTACACATACGGAACACTCGAAGCTTTCAGAAACTGCCCAGCTCATGTGTGTATCTTGTATATCACTAGAAACTATCAACTAGGAGACACAGCTTTTCAACCCATCCTCAAAGATTAAGGAGATTTATTTATTAATTCAGTGGGTTCGTTTATTTACTTGAGAAAGTGTTTTTATTGTTTGTGATGATTTATTTACTGTTTGAAAAGAATCATTTACTGCTTTAAAATTGGAGTTATTGCTTCCTTGATGAAGTTCTTCATTTATTGCTTGATGAAGTTCTTCGATTATTGCTTTAAATGATGTATTTATTGAGTGATGAAGTTCTTCATTTATTGCTTGATAAAGTTCTTCCTTTATTGCTTTAAGCGATTTCTATTTTGCTTAAGGATATACATTTTTTGAGTCTGTAGGATGCCGATATTGATTGAGAAGGTGCCGATGAAGTTTTATTTGCTTCTTTGAGGAGATTGCTTTGGAATTTTGGTGTTCACTTTGAGACTGACTTTCTTGGGGAGAAGATTGGTTTTGCTCTTCAGCACCAGGCTGGAACGAAGGTTGTGTTCTGGTGTTCGTCTAACACAATTCATCTTTGTTGTGGTTAGTTTTGTTTTTGTTCTTGGTTTTCTTGTTATGTTGTTCTTGCCTTCAATAATGAAAGACCGTATTCTAGGAACGTTTATGGTTATGGAAGGCTACGGTATCACTGCAAACGAATTAAAATCCATAAATTGCTCAACCGCCCGTGCTAGTGGAATCATCCAAATGAATATCTCATCTTCCAAACAAATACAGGTAGTTGTAGTCGCCATAATAGCAGTCTCAGCACACGCCAAAGGACATAAGGCAAAACCGCCCAAAATTGAACATAGCCGTCTGTTCCCCATCATACGATATCATCATTCATCGTAAACAATCGAAATATCCAAACATAATCAAAACGAACGAAACGCACAGCTCAAGATGTGCACAGAGCACTTAACCTAGTAGCTCCGGAAGCAATTCGGACTTGAAATATGAGGAAACTGCAACATTGAACATTTTTCAGACACATCCTTTAATGGTTCCTGCCGCCTATCCGCCATATAGACCGGAAGTTCACGTCCTCCTAAAATTGTTGATCGCCATGTTTTTTTTAATGTATAGCGCTTGATGATGTTAGGACATGGTTTTTGTCTCCAAAACCGGACATATAAAACACAGTTAGTCGTCGGATTATCCTCATCATACATCGAACAGTACGTAAGCGCTCAAGTCTCCCCTGCAATGTGAATTTCTGGAATGATAGATCAGTTCACACCGGGACTGCATAGTCATGAACAAAACTGCGTCATTTCACCCTTAATTATAAGAGTATGGCCGTTTTGATGATAAACGATCAACCATCATTATGACGTACCACACACAACAATGGATGCGCCCACTGCTCTGCCAAGACAACATAAGGTTTCACTTTAGGGATTTTGCCCACCGTTAAATTGTTTCCTGCGTTGTTCACTAAAAACGTTTAAAATATGTGTACAGGACATTCTTGTTTTCTTTATATATTTTATTTTCTCAATTTCATTCTAACGCGCTTGTTGTCAATGTTAGATGTGCACTTTTCTGAAGGTTGTTTTTCAAATAAATTAGCATTTAAGGACATAATGAAGAAACAATAACTGTCATTACGTTTGCCACTGCAAAGATTGTGGGTGGGGTGTGGTCTCTATGAAGCTGGGGAGTAAAGACCGTGTGCCCTATGTACTAGAGTTAAAGAAGATTTCTTTTTAAATTGTATTTTAACTCATGATTACAATCAATACATATATAAGCACAAATATACAACTTGTCAATACACGTGAAAAAACAGACCTCTTATGACGCAGATACATGGGGTGTAAAGTGGTACAACTAAACACAAATTTTACACATTTGTAAACAATTGTTTGATAAAAAACTAGGAATATCCGATTGTTCTGTGAAAATACAAGGGAAAAGCAAAACGGGGCAAATGATTATGAATAGTAGGTGGGAATTTATTGGACACAGGCAAAGAAATCTTGATAGGAAGAGAGACACTGTCGTGTAACCCACAAGAAAAGAGACAGCTAGTCTCAGGAATATATGATGAAGAGAAGTCATGAACATTCTCAAGAACATTGATCTAGACTGGTGAGAAGGAGAAAAATTGTCTCCAAAATAAGCATGGGTAGAGGGACCTTGTCTGTGGTTTATGTTCCAATAACAGGTCTGAAGGGTTTCACTGATTGATTGCAGATAAAAGGTCCTATGGCCATTGTAGTAGTGTTTATCTTTACGTCAACAATAATCATTATGAATTTCTAGCATTTTGTGTATGTTTCTGAATCAACGAGAATTTTAAGGAAATGATAATTACTGTCATAATCATCATCATGTACCCTGATGGTTAGCGTAGGTGATCATGTCCTTCCACAATACTATACCCATGGATCAGTGCTGCTGTTGACTGTTTTCCGTACCACAAAGCTATTGAATATATTTTCTCTTTGTCGTCCATGATCTCTTTTTTCCTGAATTTTACCAGTTGTAACCAACTATTCTCATCTCATGATGTGCCAGATAAATGTCGATTGCATTTTTCTGGTCTTCTTTTAGGAACTCCATTTTTGTGTTGGCCTCTTTTAGAATTTCGTCGTTGGTCCCATCGATTTGTCCTCTGATCGTCTTTTCATTTGTTTTTCAGCTGTCCATGATTCGCTTCCATACGTCAGAATTAGAGTATATAGCACTGATGAGCTATTGCCAGACTACCATATCTAAACAACGTTTGCTGATTCATCAAGAATCTTCGAAGACGTTTATCTCTGACGCCTCGTGTGACTGTTCATGGAACAGCGCTTGCTATAACTAATCAGGTCCAGGCTGTCTGCAAACATTGCAATGAGACACTGTCTGCTGTAGCAACCACCAGGCTGTCTGCAAACATTGCAATGAGACACTGTCTGCTGTAGCAACCACCAGGCTGTCTGCAAACATTGCAAGGAGACACTGTCTGCTGTAGCAACCGGCAGGCTGTCTGCAAACATTGCAAGGAGAAACTGTCTGCTGTAGCAACCGCCAGGTTGACGCTGACAACGAGCATAGAAGGCTCTAGAATGTTTTTCTCCTGCTATATTCAGCAAATAACTACATCATTTCGACGTCTTCTGTTAAAAAGACGTTAATTAGGCGTAAATGCGCTGTGTTTTAGTTTGCTGTAAGCTGAAATATTTGTCTCCATTCTTACAGAAAACATTAGAATTTGCTGCGGTAAATTTGGTTATAATGTTCTCTTCATGTTCTACCCATAGTCATATGGCCATAATTGGTAGAATAGTTAGGCCATATACAAAGTATGTGTGAGTATGTGTATGTATATACATATGGACAATTTGATCTCTACAATCTTTATTGAAACTGGTTGTTGTTAATCTTGGACTTGTCCTTCCAGACTCTGCTTTGTTGAGCACCTTCTTTCTTAAGTAATTCTGAAAGATAGGTCCGAAATAAGAATGATCATAAAATATTTTTTTCAAAGCCCATATCTTTTCTGTTGAGTCTTTTTAATTCTGATTTTGACTTCACTGTTTAGATACATGTTACTTTTTAGAAACATTTATTAATTGTTTACTAATTGCTAATTTATTAATTGTAATATATTAATAATATTGAAAAATTAAAAAAAATTGAAAACTGTCTTATGCAACAAATCTATGTCAATAGAAGTGAGAAAGAGAGTTCATCAGTGCTATATAGAACCAATTCTGACCTATGAAAGCTAATCATGGACAGTAGACAAACACATGAAAAGACGGCTAGAGGCAGGGAGAAGTGATTTCACAGAAAAATGTTGAAAGTTCCCTGTACAGCTAAAAAGATCATCATCGAGTGCTTTCTCCGCAACGAAGGTTGGCTACGATGGATCGCCATTCTACTCTGTTTCTTGCGTTGATGGTGCAGGCTGTCATAGATTGACTTGTCCATCTTTTGATGTTACTCGTCCATGTTAGTCTTGGTCTGCCTCTGCCTCTTTTAACTTGTATTTTTCCTTCCAATATTACTTTTAGTAGGCTAATATGTCTTTTAACATGCCCCAAACATTTCATTTGTCTTGTCTTAATTGTATTTAGTAGTTCTCTTTTAATTTTTAGTTGTTTTAAAACTTCATCGTTTGTTATCTTTTTTTTCCATCCAATTCTACCTATTCTTCTATAAATCCAAATTTCAAAGGCTTCAATTTTCTGTTATGTTTTCTTGTCTAATGTCCATGTTTCTGCACCATACAGGAATATTGAGAAGATGTAACATTTTGCCATTCTTAGATTCAGCCCTGCTGATATTTGTTTTGTTGTTAGTATATTTTTCATGGCATTAAAATTACCTTTTGCCATACCTATTCTTTTGTTTATTTCAATTTTGCATTTTCCATCATTGGTTATAGTATGTCCCAGGTAGTTGTAGCTCTGGACTGTCTCCAGATGTATTCCCTCAACTGTGATATTTAATTGTAGGTCTTGAAAATTTTCTTTGTTTATGATCATAGTTTTAGTATTTTTGATATTCATTTCTAGTCCATTTTTTTTGCTTGTTATGTTTATCACATTAAGCAATTGTTGTAGGTCTTTAGGATTTTCTGCCAGTAGAACAGTATCATCAGCATATCTTAGGTTATTGATTATCTTTCCATTAATGTTTAGGCCTAGCATTTCTGAGTTGTTTTTAAAGATTTGCTCAGATTGAACAAGCTTGGTGATAGGATGCATCCTTGTCTTACTCCTCTTTTTATGTCCATGGGTGTAGAGTTCACCTCGTTATATCTTATTATTGCTGTTTGCTCCCAGTACAAATTACATTTTAGTCGTATGTCTGTGTCATCTATATTTATATCCTTTAGACAGTCTATGAGTTGGTTATGGTGTATTCTATCGAAAGCTTTGGTGTAGTCTATAAAGCAGGCATATATTGGTTTGTTTACTTCTGTGTCTTTTTCAATCAATGTTCTCATGCTGAATATGGCTTCTTTTGTCCCACTATTTTTCCTGAATCCAAATTGTTGTTCATCTAATTCAGTATTGATTTTATTCTGAATCCTTCCCTGTATAACTTTTAGTAAAATTTTTGTTACCTGGCTAATTATGCTTATTGTTCTGAAATCACTGCATTCAACTGCACCATTCTTTTTAGGCAATGCAATGAAAGTTGATGATATTAGATCGTTTTATCCTGTATGGTATATGTCATTGCATATGTCTATGATCACTTTGATGCCAAACTCTTCTAGAAAATGTATCATCTCTCTCTGTATATTGTCAGGTCCTGCTGTCTTTCCCTTTTACATTGTTTTTTATAGCTTTTTCTACTTCAGATTTCTCAGGATTTCATAGTTGTGTGTGCATTTTATGTCTGGCTTTTTGTCCCTTTCGTCATGAAATAATTCTGTTATATATTCTTTCCATCTATCTATTATATCTTTGTTGTCTGTTAGCATTCTTCCCTCTTTGTTTGCAATACATCCGTTTCCTGCAGCTTTTTTGTCTTTATTAGTCATTCTCTTTATTTCTGTGTGCATCTCTCTTAAGTTTTGTTTACTTTCCATAGTTTCGACTTCTAGACATCTTTGGTTGAGCCAGTCTTCTTTTTGCCTTTTTGCACATTCTCCGTATTTCATTGTCTATATCCTTGTATCTGGCAGTGTTGTTCGCTTGTCTTCTTTCTTCCATTTTTTCTAAGATTTTGTCTGTTATCCATTTTTGTTTTTTGTTACTTTCTTTTTTGGGCAAGGTGTTGCAGGATTCTTGCATGTTGTTTTTTATGCATTGCCATTTTGTTGTGACTTTTTCCTCAGGATTTTCTCTTCTGTACTGCTCAATCCCTCTTCTAGTAGCTTCTGATATGTGTTCTTTACTTGTACAGTATAAGTTTCTTTCACATCTTTCTGGTTTAACGCTGTTATATCTATTGGTGTTGCTTAGTTAGTTTTTTGTTTGTTTCTCTTTAATTTGATTTTCATTTTTATCATTACAGGATTGTGGTCTGAATTAATATCTGCTCCTGGGTAAGTTTTGGGTTTCCGCTGTTCCTGAACCTGTCTTTTATCATTATGTAATCTATTTGATTCCTCTTCCTGTCTTCAGGGCTTTTCCATGTGTATAATTTCCTTTTCTCTTGCTCAAAGAAGGTGTTGCATATTATCAGTCTGTTTTCTTCACAAAATTGTATTAATCTTTCTCCTCTGTTATTCCATTTTCCTAGACCATGATTTCCTATAATGGTCTTATATTTACCTTTTTCTACTTTAGCGTTCATGTCACCCATTATAATCAAGATGTCTGATGATTTCACTTGCTTCATAACTGTGTTTAGATCTTCATAGTATGCCTCTATTTGTTCGTCTGTATAGTCTTGAGTAGGTGCGTTTGTCTGTATTATTGCTATGTCGAATGGTTTTGCCTTCATTTTTAATAGTGTAATCCTATCATTGTATGTCCAGTGGGTATTTATATATTTTTGTAGCTCTCGTTTTATTAGAATGCCTACTCCTCTTTAATGTTCTTTTGTGTTACCTGAATATATAAATGTATATTTATCGTCTTGTATGTATCCACTTTCCTTCCATCTTGTTTCTGATATGCCTAAGATATCTATGTTTAATCGCTCTGCTTCTTCCATTAGATTTTCTAATTTTCCTTGTTGGTATAAGGTCCTAACATTCCATGTAGATATTTTTAATTCGTTCTTAATACAGTAGTTACAATTTCTCTCCATGGCTTTCTTTGGAGTGTTACGTGATGAGGCTCCAATCTCTTTCACGGTGGTCTGCCATATTCGTCTTTCGTGTTCTGAATATGCTTCATGTGTACCACACACTTTGCTATTTTCACCTTCTGGGCCGTTGATCATTTTCAATTCATCCGCCCCATCCACCGACACAGACATTTTATATTCTGGTTGAACATACCCGGCGGCGCCATATTTTTTGTCGAACCATGTGCTTGACTATTGAACCGCGAACACACGACACAAAGAAGAATAAATCATATTCCACTTAAATATCGGTAATCACAGTTTATCCACACGTCCGAAATAAAACACACTCCAAACGGGGAATAGCAACACATAATTACATAACTCGACTGTCACGCAAATCATTTAAATATATCGGCAAGAGCCGAAATAGAAAAACGACTGCACATATCCGCCATAACACCGGAACATTCAGATCAATGATGACATTTTCAACGAGGCCAGCACAGAAAGGGAATTCCGAAAAAACATCATCAAGAAACAATCAACATTTTTCGAGCACATCATGAGAAGATGAAAGTTGGAATACTTGGCTACAACTGGAAAATACAAGGAAAAAGAGATTGCGGACGACAAAGTGGGAAAATACTGGATATCTTGGTGTCGTGGCATAGAAAACAATAGAACTGATGCGATGCACTGTCGATAGAAGATTGTAGAAGGACATGATTGCCTACGCCAACCGGTATTGATAATAATAACTGGTAAAGAAAATAATCGTTCATGTTTGAGCCAAACAAATGAACGCAATAGAAACAAATATTATACAAACCATTGGAGGTACTTTACAATGTATTGTTCAATGCAAGGGTGGTTACTTAAGAGGATAATACAATATTAAACAAGGAAAACACAGGAGAAGAACGAAGAAATGTACAAAATACACATCATTAAGACCAGGGAACACTGTCAGTGTATTAATAATCTACATACCAAGGTGTGAAGGCAGTGTTCTCGACATGCAGTATATAACACACTCGTTAATAAAGAAATGACTGACAGAACATCGAAGGCTAATTAAGAAATCTGTGTAATTAACCTATAGATCTTACCGTTGTAATTAAACGATTTTTTAAATTTCTTTTTCGACAGATAAGTACATGACAGAATCAAGGGTTTCAATTGTATCCGAGCATACAGATTGTTTAGCAGATTTCCTCAAAGCTGTCAGATGTCAGGAATGTCATTATTCTGTAAGAAAGCAACACACTTGTACCCTTTATTACATGATACACAAATGATAATAAACATGACTTCTACGCTGAAGCTTTACCGAACTCGTATATATCTTTTACCCCTATTCGTTATTCATGGTCTTCCTTTCTAGCATTTGCTTGATACCATGCCCTCCACAAGGTTCTTATCTAATCAATCATGCTGTTTTAGATTACCAAAATATTTGTTCCTGTTTTGAATTATCTATTAATAATAGCTTGTTTAGAGTGACAGGAAACTGTCGCATCAGGAATTATACAACAGTCATCGGAAGTGGATCTCGGGTCCAGTGTTTGGCATTGTTTCTGTGTTACTTTCTAGACGTCGGAGTGTGGATGGATCCTTTGGCTTTTGACCTCCTACTTCGTTTAGGTTGACTACTAACTTGTTCAGCATAATGTCGTTGAGACTGCATATAAACCACGATCCAGTGAATGTCAGCTGGTCACAAACATACCATACCAGACACGTTTGAGTGCCCTTTTTTCGCAGTGTCGACAACATTAAATGTCTTGCTAATAGTTCACATTGCGTTTCAATAATTTACTTCGGCCGAGTGTTCACCAGCACTCTGGCGAATATTAATATGAACATCAAAGAGAAAACCTCACACATTGAGAAGTGTCAGGAGATAATATCAGCTGAAGATGCGACTTTTACAGCTACCTGAAATTATTGGTCATGAGCTTCGCACCTTTTCTCAGAACGCTTTCACGTTCACAAGAATAGTCTAAACGATCAAGATGATCCCTTTCACGTTCACAAGAATAGTCTAAACGATCAAGATGAACGCTTTCACGTTCACAAGAATAGTCTAAACGATCAAGATGAACGCTTTCACGTTCACAAGAATAGTCTAAACGATCAAGATGAACGCTTTCACGTTCACAAGAATAGTCTAAACGATCAAGATGAACGCTTTCACGTTCACAAGAATAGTCTACACGATCAAGATGAACGCTTTCACGTTCACAAGAATAGTCTAAACGATCAAGATGAACGCTTTCACGTTCACAAGAAGTCTAAACGATCAAGATGAACGCTTTTACGTTCACAAGAATAGTCTAAACGATCAAGATGAACGCTTTCACGTTCACAAGAATAGTCTAAACGATCAAGATGAACGCTTTCAGGTTCAGAAGAATAGTCTAAACGATCAAGATTAACGCTTTCAGGTTCACAAGAATAGTCTAAACGATCAAGATGAACGCGCTTTTTTTAATTGCTGGAACGGACGCGTGGCAGATTTGAGAATTCCTCTACAGAAGTGACATCAGTGGGTTCTAAAGTCTAGAGTCTAAAGACCAGCCAGGTTTCCTTTGAATTGTCGGCTCCCTGCAAACTTCACTTCAGTACATACAAACATTTTGCAAAACAAAAGTGGCAATGTTGGCAGTTACTGACTCTCTATAATCGAACAGCTCGACCAGAACAGTGAGATATGGCGGCTGATTCTACGAGCCCTATCTGCTGTATAAAGGCACTGGAATAGGGTTGCCAGAACCTTCGAAGCAGAAAGCGGGACAAATGGTACTTTTTTAGACGCGAAAGCGGGACACATCGTGTGTTGAATGAATTATTAGCGCCTACAGAAATACGACAAGGACAAAAGCATGCAGGCAGATTGTCACGTAGGCACAGATCACGTGAGCGGTGAGATGGGTAGAGTAAGGCTCGGCGCCTCGGCTAAGAGTCGCCTAAGAGTAAGACGAAGCCGAAGACGTCATCTTTTGTAAATTTTTAAATAATACCGCCTTCCGCACTAACATTTTGTGCTGGATATTCTCAAATGAGTATTTATGAGATGAGTTGTATCTACAAACTTTATTATTAAACAGCGATAGCGCAGGACTCTACAAATAGACGTTTCGGACTAAGAAGCTTCATTTTGTAACAAAACTCAAACCAATAATAAATAATTTAAGAAAATATTAAAATTTGTAGGTGAAAAATTTGGCTGGATTAAAAAGCGGGACAAATTGCTGTCCCCCAGACCCTTAGGCGGGACAATTAATTTTTGATGAAAAAGTGGGACAATCCGGAAAAAGCGGGACGGATGGCAACCCTACACTGGAAGGATCAAGAATTAAGATCAACAGGTTTAAGTATGTGTGGTTTCTGTATCTTGATTTCAACTTGAATTTTAAATTATTGCTAGTTTTTACTGCACTCATGATACGATCAATATTTGTATATAAATATAATAAATATATGAAACTTATATGAAAATACACATAATTATTTCTTCAACAAATGTGTGCACAGTCTTTGTTTCATTTATAATGGTGCTATTGTAAAATTACACGTTCTTATAGATCTATTCTTTGTATCACTGCATAATGCATAACTTTTATTCATCTCTAATTTAACACTTCTATCATTGTCTATTGTTTGCTTTGCTCACCCATTCACCCATTAAAATGTGTTCTTTGGGTCCTTGAACGGTTTCCTAGCATACGGTCTCTATTGTTGCCATGTTACGTAATTACGATGTTGTATAGTTGAAATAAAATAATTGTAGTAAAATGCAATGAAGCAAAAGAAGCATGGCTAAAAGAGAGATGCAAAGAGATTGAAATGCAACAAAAAGGAGATGCTAAAGCTATTTACAAACACATTGAGCAATTAACAGGAAGAAAAACGCAATCAAAAATGGATGTCTAAGATCAGAGGAAAGAGAACTGTTGATTGATCCAAAAAACATAAGGGAACGATGGACAGAATACATTAAAGATCTTTATAATGATAAACGAACGGAAGTAAATATTAAGGATAATGGAGAAGGACCAGAAATACTCAGAGAAAAAGTGGAAGACGCCTTGCGCAATATGAAAGCAGGCAAAGCTCCTGGAGCAGATAATATAACTAAAGAAGAGATTGTTGCCATGGGTTATTTTGGAATAGAAATAATAACAAAAATATTGAATGATATCTACAACAGCGGATATATACCAGACGACATGCTCCAATCAATATTCATAGCCCTACCAAAGAAATCTGGTGCGATTGAATGCGATGATCATCGCACAATAAGCCTTATGAGTCACATGACTAAGATGTTACTAAGAATCATCATGCGAAGAGTGCGAAACAAAATCAGTCCAGAAATTAGCGATGAACAGTGTGGTTTTGTTAGAGATAAAGGAACAAGCAATGCCATTTATATCATAAGATCTTTAGTAGAAAGAGCCATAGAGGTGAAAATAGATCTATACCTATGTTTTATAGATTACACCAAGGCATTTGACAAAGTAAAGCACCAAGAAATAATCAACATAATAGAAAGCATAAACGTAGACAGCAAAGATCTAAGAATAATAAAGAACATGTACTGGGAACAAACAGCGGCCATAAGAACTGGAAACCAATTGGGAATGTTTCAACAATTAAAACAGGGTGTTAGACAGGGTTCTGTGCTGCCACTAGATTTGTTTAATATTTATAGTGAGATTATTGTAAGATTCATATGGGACATGCCTGGAATAACAATTGGAGGTCATAATATAAATAATCTAAGGTATGCAGATGATACAGTCTTAATCGCTAAGAGTGAAAATGAGTTACAAGAAATGTTTGACATTGTAGTGAAGGAAAGCAAAAGTAAAGGACTCAGCCTTAATAGCAAAAATACAGAGGTAATGGAAACAACAAAGAAAAAGACATAATCTCAGTGCAAAATAAAGACAAGTGAAACAATATTAAAAAAGCTAAATGAATTTAAATATTTGTGAACTTTGTTAACCTCAGACGGAAGATGTACAAAAGAGGTGAGATGCAGAATGGCTCAGGCAAAAGCAGATTTCCAAAAAATGAGGAAGATGCTATGCAATCTATTTTTGACAATAGAAACAAGAAAAAGAGTTCTTAAATGTTATGTAGAGCCAATCTTAACATATGGATGCGAATCGTGGACAATAGGACAACAGACAAGAAAATCACTGGAGTCTGTAGAAATATGGTTTTACAGAAGAATGTTAAGAGTACCATGGACAGCTAAGATGAGTAATGAAGATGTTCTGAGAGAAGTCAAAGCAAAAAGAGAGCTAATTTCCAATATTAGGAAGAGACAATCATCATTTTTTGGCCATGTAATGAGAAGAGAACAACTGGAATATATTGTAACAACTGGAAAAATTGAGGGACGAAGAGATAGAGGGAAGCAAAGAGAAAAAATAACAGAAAGCTTAAGAGGCTGGCTTGGCAGAAGGTCAACAACAGAAATGATAAATGGCTGCCGAGATCGAAAGTTGTGGAGAGACATGATCACCTACGCCAGTAGACCCGGTACTTGATGATGATGATGATTATAGTTTAAATTATTAATCCTGATCGCTTCAAATCTCGTAATGACGTCATTACCACTCTCGACACTTCTAGATACACGAGTTCCTAAATATTGATTTCTATCAACCGATGTGATTTAATGATTTATTCTTATTTTAAAGTAAACAAACACGATGTAATTATTTATTCTTGTTTGAAAATCAACAAATAAGATGTAATGATTTATTCTTATTTTAAAGTAAACCAATAAGATGTAATGATTTTCTCTTGTTTCAAAATCGTTATTTCCTACTTCACAAAGGCTGTTGGAAACGCCCACTATCAAACTACTTAAACTATCAACGATTTTTTCTGCTCTAAAATCAGATAAACCTAAACACGCTAACGATCCACATCTCCATTATCTTCATCGTCTCTGTTTTATTGACTTCCCTGACGACAATGCTAAGTTTCAGCTTTCTCTCTCTTTAGATAATCTAAGACATTCACATTCTGTCACAACATTTCCCTGTTGTCTTGACTTTACCCTGAACCTAGCTCGAGCTCTGCGACCACTTCTCTTGTATCTGACATGTAATGTGTACAAGCGCAAGCCGCTCTTTTACCTTGAGAACTTACATGTAAGGTCCTAGTTTTTGCCAACCGTTTCTCGTTTGCTCTCATTTCTTTTTTAGTAAACGTAAACACATGTTAAATAATATAAGGACGAGGAAGAAGGAAAGATTAAGAGAAATAGAAGTTATACTATCAATACAGGGAGCCATCAGTGCTAAGATTTCATGCTAACTACTAGAAGATGTGGGAGCCGCGATAGCTCGCTGGTTAGTGAACTAGACTACGAAGGACAAGAGGTAGGGTTCGATCCTGATCGATGACTTTCGGGTTCACCATGCCTTAAGTAGGTAATGGATTTTTTACTGGGAAAGTAAAGCGGTACGGGCGTAATACCGACCACGTTACCCCAAAAATCATGTGCCGAAGGTCTGTAAAAATTATTGTCACTAACACCATATTCCCTTTACGTCACTTGACATGTCGGTGCCCTTTACATTTTTTTTTTACTAGAATATACGAATAAAATACCGACGATAAAAGTAGATTTATAGCAGAGACTAATCACTCACTTTCAACTACTAGAAGTGTTTTAAATCGATTCTCTCCTTGTAATAAATTGTATTGCCTTTAAATGTCTACTGTTGTGATTTAATGACTGGTTTACGCTGATCTAGGAAATATTGAGCAGTTTATTTATTTGTGAAGATATCACTCTTTCTTCCTCTCACTTCACTTCCTCTTGTACCTGTTCGGTTATCGAGGAGACACAATGTTCCGGTTCTCACCATTTCGGCGGATTAATCTGTCAGTTGATTTTGTTGCACATTTTTGATGCTGTCTGTTTTTCTTACTATTGGTCAAACTCTTGCTCTTCAGTTTTTCCTCTTTTAATATCTATCTATCTATCTATCTATTTATCTATCTATCTATCTATCTATCTATCTATCTATCTATCTATCTATCTATCTATCTATCTATCTATCTATCTATCTATATATCTATCTATCTATCTATCTATCTATCTATCTATCTATCTATCTATCTATCTATCTATCTATCTATCTATCTATCTATCTATCTATCTATCTATCTATCTATCTATCTATCTATCTATCTATCTATCTATCTATCTATCTATCTATCTATCTATCTATCTATCTATCTATCTATCTATCTATCTATCTATCTATCTATCTATCTATCTATCTATCTATCTATCTATCTATCTATCTATCTATCTATCTATCTATCTATCTATCAATCTATCTATCTATCTATCTATCTATCTATCTATCTATCTATCTATCTATCTATCTATCTATCTATCTATCTATCTATCTATCTATCTATCTATCTATCTATCTATCTATCTATCTATCTATCTATCTATCTATCTATCTATCTATCTATCTATCTATCTATCTATCTATCTATCTATCTATCTATCTATCTATCTATCTATCTATCTATCTATCTATCTATCTATCTATCTATCTATCTATCTATCTATCTATCTATCTATCTATCTATCTATCTATCTATCTATCGTTCGCCTGAAGTATTCTCTATATCTGCAACGTTGTTCCCTGTATAAATGTTACTGTCTCTTGTAATTCTTGTAGTGGCCCATATAGTGGTGTCTGTAGTGTTGTATCTATGGATTTTCTTCAGTCTACTATATTCAAGGCAGTCTTGAAGTATGTGTTCAGCAGTCTGGGGCGCCTGTCCCCATATACAGGTAGTTGAGGTGTCGATCTTGAATGTTGTATACATGTGTCTGTGGAGTCGATTGTGTCCTGTTCTGAGACGTATAGTGATAACTTGTTCATATCCAAGCCAATATCCATTTGTCCAGGGCTGCCACAAGGCTCACCATTGTCACCAGTTCTATTTCACGTGTACACAATAACGATCACGGATCAACAGCTGGTTGGGAGGGGAAGAACCATGCCTTTTGCTGATGATATTCTGGTATATTGACCGGGAAGAGACAGACGGGGAATCGATTCCACAATGCAAGACGAACTCGATCGCATTTCTTCCTGGTGTGGGGTTTCAGGTGCCCCTTGTTAATCCTAATAAAGCATCAGTTTCATGGTTCTCCCTTAACAATCATATCGTTAATACGACCACACCGGTAGTACGAATGGGAGCTGATGAGGTGACCAGGGACAAGTTGATGACATACCTCGGAGTTAAGTTTGATCGCAGCCTGTGTTTTCAGGACCACGTCGACCATGTGATAACAAAATCCCGCAAAGGATTAGCCGCCTTGAAGGTCATGGCAGCTGCCAACATCGAGCAGAGGCTACTTACTCTTCTGTTCCAGGGATTAGTCCTCGCACCAATCGAGTATGCCATGGCAATTCTTACTGTCAGTACGACTCAAATTGATAGGCTGGAGAAAATACAAAATAAAGCCATGCGCATTATCCTGGGATGTACGAGGGACACTCCCTGTGTAGCAATGAGGTATCTTCTTGACTTTCCAACCACGGATGACATAATCAAGATCTGGAGAGCACGAGCATACCTGAAGATTAGTACAGATACAGAACATCTATTGCACCTAGTGCTCAACACAGAGAAAGATGACAGGCTAAAAAGAGGCAAATCATGGGTGGGCCGGGCAGAAGATCTCATCAAACAGGTCTGTGGGCTTACCAATATCAGCGTTGGTGAGGAGTGGATACCGGTGCCTACGTCATTCAAGGGGAATTTCTCGTGTATTGTCACACTCGACAGGAAAAGTAGGGAACAGGACCCGCTCGTGGTTAATGCTGAAGTCAACGGTCTCATCTGCGATAACACCGATGAGAAAGATGCAGTCATCTATACAGATAGTCCTGTAAGACGACACCAAAGAAGTGCATTGACATTTACAGCACGCTAGGCAGTCAGAATAGTCTACGAAGACAGTGGTGCATACGTCGTGACCACGAGTAGCATGACAATGGAGGCGATGGCAGTGACCAAGGCATTCAAATGGTTAGAGTCACAATACACCCACGCATGTATACTGAGTGATTCGATGAGCATGATAAAAAAAGTGGAGGCGGGCTCTGTACGCATGCAATGGGTAGAGTCGTTGCAGAAATCCAAAGTACATAAGGTCACCTTTGTCTTTGTCCCTGGACATGCGGGAGTACGGGGAAATGAAAGAGCGGACAGGTTGGCTAGCTGCGCTGTCGTTGAGGACGGGCAACCTATGGATTGGGCGGACATCATCAATGCCCTCCGAGATGTGGGAAGAGCACAGGACTTCGACAAACACAGATCCACGTCACTTCTTTGGATGATGGAAATGGGAGTTAAGCTGGGCACAGCCAGAAATGAGAAACTTAGTGGACGTGTAAGAAGACTTATCAACCAACATAGAACTGGAGTCGTCAGTCGCTGGACACTGAGGGAATTGCTGAGGAGGGGATCTGAGCACCTATGGACATGTTAGGAGTGCAATGATGATGACCCGCAAATAACTAAATAACTCATATTATGAAAGGCATACTGATTGATTTGATTATATATTCCTTGATAGTGTGTAATTGGTACATCAGGTTGTATGCCTGTTGAACTTTCCTTTGCCAACTGATCTGCTTTCTCATTTCCTGGTATTCCACGGTGAGATGGGATCCACTGTAGTGGTGCTTGCTGAGTTCAGTCAATAATGTCTGCAGATGTGGCAATTTTCTGGCTTGTAGTGCCTAGAGTACTGAGCTTGCATGTGTCAAAAACACTACAGGCTGTGGTAAAAATATTACTGTTCAGCTTTTTTCTATATTGCCAAATGTATTGCTAGGATTTCTGCATAATAATTGTGACAATAGTTCCCTGTTGTTATTTTATTCATATCTTTTGTATTATTTGGGTATTCAATGTATGCACCTGTTCCCCCATTCTTTACTGCAATCTGTGCTAGTCCATCTGTGTACACACGAATCCATATGTCCCGTGGGCATTCTTCATTTAAGAAACTGAGAGTTATTGTTTTATGCTGTAGACTTCTGTTCCTCTTTGTCAAGAATTCCTTTCAATAATATCCGTATTTGTATTGATAATCCAGATTCCTCTGTCGAGGGAGTCTGTTCTAGTGTGAGCAGTAGGGGGTTAACAACTCTTGGTATGTCTAGTGTTTGTCTACAAATTCGCTTGGCTTGGTGGATAAAACTGCTTCTCTTAAGCCGTCCCAATGCAAGATTTTGGAATCGGTCCTTCATTGGATGTTTCTGCATGTATGACAATCTTTCTGCCTGTAACAGCACAGTACCTTTGTGTCCACCAGTTCTATCAGTGCTGTTCTCTTTTAATATATACATTGTATGGTAAGGAATCGCATGACATTCTTTCTGGATTGGCAAAGCCAGTTTTATTTCTGTATATAACTGTATCATCATCATCAAGTACCGGGCCTACTGACGTAGGTGATCATGTCTCTCAACAACCTTCGATCTCGGCAGCTATTTATCATTTCTTTTGTTGACCTTCTGGCAAGCCATTCTCTTAAGCTGTCTGTTATTTTTTTCTCTTTGCTTCCCTCAATTCGTCCCTCAATTTTTTCAGTTGCTACAATATATTCAAGTTTTTCTTTTCTCATTACATGGCCAAAAAATTATGATTGTTTCTTCCTAATATTGGAAATTAGCTCTATTTTTGCTTTGACCTCTCTCAGAACCTTTTCATTACTCTTCTTAGCTGTCCATGGTATTCTCAATATTCATCTGTAAAACAATATTTCTACAGACTCCAGTGATTTTCTTGTCTGTTGTCCTGTTGTCCATGACTCGCATCCATATGTTAAGACTGGCTCTACGTAACATTTAAAAACTCTTTTTCTTGTTTCTATTTCAAAAACGGATTGCATAGTATTTTCCTCATTTTTTGGAAAACTGCTTTTGCCTGAGCCATTCTGCATCTCACCTCTTTTGTACATCTTCCGTCTGAGGTTAACAAAGTTCCCAAATATTTAAATTCATTTACATGTTTTAATATTGTTCCACTTGTCTTTACTTTGCACTGAGGTGATGTCTTTTTCTTTGTTGTTACCATTACTTCTATCTTTTTGCTATTAAGGCTGAGTCCTTTATTTTTGCTTTCTTTCACTATAATGTCCAACATTTCTTGTAACTCATTTTCACTCTTAGCGATTAATACTGTAACCAACATGCCATAGATTATTTATATTATGTTCTCTAATTGTTATTCCAGGCATGCCTCTTATGGATCTTAAAATATTCTCACTATAAATATTAAATAAATCTGGTGACAGCATACAACCTTGTCTAACACCCTGTTTTATTTGTTGAAACATTCCCAATTGGTTTCCAGTTCTTATGGCCGCTGTTTGTTGCCAGTACATGTTCTTTATTATTCTTAGATCTTTGCTGTCTATGTTTATGCTTTCTACAATGTTGATTATTTCTTGTTGCTTTACTTTGTCAAATGCCTTGGTGTAATCAATGAAACATAGGTATAGATCTGTTTTCACTTCTATGGCTCTTTCTACTAAAGATCTTATGATATAAAGGACATTGCTTGTTCCTTTATCTCTAACAAAACCACACTGTTCATCGCTAATTTCTGGACTGATTTTGTTTCGCACTCTTCGCATGATGATTCTTAGTAATATCTTAGTCATGTGACTCATAAGGCTTATTGGGCGATGATCATCGCATTCAATCGCACCTGATTTCTTTGGTAGGGCTATGAATATTGATTTTAGCAGGTCGTCTGGTATATATCCGCTGTTGTAGATATCATTCAATATTTTTGTTATTATTTCTATTCCAAAATCACCAATGGCTTCAAGCTCTTATTTAGTTATTTTATCTGGTCCAGGAGCTTTGCCTGCTTTCATTTTGCGCAAGGCGTCTTCCGCTTCTTCTCTGAGAATTTTTTGTCCTTCTCCATTATCCTTAATATTTACTTCCGTTCGTTCATCATTATAAAGATATGTAATGTATTATGTCCATCGTTCCCTTATGTGTTCTTGATCAATCATGAGTTCTCCTTCCTTTGATCTTAAACATCCAGTTTTTTATTGCGTTTTTCTTCCTGTTAATTCCTCAATTTGTTTGTATATATTTTTATTTTTCTTTATTTATCCTTTTTGTTGCAATTCGATCTCTTTGCATCTCTTTTAGCCATGCTTCTTTTGCTTCATTGCATTTTACTACAATTTCTTTATTTAATCTCTTATACTCATCTTTATTTTCTTTATTTCTTTTTCTTGTATCCATTAGCTGCAAAATGTCATCTGTCATCCATTTCTTTCTTGAATTTGTCCTCACTGGTGGTATGAACTCTTTTGATGTTTGTTGCATTGATTCTTTTAGCATTTCTCACTGTTCATCAATGCTTTGTATCTTCTCTATTACACTGTACCGGTTCTGAAATGTGATTTTATATATGTCTTGCAGTTTCTTGTCTGAATTTAGTAAATCTAAATTTAACTTGATATTAACTGAGGCTCGTTATGTTGCTTTTAATTTTACTCTAAGCTTTCCCACAACTGGTACATGATCACTATTGCAATCTGCCCCTGGTCTAGTTTTCACACACACCAGACTGTTTCTAAATCTATTGCTTATCATTATGTGCGATGGTCTCCTGGGCTATTCCATGTCCACAGACGTCTTAGATGTTGCTTAAACCAGGTGTTTCCTATCATCATGTTTTGTGTTCTTGCCCAGTCAAGAAGTTTCTCACCTCTTTCATTCCTCTTGCCTAAGCCCTAATGACAACTACTTCCTCAACTCAAAGAGTTTCCTACTTTTGCGTTAAAATACCCTAAAACTATGGTGTTTTCCTGTGGTTTGCATTTATGAAGTGCCTCATATAACTCGTTGTAAAATTTATCATTTGTTTCCTCTAGACTGTCTGCTGTTGGTGCATAAACTTGTATACGATTTATGTCTATTGACTTTCCATTCAATTTCACTTAAAGGACTCTATCAGATATTGGGTAAAAGCATTTCACTGTTTTTGCTCTTTCTGCATCCAAGATGATACCTACTCCTCTTTGATATTCAGTACCTCCAGAATAGATTATTTTGTGTTTATCAAAATACATCTCCCCTGACCGCTGTATCTCATTTCACAAAGTCCTAGTAATTGTAAACCCATTCTTTTCATTTCTTGTATGATGTTTTCTAGTTTACCCTTCTGCATGGGTGTTCTCACATTCCACGTACCTATCTTTAAAGTTTGTTTAATCTTAATTTTGCTTTCAGTAGCTTGATGACGATCGGGTATCACCTGTAGCACATGATATCCCCTACCGAACGAGGGTTTTCCGTTGGAATCCCCTTAACGTTGTATATAGTTTAGTGTTTGTTAAATGCCTACTCTTTTTCTAATAATGTAAATTCTGATTTTGCCTGTTTTGTCACTCCAACCACTTTTTTTCAGACATCCCATCTTTTGGAACAATATATTGCTGCCGATTTATTATTATTATTTTTTTGTTACTGTTCGTTTTCCAAAACCAGTCTAGATCACTGAAAGATAAAGGCAAAAATAAATAACTCTATTTAACTGATATTTATTTTATTATCATTTTAATACTTCTCATTAAAAAAAGTTTTCGTGAAAAGTGTTTCTTGTTGAAGTTTTCTCATATTCCAAGTCCGACTTGATACCTGAGCTACTGAGAATAGTGTGCTGTGAACACCGAGAGCTATGTTTTTCATCTGGATCGTATTTCGATATTCCGATTACTTAAGATGAATGATGATATCGTATGACGAAGGACAGTTCGTTTATGTTCAACGTCGGTGCGGCTACGCCTTATGTCTTGCGTGTGCTGTGGCTGGTATGATGAGGACTGCAGCTGTTGTTCTTTCCTTGGAGCATTCAATAAGATGAGATGTTAATTCGGATTATTCCACTGATACGGACTGTTGAGCAATTATGGATTTTAATTCGTTTGCCCACACCAGGGCCTTCGACTAACTATAACTATAACGCTCCATTACAATGACTTTATTGAAAGACTCCCCTTTTTACATTCTCAATACAAATCAAGCAAAGGATGTCCAACATATTACAATATATTTCATCTCCATATCTGGAGTTTTCTTCCATAACTTTCCTAAATAGGTCCATGTTTAGCAAATCTAAAGATATACTAATATAACAAGGGCCCCGATTAATAAGCCCCGATTTTAGAACAAAGATGTTCTTATCTATCCAATTAGGATTTAGTCTACACAAGAGCTACTGTAGTGTGCGCTGCTCTAGTCGATAATTTAGTTTCTTAGCCCTTATCAATGACATTTGACAATAAGTATTTACTGTTGCCAATTGTTTCTTGTTCTTGGTCATTTAATATGATTTTCACAACAATATTGTTATTGGTCACGACATTTTTCTAGGATTGATCTCAAAACAACCAACTATGGGCGTCTTTATCAGATCAGTTAGTTCTTGTTCTAAACCATAGGTTGTTATCAGTTGACAGCAAGATATGAAATAATTCTGTCACGAAAAGTACATCCGTGGACAATAAATAATTGCTTGCGATTCCCACCAAGAAAAAATAAAATTTAATATATAATAAAATATAATATAATATAATATAACATAATAAAATATAATATAATATAATATAATATAATATAATATAATATAATATAATATAATATAATATAATATAATATAATATAATATAATATAATATAATATATAATATAATATAAAATAAAATAATATAATATAATATAATATAATATAATATAATATAATATAATATAATATAATATAATATAATATAATATAGTATAGTATAGTATAGTATAGTATAGTATAGTATAGTATAGTATAATATAGTATAGTATAGTATAGTATAGTATAGTATAGTATAGTATAGTATAGTATAGTATAGTATAGTATAGTATAGTATAGTATAGTATAGTATAGTATAGTATAGTATAGTATAGTATAGTATAGTATAGTGCAGTGCAGTGCAGTGCAGTGCAGTGCAGTGCAGTGCAGTGCAATGCAATGCAATGCAATGCAATGCAATGCAATGCAATGCATTGCATTGCGATGCGATGCGATGCGATGCGATGCGATGCGATGCGATGCGATATAATATAGTATAGTATAGTATAGTATAGTATAATATAATATAATATAATATAATATAATATAATATAATGTAATGTAATGTAATATAATATAATATAATATAATATAATATAATATAATATAATATAATATAATATAATATAATATAATATAATATATATATATAATATAATATAATATAATATAATATAATATAATATAATATAATATAATATAATATAATATAATATAATATAATATAATATAATATAATATAATATAATATAATATAATATAATATAATATATATAATATAACGTAACGTAACGTAACGTAACGTAATATAATGTAATATAATATAATATAATATAATATAATATAATATAATATAATATAATATAATATAATATAATATAATATAATATAATATAATGTAATGTAATGTAATGTAATGTAATGTAATGTAATGTAATGTAATATAATATAATATAATATAATATAATATAATATAATATAATATAATATAATATAATATAATATAATATAATATAATATAAAATATAATATAATATAATATAATATAATATAATATAATATAATATAATATAATATAATATAATATAATATAATATAATATAATATAATATAATATAATATAATATAATATAATATAATATAATATAATATAATATAATATAATATAATATAATATAATATAATATAATATAATATATAATATAATATAATATAATATAATATAATATAATATAATATAATATAATATAATATAATATATGAGACGGGTTTAAGATGTCGATGGCGTCCTAGCTAGACATGTTTGTCCCTATGCCCATGTGTATTTCGATTAGCGAGGATATAAAAGGGACCGTGCGCCGTTAACAATTTTTCTTCATGATGCATGTAATTGTTTTTAATTCTTTGTTTAGTTTGTACAATTTCAGTGTCATGGATTGGTTGATTTTTCATTATTGCAGATTCAATGTAAGTTGAAGTCCAAAACACACAAAAAGCAGCTAATAGTTGGCGATAAAGAACCAAATATATTAATTGAAGAAATAGAAGAAACATTGCGACTCGCACCAAGAAACAAAGCCCCCCCCCCCACCCCCATCGATAACATCTCAGTAGAAATGTTAGCAGCAGCGAGAGAGGCAGGATGTAAATGGCTACACAGAATATTCAACGCTGCATGGATACAACAGCAAGTCCCAGACGATTGGAAACAGTCCATCATATTACCAATATGGAAAAAGAAGGGCATCAGAAGAGACTGCAACCAATATAGAGGAATATCGCTATTAAGCCGCACAGGGAAGTTATATGCCAAGATAGTTGAAAAAAGATTGAGACCAATTATAGACCCACAACTAAGCGATGCTCAGATGGGCTTCAGGAGGAACAGAGGTTGCACAGATGCCCTATTTATCATAAAACAACTAGCGGAGAAAACAATAGAACATAATAAAACACTATATACAGCTTTTATTGACCAAGAAAAGGCGTTCGATAGGGTGGACCGGGAACAGCTGTGGTCCGTATTGCCCTTGTGCGGAGTGAGTCACCACCTAGTAGAGATATGTAAGAGCCTCTATGAAAGTAGTCGCACTACAGTAAGATCTTCAGCAGGTTACTCTAAATATTTCACCATTAACTCCGGAGTAAGACAAGGCTGCGTGCTTTCCCCTTTACTTTTCATCACATATATGGACAATATATGCAAATTAGCATGCCCAATCAAAGGAAGTATACCAACAAGGATGATAACAAGCGATAACACAAAAGAGAACGAAATATACGTGCCAAAAAACAACAGAAGAGAGGGAGTAATAAATGAAATACTATTTGCATACGACCAAGTTCTGTTACATGAAACAACTGAAGGACTGCAAGAACATATCAACAGGCTCAACAACACTTGTAAAGAATACAACATGAAGATCAACATAAGCAAAACCGAAGTAATGGCAATAGCGAGAAAGAAAGAAAACTAAACATCATAATAGGTAATACAATTCTCTGAAGTTAGTAGACAATTTTAAATATCTGAGTAGCACATTAACACAAGACAATAACCAAGAGACATAGATAGATATAAGGTGTAACAAAGCATGCCAAGTTATATGCCAAGTATCAACACTATTCAACAAAGCAATAATTACAAAAGCAAAAAGGGCAATATACAAATAAATTTTTCTACCAACTCTGTGCTATCAGTGCCAGAATTGGACGCTGGACTCTAGAACAATAAAAAAGATAACGACCACCGAAATGAAATGTGTCACAAGAATGACAGGAAACAGCTTAAGGGACAAAGTAAGAAACACCGACATGTGGAAGAAACTAGAAATTGAACCAGCTATCAAATACATAAAGAAACAACAGATAAATTGGTTCGGCCTCATAACAAGACAAAAAGAACTAACAATGACTCAAAGAGCCATAAACAAACGCTACGAAAATGAAAGATTAAGAGGAAGACCGAGAAAGAGATGGATAAATGGAATACTAGAGTCACTAGGAGGGATAACATCAGAAGAGGCCAACAGAAGAGCAAAGAATCGCAGATTGTTTCTCCACTCGATACCAACGGCAATAGAGGAAGGATTGAAGAAGAAGATGGTAAGTTGACCTATCTTCGATAATGTAAAACATTGTATCATGTGTAGATGAAGTTTAGGCACCATAAACCTGCAGCTCCATACTTAGGGATAGGTGGCTTGACCTACTTCTAAACGTGTCCACTAGTGGACACAGTGGTCCAGCTCTAGATGTAGAGCTGTGCTGCGAATATAGAATAACCAGCTATAGAATAAAGGCATGTGTGTATTGTGTTTTTTTCTTTCTGTCTTTTCTCATGACCAAACCATTGTATTTGTAGTTGCCTTATGTATTCTTGTTTATTTCATTCTTTCTTTGCCTTTTGGCGTCGAGTGGGGATATAGTTCACTGTTCCTTGCCTTTCTAGTGGCCTCTTCTGCTGTTATACCTCAGAGTGTTTCTAGTATTACGTGTACGCATCTATTTCTTGGTAGACCTCTTGGTCTGGTGTTCTCGTATCGTTTGTTGTTAACTTGTTGTATTACATTTAGTTCTGTATGTCTTTTCACATGTCGGTATGTATTCTATGACGGGAATTATGCCTAACCTTTTTTTTTACTTTTCAAATTTCTGATCTTATATCTCATGTTGTCCCATCATTCATCTAACACATTTCTCTTGGTAGTTATATTTAAAATGTGTTCTTGAGTCTAGCAAGTGTGGAGCGATGAGTGGGGTGTGATAAACACTCCAAGGTATTGTGTCAACCTTGCAAAATAGGAACACAACATACTTCTGACGTTTCGGTCTGTGGCCTTCTTCAGAATACAGGAACAGCGACAACAAAAGGTGAGCCACAAAAATCTATAGCTACATGTCGGATGACAAAGTTAAAGAGGTGGACGGAGAGATAAAAGATAGGGCGGTAAGATAACAAAGAGACACAAGGAGACGTAGGATGAGTGTAGAGATATATAAAATCGGAAGTATAGAAAATGATGAGGAGCTAGAGGAATGGAAGAACACAACCTGAGCTCTTGAAGCGTCTGAAAGTAGAGGTCGACCAAAAAATGATGCACTTTAAACTATGCGCTAAGCAGGCTAAGGATGCCAAATGGGATGGCTTCTGTAAAAAAGTGTGCTCAGAAAAATCGCTCGCCACATTCTGGCGCCTTCATCAGTGCATGAATGGCACACCACGACACAGAGGCATACCAGACTTTCAGAGCACAGGCCGGATATGGCACAAATCTGATGAGAGCAAAGGGAAGGCACTGCTTGCCCGCTACATTGAGCAGACGAACCAAAGAAATGAGGCTGTAAGAATGAGGATACGGGGATCGCTGTCAAAATTGTGTAAGGATGTAGGGTTGGAAGAAGATCTCACAATCACAACCGATACCATTCGCACGACACTTAAAAGGTCACACAACACTGCTCCTGGTCCAGATGGTGTTCGGTACGATGACATAGGCGATTTAGCTGACGACGACTTGACAAAACTGGCCAATGAGTTTAATGCCAGTATTCGGAGTGGGCAGATTAAGGAGGAGTGGCTACACAGCTACTTACTACCGCTACCGAAGCCAAACAAAGACCATTCTCAGATCAGTGCCTACAGAATCATCACAATGCAGAACACTGCGGGCAAGTTACTGGAGAAAATAGTTGTCCGTGTCCTCACTTGTCACCTTGAACAGAAACGCGTATTCCCACCCACACTCGAATGTTATAGATATAACAAAGAGACATGGCTCAATGCGGCAGTATTTACCTATGACGTCTTCAAAGACTTCCACAGCCGAGAGGAGACATGTGCTGCTGCTATAGATCTGGAGGATGCATACAACAGGGTACCATTTGAATATCTCATGCATATGCTCCTCAAACTGGCGGTGCACCCCTTCCGCGTTAGATGGATCGCGGCAGCACTCTTTCAGAGGAAGGTGATACTCAGATGTGGAAGTTGGTCTTCCGAGCCAACATCCATTTGCCCAGGGCTGCCACAAGGCTCACCATTGTCACCAGTTTTATTTAACGTGTACACAATAACGATCACGGAACAACAGCTGGATGGGAGGGGAAGAACTATGACTTTTGCTGATGATATTCTGTTATATCGACAGGGAAGAGACAGACGGGGAATCGCTTCCACAATGCAAGACGACCTCGATCGCATTTCTTCCTCGTGTGGGGTACCAGGTGCCGTGGTTAATCCTAATAAAGCATCAGTTTCATGGTTCTCCCTTAACAATCATATCGTTAATACGACCACACCGGTAGTTCGAATGGGAGCTGATGAGGTGACCAGGGACAAGTTGATGACATACCTTGGAGTAAAGTTTCATAACAGCCTGTGTTTTCAGGACCACGTCGACCATGTGATAACAAAATCCCGCAAAGGATTAGCCGCCTTGAAGGTCATGGCAGCTGCCAACATCGAGCAGAGGCTACTTACTCTTCTGTTCCAGGGATTAGTCCTCGCACCTATCGAATATGCCCTGGAAATTCTTACTGTCAGTACGACTCAAATTGATAGGCTGGAGAAAATACAAAATGAAGCCATGCGCATTATCCTGGGATGTACGAGGGACACTCCCTGTGTAGCAATGAGGTATCTTCTTGACTTTCCAAACATGGATGACAGAATCAAGATCTGGAGAGCACGAGCATACCTGAAGATTAGTACAGATACAGAGCATCCATTGTACCACGTGCTCAACTCAGAGAAAGGTGACAGGCTAAAAAGAGGCAAATCATGTGTGGGCCGAGCAGAAGAAGTCATGAAACAGGTCTGTGGGCTTACCAATATCAGCGTTGGTGAGGAGTGGATACCGGTGCCTACGTCATTCAAGTGGACTTTCTCGTGTATTGTCACACTCGACAGGAAAAGTAGGGAACAGAACCAGGTCGTGGTTAATACTGAGGTCAATGGTCTCATCTGCGATAACACCGATGAGAAAGATGCAGTCATCTATACAGACGGATCTGTAAGACGACACCAAAGAAGTGCATTGACATTTACAGCACGCTAGGCAGTCAGAATAGTCTACGAAGACAGTGGTGCATACGTCGTGACCACGAGTAGCATGACAATGGAGGCGATGGCAGTGACTAAGGTACAAATGGCTAAAAGACTACACCCACGCATGCATACTGTGTGATTCGATGAGCATGATAAAAAAAGTGGAGGCCGGCACTGTACGCATGCAATGGGTAGAGTCGTTGCAGAAATCCAAAATATGTAAGGTCACCTTTGTCTATGTCCCTGAACATGCGCAAGGTCTGTTGTTTGATATGTGACGGTGATAATTCGACGACTAACTGTGTGTTTATATGTTCGGTTGGTGTACTGTCAAGAACGATGTCCTAATATCATCAAGCGCTATACATTTTTAGTTCTCAATATGACGATCATCATTTTCGGGAGGACGTGAACTTCCATGGTATATGGTGGATAGGCGGCATGAACCATTGAAGGCTATGTCTGCTGGGTGTTCCTTGTTGCAGTTTCCTCATATTCCAAGTCCGGCTTGTTGCAGGAGCTACTGAGTTAAGTGCTCTGTGCACACCGTGAGCTGTGTGTCTCATCCGTTTTGATCATGTTTCGATGTCCCGCTTGTTTACGATGAATGATGATATTGTATGACATGGCGATGGCTGTGGTCACTTTCTGCGCGGTTTCGCCTAATGTCTTTGGCGTGTGCTGAGACTACTACGATGGGGACTACAGTTACCTTTCTTTGTTTGGGATATGAGTTAGTAATTCGGATGATTCCACTGGCACAGGCGGTTGAGCAATTATGGATTTTGATTCGTTTGCAGTGATACCGAGGCCTTTCATAACCAATAACCAATAACCAATGCGCGAGTACGGGGAAATGTAAGAGCGGACAGGTTGGCTAGCTGCGCTGTCGTTGAGGACGGGCAACCAATGGATCAGGAGGACTTCATCAATGTCCTCCGAGATGTGGGAAGAGCACATGACTTCGACAAACATAGATCCACGTCACTTCTTCGGATGATGGAAATGGGAGTTAAGTTGGGCACAGCCAGAAATGAGACACTAAGTGGCCGTGTAATAAGACTTATCAACCAACATAGAACTGGAGTCGTCAGTCGCTGGACACTGAGGGAATTGCTTAGGAGGGGATTTGAGCACCTATAAACATGTTCGGAGTGCAATGATGATGATCCGCAAATAACTCAATAACTAGATGGAAAAGGCAAGATAAGGGGTTATTCAAAGTGGATAGGGAAAGAAGTGGTAGACTAGGAGTAGAAAAATAGAGAATAAGTGAAATGGGTAGTGGATTATGGAGGCGGGAGAAGGGAGTGGGAGGAAGAGGGGTCCTCAGAGGGACAGGGATACATTGATGCCACGAGAGGTGAGGCAACCCCAGTGAATCGGGAAGAGATTCTCACAGTGATTCTCCAGAGTGGATCGACTGTGGTTGTCAGAGGAGCATCATATCAGGCCCGTGACCATCAGCCATACCACGATGACCCATAGAGTTAAAGTAGGCTGCCACATGAGTGCCTGCATCTCGGGTGATGTCATAAAGGTGTTCACGGCATCTATATCAGCGATAAGGCGACCGGATTCACCGATGTAGGTCAACTTAAATCGCTTGCAATGATGACATAAATGATGTTACGCAATGTGCAAGTGAATCCCTCTCTGATCTCGAAAGGACCATTAGGCAAGAGAACCGTATTAGTCTGGAGAACGTGGTCACAAGTATTGCATTCTCGGCGGTTGCAACGGATAGCACCCAGATGGCTAAAGAGGGGGGGGGGCGGGGGGAGCAGGAAGGCGGCCCTAACAAATAAGTCACGAAGGTTCCGGTCACGCTTAAAGGCTACTAAAGAGGGTCGGTGAAGAGTAGACGGGTAGGGGAGTCAAAACGGATAATAGGGAGGTGGAGGTGAATAATACTATAGCTCGTTTCAAACCACTTGCCCAACTTCAAAACGCTATTGCTCAGTAACCGTTTGTTAAAAACTGTTGAAAATTTCCAAATGTTATTAGAATGCAAAAGACCCTTTAAATGTATATTTAACAAATATCTTGCAGCTGCAGTTTTCTTAAAGCGGCGAATTTCTTTGATGTTTGTCAAAATTGTAAATTGGGAACCCCTAAATAATAGAAATTACCGTAGTTGCTGGTCTATGATTAATTTTCACTAGGTAAAAGCGTGGCCGTAATGGGGAAATACCAGGAAAATTATTGTCTTCTCAGTTCGAGGACGGACGATAATATCCAGGTATACCTGTATGTCCAATTTTCATAGTTGTGTGGTCCTGAAAAGGACCGTTTGTTGAACTAATTTAAGGTAATATAGGGGCCAACATTGTGGGGGCTATATACTTTCATTCTGAATCAGACGAGTCTAAATGATTAATAACTGTTTGGGGTTGAACATTCCACAAACCATCATTTTTCCAATATTCCTCTTCCTGTTTTAAGACGTGGTCTTCACATTTAGCCCAATAATCTTTGTCTATATTTAATAAAGCGAGATTAGCACGAGTCTTTACATCGCATATTTTGAATGTTGTATTTTCATCTGCCACTTGTCCTTTTAATTTTGCCCAGATTAGTTCTATTGGATTTAAATGAGCATGGTAAGGTGGCAGCCTCAAACTTATATGACCGTGCTCTTGGATAATCTTATCTATTTGAAAAATCTTTGTCCTTTGTTTTTGCTTTACTAGAGATAATTCAGGTTTTAAGTACATGTTATTAAATTGTATGTGCTCCTTTGTGAGTCATATCTTAATAGCATCTTTTGTACTGGATGACGTCGGGACGTTATCTTCAAGTGCAACAATGTTGTGGTACGCTGCATTGTCCATTATTAGGCAAGATGGTCGATCTAGTGATGGGAGAACATAATTTATTTTCAATCCAATGTCTAAATATGTGACCATTCATCTCAGAGTGATAATCCCGATTGTCTATGGATTTTGAAAGAAAAATGAGCTCTGCATTCTGTATTAGTCCATGTTGTCGACTACCTGCATGAGCAATTATCAAGCGCTGTCCTTTGCTGCTAGGTATTAATCTCTTAATCTTTCCATCTGATGACTGCCATTCCCTTTGGTTAGTGTGGTGAGCATTGATCCGTGTTTCATCCAAGTACACCATATCATAACCTTGCTTGCGCACCTCTTTTACTTCACGTAAGTACTTGCTTCTCATGACTACTATATGTGGCTTCTCACAGATGATATTTCGTCCATTGGAATACTTTCTGAATGTAAAGCCTGCAGCTCTCACATTCCTCCATAATGTAGACTTTGATATTTCAATACTGTTGTTCTTTTTCAGCGAAATTTTTATTTTTTTTATTGTAACAGTTTCATTCATACCCAACATTTTGCGAATTTCACTTCTAATAAGTTCACTGTCGAAATTATCCAACATTTTGCTCTTCCTTGTGATTTTGTATATTTTGAACATTGACGGTCACGTGCTTGAATCCAGCGATTAAATGACCGTTTAGATAAATCCAAAATGTGTCTTGTCCTATTCTCAGGGTTTTTTTAAAGAATGAAATAATCTTCCTCGTTTAGCCTCTTTGCAAAAATAGCCATACATTTTTATTGCGATGTTTTGCAAACTGCAGAATTTCATTTTAAGACTCATGATAAATGTTATCGTTCCACGTCTACGCCTATGAATGAACGGAAATGGAACACACCATTTCTCAAGTGTCTAATTGTGTTAAAAAAAACACGGCGAAAGCGTGCAAACACGTCAATTTTACCGTGTATGGATTTTTACTCGCTATTTTTAACTTAAAATACTGTAAACTACTGTAATAAAGTTTTGACTACATCAATGGGTCGTTATAAATTTATATAAATCAAATAAGCAACAATAATAACCAAATGTTTTTTTTTAATGAAATTAATTCCCTGTTGGGTTCTAATCATTATAACTTTACATGCAAATTTTGAACAACTTACAACAAGCGGTTAAAAAGCTATCGATTTTAAAAGTTGGACACGAGTTATGAAAAAAGCTATAATCATCGCGTAGTGGTGAGGTTGATGGTTGAGGGTGACCACTACTCTATCCAAAGGGGAGGGGGGGATGAGTAGAGGGGATGAGAGCAATCGTGATATGCGGAGACCTCGACGGAGGGCAGGGAGGAGAGCTGCTTCAGATAAAGGCGTAAGCGGAAGAAGTCATGCATGAAGTGGACATTATGAAGGAAATCTTCATCGTCTTGGAAAAGGCGATGAAGTCTGAGAAGCTTAGAATATGGAAGAGAGTTCTTAAACGATATATGGTGAAAAGAGTCATAGCGGAGGAAACTATGTGAGTCGGTGGCCTTGTAGAAGACCGAGGTGAGACGATGAGAGGTGACTAAGGAAACAGTGATGTCCTGGAAAGATACGGAGGAGGTTAGATGTGGTAGGTGATATGGATAGAGGGTTGGAAATGTCCGACACACTCGCGATGAAACGGGAGATCTCATACTCGGAAAGGTCAGTCAGACCGATGCAGTCATCGATGTACGTTTGGATCAAAAGTCTATTGTATGGTGTCTGTTTTGCCTCGAGTGGTATTTCCTAATTGGACAATTGTGGTGACAGTTGCCCAGTGATTTCATATATTTGTTGCATCTTTATGAGAACGTTGTGCTACCAATGCCAGACCTGGGCCCTTGATGCAAGAACAATAAGAATAATAACCTCCACTGAGATGAAATGTGTTAGACAAATGACAAGAAACAGCCTGAGAGACAGGATCAGAAATGAAGACCTGATAAATGCTGCTAGTAATAACTTCCGCCATAGAATATAATAAAGAAACAATACATAAATAATATGGTTTGGCCACGTGACAAGACAGAGTGATTAAAACACAACACAACGAGACTTCAATAAACGTTACGAGAACATCAGACCCAACTGTGGACCACGAAAAACATGGATCGACGGCATATTAGAAGCACTAGGAAACATAACAGCAGCAGAGGCAAACAGAAGAACAAAAGACCTCAAATTATATCTCCCCTCGACGCTGAAAGGCACATGGGGAAGGACAAAAGAATTTTCATCTGTAGACTATTTCTGCTGCTTGTGAATTGTGGTTTGTCACTAGACTTTCTAGATATTTAAATTTTTATACTTGTTATAATTGCTTGCTGTTTATCGTTATGTTGATGATCTGTTTCTCTATTGCCATAATCATGACTTCTGTTTTGTTGATTTGTTATGTTGTATTTGAGTGCCGCTGGTGAAATCTAAGTGTTCTTGTGGGTCATCTATTTTTGCATGAATGTCTGAATGTCAGCAAACACAAGTTGAATAATCAAGAATGGCCGACGTTGTAAATGTCGTAATCTGATTTGCTTGACTTCTCAACATTTATATGTAAAACCAAATTTCTACAGCGTCCAACGATTTTCTTGTCTCTTGTCCTATTGTAATTGATTCACATCCATATATTAAGACTGGTTCTACATAAGATTTAAGTGAATATAGTATGCAACTTCTATTCCTGGTCTAACTTCAAATTAATCTGTGAGTAGTGAAGAAAAGGGTTTTGAACATGTTTTCCATCGCATGCATCGTACATGTCCCTATATGAGAGTCGTGTTTGCACCATACATGCATCGTTTTTCACACCATGCAATCTTTATGACCTGACCCGGTGGTCGGGTGACCGCTTATCTCAAGTGGTCGGGTGACCGCTTATCTCGTGGGGGGCTTATCTCAAGTTGGCAGCACGCCTTATCTCAAGTGGGTGAGCGGTGGTGTCTGTCGCTCGCTGGCTATGGCCACCAGCGGTTCTAAAACTTGTGCGCTCACGCCGGTTATCTCGGGTGAGGGTGGGGGTGCCTTTATGGGTCAAATTGTGTTATTAGTATCATCATCATGTGCCAGGATAGGGGTGGGGAAAAGGTGCCTTTATTGGTCGAGTGTTAGTATCATCATCATGTGCCAGGATAGGGGGGAAAGGGGGGGGGGGTGCCTTTATTGGTCGAGTGTGTTATTAGTATCATCATCATGTGTGAGGTGGGTATTAGGCAACAGGAGGCGACATGTAAAAAAAATGCTGACAAAGCAATGATGTTGAAGGGGTATTGTTAAGGTTAATACGACTATCTCGCGTGCGACGAGGGTTGGTCGGCACAGGGTGTGTTATTGTAGTATCGCTAACATCGTATACCAGGTGTTATTATAGCGATTTTAGTGACACATCATCATCATGTGCCACCTCGGTCATCATCATGTGCCACCTCGGTCATCATCATGTGCCACCTCGGCGCGGGGGTCGTCGCGGGTCGGCGCGGCGTTCGTCGGGTCGGTGCGGCGGGGGTCGTTGGGTCGGCGCGGGTCGGCTCGGGCAACATCATCATGTGTAGTGTGCTAACATTAAATAGTGACGCTCTCTCTCTCTCTCTCTCTCTCTCTCTTTCACATTCATGGTAAAGCAAAACAAAAATTCGTTCTATATTTCACAACTTTATTAATACAACAAATATACAACACATATGAGAAAATATATATTACTGTCCGATTGTTGATAATTTTAAGCGTCCGTGGGCCCCTCGAAGCCGAATTATCCACGGGGCGAGCAAACGATGAATGATACGGTCGTTTATGTGCTGTCTCGATGAAAAGGCATGAGAATTCTGTTAAGTTTCGCGCCTCGACACTTAAGAAGTATATAATAAGCACAATATAGACCGCACGTGTTGGTAAACAAATCTTGCAACACCCGCGGGTTGAAGACGAATGGACCGTGTGAGTTTTGCTCTATACAGTTTAAAATATTCACATGTCTGGGAGGCAAACCGTAGGAATCGAAATACTCACATTCGCCGAGCCCGTTAAAAAGAGGGCCACCAAATGCTCACCGGGTTCGTGTGCCGAGTCGGTGTTTATGACAAAGGCTGCGGTCGCCGTTGGGTCGATGCTGGGGGGTAAGTGGTTTCGTGGAATGACACTAACAAGGGAACAACGTCGAACGAAAATATCCGACATCAAAAGGTTGTAAATCTCCCTCGTGTTCATCTTCTCTCTCTCTCTCTCTCTCTCTCTCTCTCTCAAACGGCGAAGTCTGTTAGAATCTGCCTTGACTTGGACACCTCGAGCACCGAGTCCAACTCGGCGTAGACGATGACATGTAGGGGAGTAGTTGTGGGAGCGGCAAACTTGTGTTCTATCGACAAGGGTCCATTTGTGCTAGCTCAAAATGGGAGCCGTCCAGTAGACTAGACGAGAGGTCAAAACCAAATAGACAATATCCGTCCTTGAACTCTCTATAATCAACGTTATTCCCGGCGTCTTTACCAATTAGATACATGGCTAGATTTGACCCCGAAAAAAGCTCTCGCGTATTGATTTCGTTCGAAGTCCATAGTTAGAGGCTTTCCCGAGATACATTTCCCGTCGACCGTCAGGTTCATATAAATCAGACCAAAGTGTTGCAAATTGAACGGGTTAGCTGTATAAACACCATTAAACGCACTGGCCGTAATCAGACCTATCACTACACGGGTCGGTGTTTGAGACAAAAATAAATTGTCTTGGCTTTGGGAGAACATCCCGCTAGCGATGGAAAATGTCTTGATGGTAACCCTCTTGATCGGGTACCGCGCATTCCCGCTTAAGAGAGCCTTTTCGTGGGCCAGAGAAATCGCGGGGTTTACCTTAGCTTTCCTGACCACGAGCGCGGCGTAGGTGATAACACTCTTATAACCAGCAGAGCTATCGTGAGCCACGAGGCTGAACACATCCTTAGAGGGCGTGAGTTTTATCTTTACATCGACTTTGTTTAACATGTAACGATCCTGCACAAAGACATCAGAGTGCAAACGACCCATCATTTCAACCTCTTTACTACCCGAAGTCAAATCGCGCCGTGTTTTAAAACCCTCATTTTCTTTCAAATCGTCATGGTGGCCAGCTGTGTCTTTGTAGAACAGAGCGGCCGTCAAGTATCCAGTTTTCGCATCCTCCCCGTAGTTTAGCGTAGCCTCAAACACCGCTCTAAAAGGATAGGTATTCTCCGACGGTGTAACCAACGTGTCGTTTAGCGACACAATGTGAAAATATACTGTGAAGATAATTGTTGACCGGTCCTACCTCAGCATCGGGTGGTACACTGTCACCATTCGGGAGAGTGATCTTGACCCGCAGCTGCAAAAATGTGTTGAAAAGGTCTAGATACTCCTCGTTGTTTCCAGAAATGAAAAACTCTGTCGGTGCGCTATGCGACAAGGCTCCGATCGGACGAATTTAATAAACTGGCCAGAGTCTAGAGATGTCTGTGTGGGTGGCACGCTAAATAAATCCAAACCAGAGTGAAGACATTCACACGATTTGGGGTGAACGAGGGACATTATTAGTCGAAAATATCCTTTACCACCCTCGTCTTCGTCTTCTTCTTCTGCTTGCTGTACACCGAATGAAGGGGATCTGTCTAGCCGTCGGTTTTATCCTCTTCGTAACCGGTTCTCCTGGTGGGGGTAACTTCATAACTCGCTTTCTGATTTGTCGTAAACCACTTCCTGAATGGTTGTTATCACTCAGGTGGTCTACGGCCCCGTGTATCAACCGCTGACCGGCCTCCTTAGCTCGTTTTTTGAAAGTTTCACCGACATTTTTCCCGGCTAATGCGTCCTGTGCGACCTGCAGACCGGTCCCCAATCCTTCTCTGAGCAAGGCCGTACAGCCGGTTTTTAATCAGGGTACAATAGCTTTCCCGATTCCACCAAAGAAACTACCGATTCCTCGACCGCTCTGACTTCGACCTCCTATAAACACGAACATCCCATCACCCGCCTGACAACAGTAAAAGTCTTCGTATAACTCAACATCTCGACGAAGGGGTGTGTGTCTCACCATTATACCAGCTCGAGATGTTTCTTCAATCAAAAGTGTACCGTTAGCACCGACGTTCCGCTGGTGAATGGAATGGTTTTCCCGTGTTCGTTGGCTAAATGGATCTCGACGGTATCGAAGGAAAATCTACTCAGGGGTAGGTAGTGAGGCTTATCGTAGATCTGAAACACCGAGGTGTGATTTCTATTGAGAACAGGCACGCTCCTGAGGAGAGGCACCATCACATCCCCGACCGGTATGGGGGAAACGAGATCGCAGTAGACATAGACATTCTTCGCAACACTTTCCAAGTCCATTACGCCCACGCAGAAGATATCGGGAGCCGTGTCTGATATAGAGATCGTGGGGAAGGCTAACATGTTTTTCAAAGTGTCGCTTATGGTGACACTGACTCCTTTTTCGTAAAGTTTCAAGATGGCTTTATTCACCTCTTTTGCGTAAATGAATCTCATTTTTTTCCCTTTCACACCCCGTTCGACTCATCCTCCGCTTTTATGATCAACGCATTCAACGCGCCGATGAACGCATCGGGTTTCGTGTATAACCCAGGCTCCAATGTCACGTTGAAATAAAATCTAGCAAATATCGTCGTTAGAGAGAGATTCGTACCGAATCTAGACATCACCCTCTATTACATTGAAATAATTTAGCGGAAACTGTATCTCCACCAGTGCGATCTCATACTGCGCCGAAATGTCAATGGTCTGAGGGAGTTTAACGAAAAAGTGGCCGGGGTTATTATCCTTAAAAAGTTCCATAGATGCATTGCTGGGTAGGGTGACATAAAAACTCATTTTTTTACTCGTTTCACCGTCGCCTCTCCAAGTTTGGATTCGGTAGCATGTAACCCAAACAGCTGGTCAGTAGGGCTATCCACAGTTTTCCCTCCTTTGCGTCTGGCTTTTCGGTGGTCAGATTGAACAGCGAAACCGCTACAACGGTATATATAAGTTCTAAGTAGGGGGATAGTTTCCCAAACACCGATCCCCTGCGTGGTTCGCTCTCTGTCCTCACTCTCGAGTTAACGGCTCGCAAATCGGGCTCTCCACCCAAAATTACCACTTCTTCTTCTTCTTCTCTCATCTCTAGTTTTTGTATCTGACAATGTCCTTGGACGGTATCCAAGTGTTAAATGAGGAATCGTGCCCAAACCATTTGACTAAACTCTCTTTTCGCCCAAATGATGTGCGACGCTCGGTTATGATACTCTCGATTCTGTACTCGTGCTTGTCTCCAACTTTTTGAATTTCCGGTGTGTAGAATGACCCCTCTATCTCATCACCCTTATCGTCTTTCAACACATATGTAACGGGGTTTGTTTCATTTACTCGACTGATGGAAAACAGTTCCTCCATCCAAGCCGGGGCATAACCCTTTTTAAAATTAGCTCTGCCCAGGACCAGTCTAACTCGATCACCGGGCATATACAGGGGTCTTTGAAATTTAAAGTTGCGTTTGCTATTATACAACGTGTTCCATACCTGTTCTTGATTGTCTGCGTTGACGTCGACCGGTGCCATTTTTATACTTCTGTGATACAAATGGTTATAACTTCGAAGTAGGGCGGATAGGACTCGGACATAAGACAGCTTATTGGATTTCGTGAAATATCGCCACATCCGTTGTTTGAGAGCCCTATTAAAGCGTTCCACCACGGCGGCCTTAATATCTTCGTTCTGCGTAGTGAAAAAGTGAACGTTGTTGTCAGCGAGGAATTTCTGAAATGTTCTGTTCAGAAACTCTGACCCCTTATCCGTTTGAAAACTCGCGGGTTTCCCATCGAGAAATATCTTGCCGATGGCTTCCACTAAGGATTTCCCCGTTTTGGTTCGTATCGGTACAGACTACGCGAATTTACTGAAAACGTCCACGCAAGAAACCAAATAGGAAAAGCCGTCCTCGTGGTTTTTCAAATGTCTCAAATCAATTAGGTCTGCCTGATATTGCTGTTGGGGGCCACTCGTTATAATGGGACGCCTTTCAAATCTGCGACGAATTGGTTTATGAAGGGTATAGGCATCCGGATGACTCAACCATTGTTTGAACTTTGCGAGTCCCAGTTTGGTGTTACGTTGCAGGGCCGTTGCACAACTATAAGCCCCTGGTCGACTAGGGTCAAAGTAATGACGCCTCAATATTTTCTCCACCGTTCCCATTTTGGTGTTGGGATTCCGCTCTTTCTTTTTTAGGTCTCAGTTTATACGTGGTTACGGGCGGAGTGGTTTCATTACCTAGCTTTGGGGTTTCCGTTGCTGGTGGTGGTGGTGTCTTGGTCTGCACTGGTGATACTTCGATTGGTGGTGGTGGTGGGGAATGTGTTTTTTCTGTTGCCATGTTGTGTGTTGAATGAGATCGACCGAGCCCAATGAGCGTCGTTTATACTGCTCCAATCTAGTTAAATATTGATGCAGGGCACGTTGGTACACTCTGGCCTTATCGGCGGGTGCTAAATCATCTCGGAATAGGATACGTTGCATTTCATTATCTAAATCTCTCAAGTTGTCACCGATCGCCTCGGGTAGGCTATACGACGTGCTAGTAGTCTGTTTAAGACCCTCGAGGAATCAATGATCCATCAAGAGCATTTTTTTGGCCATTGTTACGCACCTAGTACGCCCCCGAGAATACTTAATATAGGACGGATAAAGCACCTATGAACCCATCGGTTTGTAGAATCTATTTCCACCGCTTAAGATTCGGTTTCTTTTTAGTGAGAAGTCTCAACTTGTTCTTGTGTCGACGTAGCTCGCATTTCTGTCGCTGAGTGAGGCTAACATTACCTTTTAATATGTTATGACAATACTCGCACAAAAAGTTAATGAGTTTGGGAGAGGCTGTTTTTAATATGGCTCTTAAACCGCTCGGCGAGGCGGCGCGCATACATTTCAACATTTCACCGTGCCGTCTAAGTGCTTCATCACACATGATTCTCTACTTTGGCACGTAGACGATTTGTCTCTCCCCTGGGAATATTTTTGTTCTCAACCTAAGATTATCAGGTGTGTTCTGACGAAGATCGATGAGCAAATAACCGTGAGGAGACGCTGTCGCGTCCTTAAAACTATCTTGGAGGAACCCCACCTGACCCGGGTACATTTGTTTACCCAGATTGATAATCTGACTCCCGTCTCTCAGGTTCTTGAAAGGACTAAATAGTGCGTATTGAGACTTATGGTTCGATGTTCTTTATTTTTTCCAAATAGATTTTGAACAATGTACATCACACTAATATCTCTATGATGACTACCTTTGGTGAATAATTTTGTTACCCGCTCGTCCGTCTCAGACATCAAGTCATCGATGACGATCAGTCTTCTCTTCTTACCACCTTTGAATTTATCGACGTCTGGTAGAACCTCGATAAATCTCACTGACCTCATAGTTTCGTATATCGGTTGCCATTCCGCATAACACCATATAACTTCCTCCGGTACGGGGACAGCTAACTCGTGAAGGTTCTGTATAAACTTTTGCACAAATACCGTTTTCCCACACCCGGTAGGACCGGCTATCAGAGCTGTGAAAGGATGATTCCATCGGGGATCCATCCTCACAAGTGCTACCAACTTTAATGATTATACCACCGACAAAAATAACAACGAGTGCTTTTAGGTCAGCACGCCAGATTTCCCCTCTTCAATTAACACTTATTTTAAAAAACCACATCCTATATAATCACTACAGGGGGCGTTTCCTAGTCTCAAGCCGCATTACCTGAGACCGAGTTGTTAGACGCACATACATACACAATTATTTCACACACATCATATTTCCCACATATCACCCTGTTTGGACCCTTCCAGAAGTCACTGAACATGTCGCAACTCGCCTGATAACATATTGCGTTAGCTACTATAAATAGACGGTCCACGACTGATAAACGTAACAGGTATAAAAACCCCAGTCGATCAGTGTACACGCACACACACATAGATAACCATCGTCTATTACCAGGTGGCTTGTGTTGGTTTTCTTTGAATATGGAGTCGTGTAGCTTGAATACGCCAATTTCGTTTGATGTCAGTGATCGGCGCATATTTATGTCACGCGGTAATGAGACTGTAGTTCCATTGTCTAAAGATGGCGTTAAAGTAAGTCTCGGTTTGTGTTTTTCGTAACAGACCATTGATAAATATAAGGACATATAGCGGTGAGAGTTTTTTGAAGTTTCCTACCAGAACTGAGATAACACTGTCGAGAGAGGAATTTATCGCGTTAGTTGAGATGCGAGAGGACATTTTAACCGCTTATGCTAACCTCAACTACACACCACCTCTCGTTAACCAGATCAACTACACGCCGCCTGTTGTTAACCACCATAACTACACTACACCTCTCCGTAACCAGATCAACTACACGCCATCTCTCGTTAACCACCAGAACTACATACCATCTCTTGTTAACCCGAATCTCATCAACTACACACGCCCCCTCCTTTTGTTACCAAGGGAACCTCGCTCTTGTTAATCAGACGACAGATCCGGCAGCCAATATGGATTTCTCGGGTGTTTCAGCTGAGTCACCAATTACCTATTCCAGCTTTGATCAAGGTTTTGTCAAAATGGAGGCGGTTGTGTTGTGAAGGCTAATGAAACATCCTACGCCCCTGTGTTGATAGACATTTAACACAAACAGACAGTACCGCCAATACAGGAGGGAGGAAACCCAGACGCTTAAAATTATCAACAATCGGACAGTAATATATATTTTCTCATATGTGTTGTATATTTGTTGTATTAATAAAGTTGTGAAATATAGAACGAATTTTTGTTTTGCTTTACCATGAATGTGAAAGAGAGAGACAGAAAGAGAGCGGCACTATTTAATGTTAGCACTCTACACATGATGATGTTGCCCGAGCCGACCTGCGCCGACCCGACGATCCCGCCGCGCGCGACCCGACGACCCCCGCGCCGACCCGCGACGACTCCCGCGCCGAGGTGGCACATGATGATGACCGAGGTGGCACATGATGATGACCGAGGTGGCACATGATGATGATGTGTCACTAAAAATCGCTATAATAACACCTGGTATATGTTGTTAGCGATACTACAATAACACACCCTGTGCCGACCAACCCTCGTCGCACGCGAGATAGTCGTATATAACTTAACAATACCCCTTCAACGTCATTGCTTTATCAGCATTTTTTTTTACATGTTTTTCCGGTTGCCTAATACCCACCTGGGAGCCGCGATAGCTCAGTGGTTAGTGAACTGACTACAACGGACAAGGGGTAGGGTTCGATCCTAACCGACGGCTTCCGGGTTCACCCAGCCTTAAATGGGTACCGGATTTTTTCTGGGAAAGTAAAGCAGCACGGGCGTAATACCGACCACATTACCCAAAAATCATGTGCCGAAGGTCTGTAAAATATAGGGTCACTAACACCATATTTCCCTATATGCCACTTGGCGTGACGGGGGTACTTTACTTTTACTAATACCCACCTCACACATGATGATGATACTAATAACACACTCGACCAATAAAGGCACCCCCTTTCCCCCCTATCCTGGCACATGATGATGATACTAACACTCGACCAATAAAGGCACCCTTTCCCCACCCCTATCCTGGCACATGATGATGATACTAATAACACAATTTGACCCATAAAGGCACCCCACCCGCACCCGAGATAACCGGCGTGAGCGCGCAAGTTTTAGATCCGCAACACACAAGTTTTAGAACCACTGGTGGCCATAGCCAGCGAGCGACAGACACCCCCGCTCACCCACTAGAGATAAGGTGTGCTGCCCACTTGAGATACGCCCCCCACGAGATAAGCGGTCACCCGACCACTCGAGATAAGCGGTCACCCGACCACCGGGTCAGGTCATAAAGATTGCATGGTGTGAAAAACGATGCATGAATGGTGCAAACATGACTCTCATATAGGACATGTACGGTGCATGAGATGCGAAAAAATGTTCAAAACCCTTTTCTTCACTACTTCTGTGTAGCCTGTTGCTGTTCCGACTGTGCCGCTGCTGTTGCTGTTCCGACTGTGCCGCTGCTGTTGCTGTTCTGACTGTGCCACTGCTGTTGCTGTAGAGACTTTAAATTAGGTGGGTTAGATGTTGGCTTACATCATATATAGTTAGTATTCATTTTCTGTGCGGTTTCGCCATATGTCGTTGTGAGTGTGCTGCGACTGCTATTACGGGAGCTGCAGCTACATTTCTTTGTTTGGGAGATGAGATATTAATTCGGATGATTCCACTGGCACGGGTGTTGAGCAATTATGGATTTTAATCCGTTAATGTGTGCATGTCTAAGTCAGTCATATCTCATATCTTATGTGCATGTCTATGTTAGTCTTCTTCCTCTTCTATCTTCTATCTTCTATCCTTCCTCTGCTGCCGTTGGCGTCGAGGGGAGAAACAATCTGCGATTCTTTGCTCTTCTGTTGGCCTCTTTTTGTGTTTATCCCTCCTAGTGACTCTATTATTCCCTTTATCCATCTCTTTCTCGGTCTTCCTCTTAATCTGGCGTTTTGGTAGCGTTTATTTAAGGCTCTTTGAGTCATTGTTAGTTCTTTTTTTTCTTGTTATGTGGCCGAACCAATTTATCTGTTGTTTCTTTATGTAATCGATGGCTGGTTCAATTTCGAGTTTCTTCCTCAGGTCAGTGTTTCATACTCTGGCCCTTAAGATGTTTCCTGTCATTCTTGTGACACATTTCATTTCGGTGGTCGTTATCTTTCTTATTGTTCTAGAGTCCAGCGTCCAATTCTGGCACTGATAGCACAGAGTTGGTAGAAAAAATTGATTTGTATATTGCCCTTTTTGCTTCCGTAGTTATTGCTTTGTTTTTCAATAGTGTTGATACTTGGCCTATAACTTGGCATGCTTTGTTACACCTTACATCTATCTCTGTCTCTTGGTTATTGTCTTGTGTTAACGTGCTACCCAGATATTTAAAATTGTCTACTTGCTTCAAAGTTGTATTATCTATTATGATGTTTAGTTTTTCTTTCATTCTCATTATTGCCATTACTTCGGTTTTGCTTATGTTGATCTTCATGTTGTATTCTTTACAAGTGATGTTGAGCCTGTTGATATGTTCTTGTAGGTCCTCAGTTGTTCGTGTATCAGAACTTGGTCGTATGCAAATAGTATTTCATTTATTTCTTCCTCTCTTCTGTTGTTTTCTGGTACGTATATTGCGTTCTCTTTTGTGTTATCGCTTGTTATCATCAGTGTTTGTATATTTCCTTGAGTTGGGCATGCTAATTTGCATATATTGTCCATATATGTGATGAAAAGTAAAGGGTAAAGCACGCAGCCTTGTCTTACTCCGGAGTTAATGGTGAAGTGTTCAGAGTAGCCTGCTGAAGATCTTACTGTAGTGCGACTACTTTCATAGAGGCTCTTGCATATCTCTACTAGGTGGTGACTCACTCCGTACAAGGGCAATACGGGCCACAGTTCCCCTGTCCACCCTATCGAACGCCTGTTAGTCATGTGTCATATATCTTGATGTGTGTCGGTGTTAGCCATGTCTCGTATCGCTGTGTACATGTATGTGTTATTCACATCTCATATTTTTTGTGTGTGCATGTCTGTGTTAGTCACCTCTGGTGACTCGGGCAGATGGTGCTCGTAAACCTGGGAGGGCAGACCATCTAAGGGCAGAATCCCCTACAGAAAAGACAATCTGCTGCCTTGCAGAAAAATTGGGGACAATCAAATGCTAAGGAAAGCTAACTTGAAAAAATGTTGGCTGAAATCGGATGCACTGGGCCACTGGCGCTGAACACAGTGCAACATATTATGGGTGTTCAATCAGAATGGATCTGGCGGACTCTAAATGTGACGGTTTGTCTGTGGGGGCGATCAACACACTTAACCTGACCGCTGACTTCATGTGGGAGTCTGGAGTCCTACTCTGACTGAGTCCTGATCGCAGAGAGAGAGAGTGAGAATTCCTTTGCAGTGATATTGTGGCCTTCTATACCCTAACCATAACCAGAGTTAGTATCTCCAGATGATATAATTAACCAGAAACATCAACAATGTTTGCCCAGCAATGTGTGAAATCAATTTCCTGGAGGCATTTTAAACTTTATATATGATATACGACAGGACTAAATACATACTATCTATAAACAGACATACAGAAACCTATACATAAACACGTACCAAGCGAACACATAAATATGTGTATATCTGCAACTATGGGTGTGTACAGCAAACAGATGTGCTCAATTGCATGCGTACATAAACGTACATTCATAAGCGCAAACGTCTGTATATATTAAAACGTGTGCATATTACAGGATTATGGATCCATAACAACAAAAACAACAGCACATTCAACCAAAATACATTTCCCATCTCTTGCGTTTCCTGAAACATTTTACACCTCTGCTACAGATAATAATAAATATTGTTTTTTTTTTGTGAAAAGACCCGTCACGCCACGCAGCGTATATGGAATATGGAATAATAGAACAAAGAAGTATGTGATAGCACTCGAAAAATTGACAGACAAACAATTATTATATTGGGAACTTCCGAGCGTATGGAATATGCTGTGACTATGAATTGTACAGACCTTTAGCACATGATTTTGGGGTAAAAAAAAATCCGGAGTCCAGAAAAAAACAAACCGGTACCCATTTAAGGCTAGATGAACACGGAGGCTGTCAATCAAGATCAAACCCGACCTCTTGCCCTTGACCTATGGTCAAGTTCCTTAACCACTGAGCTATCGTGATTACCACAATAAATATCATCATCATCATGTGCCATACCGTTTCGCTTAGGTGAGACCTTTCTTGTTGCTTTCTTTTACTATTATGTCTATAATTTCTTGTAGTTCATTCTCTGTCTCTGCTATTAAAAGTGTGTCATCCGCATATTGCAAATTATTTTTGTTGTGACCGTTGACTTCTATTCCTTTTTTGTCTACTATTGACCTCATAATATGTTCGCTGTAAAGTGAAAACAAATCCGGTGACAAAACACGCCTTGTCTGACTCCTTGTTTTATATATTGGAATTGTCCTGTTTGGTTGCTAATTCGTATAGCTGCTGTTTGTTGCCAGTACATGTTTGTTATGATTCGCAGATCCTTGCCATCAATGTTTAATTTCTCCAGCATATTGATTATTTCCACATGCTTTACTTTGTCAAATACCTTTGTGTAGTCTATAAACACACATATATAGATCTTTCTTTACCGCTATAGATCTTTCAATCAATGTCCTTAAGATGTATATTGCATTATTGGTGCCCTTTCCTTCCACAAATCCACATTGTTCCTCACTTATTTCTCGTTTTATTTTGTTCCTTACAATTCTCATGATTATTCTTAGTAATATTTTAGTCATATGGCTCACGAGACTATAGCTTGTTTCATAACTCGTTGCATGTCTATGTCAGTCATATCTCATATCTTTATGTGCATGTTTATGTTAGTCCTTGTGTTATTATCTTGATGTATGCCAGTGTTAGTCATACCTCGTATCGCTATGTGCATGTATGTGTTTATCACATCTCATATCTTTGTGTGTGCATGTCTGTGTTAGTCACCTCTAGTGACTCGGGCAGATGGTGCTCGTAAACCTGGGAGGCCGACCATCTAAGGGCAGAATCCCCCTACAGAAAAGATCACCTGCTGCCTTGCAGGAAGATTGGGGACAATCAAGGCTAGGGAAAGCAAACCTGAATAAAATGCTGGCTGAAATCGGATGCACTGGGCCACTGGCGCAGAACACAGCAACGTTTTTAACGGGTGTTCAATCAGAGTGGATCTGGCAGACTCTAATTGTGATGTTCTGTTTGTAACACACCTAACCTGACAGCTGAGTTCATGTGAGTAGCTGGAATCCTACTCTGATTGGTCCTGATCGCAGAGAGAGAGATAACTCGTGCCAAATTTTAAAAAATCGATAGCTTTTTAACCGCTTGTTGTAAGTTGTTCAAAATTTGCATGTAAAGTTATAATGATTAGAAACCAACAGGGAATTAATTTCATTAAAAAAAACATTTGGTTATTATTGTTGCTTATTTGATTTATATAAATTTATAACGACCCGTTGATGTAGTCAAAACTTAATGTTTACAGTATTTTAAGTTAAAAATAAGGAGGAAAAATCCATACACGGTCAAATTGACTTGTTTGCACGCTTTTACCGTGGTTTTTTGACACAATTAGACACTTCTAAAAAACACGAGAAACTGTGTGTTCCATTTCCGTTCATTCATAGGTGGACACGTGGAACGATAACATTTATCATGAGTCTTAAAATGAAATTCTGCAGTTTACAAAACATCGCAATAAATGTATGACTATTTTTGCAAAGAGGCTAAACGAGGAAGATTATTTCATTCTTTAGAAAACCCTGAGAATAGGACAAGACACATTTTGGATTTATCTAAACGGTCATTTAATCGCTGGATTCAAGCACGTGACCGTCAATGTTCAAAATATACAAAATCACAAGGAAGAGCAAAATGTTGGATAATTTCGACAGTGTACTTATTAGAAGTGAAATTTGCAAAATGTTGGGTATGAATGAAACTGTTACAATAAGAAAATTAAAAGTATCGCTGAAAAGAACAACAGTATTGAAATATCAAAGTCTACATTATGGAGGAATGTGAGAGCTGCAGGCTTTACATTCAGAAAGTATTCCAATGGACGAAACATCATCTGTGAGAAGCCTCATATAGTAGTCATGAGAAGCAAGTACTTACGTGAAGTAAAAGAGGTGCGCAAGCAAGGTTATGATATTGTGTACTTGGATGAAACATGGATCAATGCTCACCACACTAACTAAAGGGAATGGCAGTCATGAGATGGAAAGATTAAGAGATTAATACCTAGCAGCAAAGGACAGCGCTTGATAATTGCTCATGCAGGTAGTCGACAACATGGACTAATACAGAATGCAGAGCTCATTTTCTTTCAAAATCCATAGACAATCGGGATTATCACTCTGAGATGAATGGTCACATATTTAGACATTGGATTGAAAATTATGTTCTCCCATCACTAGATCGACCATCTTGCCTAATAATGGACAATGCAGCGTACCACAACATTGTTGCACTTGAAGATAAAGTCCAGACGTCATCCAGTACAAAAAATGCTATTAAGATATGGCTCACAAAGGAGCACATACAATTTAATAACATGTACTTAAAATCTGAATTACTATCTCTAGTAAAGCAAAAACAAAGGACAAGATTTTTCAAATAGATTATCCAAGAGCACGGTCATATAAGTTTGAGGCTGCCACCTTACCATGCTCATTTAAATCCAATCGAACTAATCTGGGCAAAATTAAAAGGACAAGTGGCAGATGAAAATACAACATTCAAAATATGCGATGTAAAGACTCTTGCTAATCTCGCTTTATTAAATATAGACAAAGATTATTGGGCTAAATGTGAAGACCACGTCTTAAACAGGAAGAGGAATATTGGAAAAATGATGGTTTGTGGAATGTTCAACCCCAAACAGTTATTACTCTTTTAGACTCGTCTGATTCAGAATGAAAGTATATAGCCCCCACAATGTTGGCCCCTATATTACCTTACATTAGTTCAACAAACGGTCCTTTTCAGGACCACACAACTATGAAAATTGGACATACATGTATACCTTGATATTATCGTCCGTCCTCGAACTGAGAAGACAATAATTCACCTGGTGTTTTGTCTTATTAGGTTATTTCCCCATTACGCCACGCCTTTACCTAGTGAAAATTAATCATAGACCAGCAACTACGGTAATTTCTATTATTTAGGGGTTCACAATTTACAATTTTGACAAACATCAAAGAAATTCGCCGCTTTAAGAAAACTGCAGCTGGAAGATATTTTATATAGGGTCTTTTGCATTCTTATAACATTTGGAAAATTTCAACAGTTTTTAACAAATGGTTACTGAGTAATAGCGTTTTGAAGTTGGGCACGTGATTTGAAACGAGCTATAATAGTGCGATGGTCTCCACAATCAGTGGCGCCTGACTTCTTCGGTATGGCTACAAAATAGATTTTAGTAGATCTTCGGTATGTGTCCAGTGTTTATATGTCATTGAGTAATTTTGTTATGACTTGTATTCCCAGCTCTCCTAATGCATTTATATCTTCGATTGTTATATTGTCAGGACCTAGAGCTTTGCCTCTTTTCATGTATTGAATTGCGTCCTGCACTTCACACTGCATCATTGATGGTCCTGTATCTTTGTTGGAATTGTTTAGCTCTTGTCTTTCATCATCATAGAGTTGACTGGTATATTCTGTCTATCTCTCCATTATCTTCTCCTGTTCCATTATTATATTTCCTTCCTTTGATTTCACACATCCTGAAACTTACACATCCCAGACTGCTACGATGGGGACTACAGTTACCTTTCTTTGTTTGGAAGATGAGTTGGTAATTCGGATGATTCCACTGGCACGGGCGGTTGAGCAATTATGGATTTTAATTCGTTTGCTGTGAGACCGAGGCCTTCCATAACCAATAACCAATCCTGAAACTTTTATTTCTTTTCATCCTGTTAATTCATTTAACTGATTGTGCATACATTTTGAGTCTTTCTGTTGTTTTTCAATTTGTTCACATTTCTGTTGTAACCATCCTTCCTTTGCTACCTGCATTTGTCTTGGATCTCTTTGTGCAATATTTTGTAAGTTTATTATTCTTCTTATGTCTTCGTCTTTCGTCCATTAGTTCTAATATTTCTTCTGTCATCCACTTCTTTTTGTTGATTCTTTTAGTCCTTGGTATTACTTCTTTTGATGTTTGTTGAATCAATTGTTTCAACATTTCCCACTGTTCTTCGATGCCCTGTATTTTCTCAATATCATTATATCTATTTTGTACTATCGTACTGTACTTATCACTCAACTTTCTATCTACTCTAAGCATATCTAGTTCTAATTTTATATTTCTTGGGGATTTCTGTGTTTTTCGCAGTTTTATTTTTATCTTTACAACTACTGCTACGTGTTCGCTATTGCAATCTGCTCCTGGCCTTGTTTTAACAGATGTTAGCCCATTCCTGAATCTTCTCTGTACCAGTATAAAATCAATTTGTGTACTTTTTTGTCTGGGCTTTGCCACGTCCATAGTCGCCTAGAGTGTTTGTTTGAACCAGGTGTTACACAATAAAAACAGTACAAAATAATTAGAAGTGGATACAGTTTTTTGCTACTACAGAGGCTCCAGCAGCGCTTCAAACAGTCCCATAATTAATTACTTGCTGAGTAACTCCCCTTGACATAAATCAGGTGTTACACAATAAAAACAGTACAAAATAATTAGAAGTAGATACATGTTTTGCTGCTACAGAGGCACCAGCAGAGCTACAAACAGTCCCATAATTAATTACTTGCTGAGTAACTCCATGAAATAAACCAGGTGTTACACAATAAAAATAGTACAAAATAATTAGAAGTGGAAAAAGTTTATTGCTGCTACAGAGGCTCCAGCAGCGCTTCAAACAGTCCCATAATTAATTACTTGCTGAGTAACTCCCTATGAAATAAACTGTACTTTATTTGAAGTTCCTAAAGCTATTTACACTAGGGATTAACTATACTTAACCCTGCTTACAACAAATTGTATTTAAATCCCGTGCAAGCGTATTTAACGTTGTATCGTCTTCATACAAAGGTATGTATGCTCTTAAACTGTTTTTTTGTTTTCTGTTTACTTCGAAGGAAATGTCATCGTCTTCACTGACGTTTACAATCTTCATGTATAAATTCAATGTTTTATTTGACATATTTTGTTTTCTCATCGCCAATATTTTCAGCTCTCATTCAAATTTAAACGCGTCCAATAAATTACGATGTAGATAGAAAATAGTGGAAGGACATGATTGCCTACGCCAACTAGTATGACACATGATGATGATGAATAAATTGTGATATATTTGTCCAACCTTTTTCCAACCACAGGAAACTTTGATCACAAAACCCTCCACTACCTTGTGGACTAGATTCTAGTTAGAATCGAAGGTTATGGAGTACACCCAGAGTAAAAATCAGTAGGAGGGACGGCGTTACTTTCTGGCATCCCCTGCACCTTCTTTCACTTCCGAACGTCCTACTACGTACTTCTTACTGAGATTCTTGAAATGAAGTCGAGAGGGGGATAGTGCGACTGGGTAAAGCACTATCTCCATATTCCGTGCCCAGGCAGAGTAGGTAAAGTGAAATGAGGAAGAAAGCACAGACCACGTACCGTGGGTGTGTTAAAGCAAACACACTGAAAGAAGGGCGAATTAGAACTCCCCAAGCAAATTCTATATGGTGAACTAATACACGGAAAAAGACAAATCGGCAGACCTGAACTACCACATTGAGATATCTGTAAATCATCTCTGAATGACTTCTTCATCTGTGAAAATGACTGGGAACATCTGGCAAGTGATCGCACATCATGGGGAGCATGTACAAGGAATGGTACAACATTATTTGAGACTGTGTTAAGGCAAAACTTAGAAGAGAAAAGACTCATGAAAAAGGATGGAAAACCCTGTGGATCATTTTGACTTGTTCATTCTGTGGCCGTGTGTGTTTGTCAAACACTGATAGAATTAGTCACGAGAGAAGTTGTTCGACAAAACAAAACCTCAAAAAAAAACAAAATAAACAGTACGCTCCACTAGACCGTCTGACAGGACGAAAAGGGTCATGTATTTGTCCTACATGATTGGCTGTTTACTTCCATAGAGCAGAGATCGCAGAAAACAGATATTCTCTTTCTTGAGAGTGCTATAAAGTCCTGGGGGCAGAGCGCGTTCGCTTTCTGATCAGGAAGGTCCGGATTCAATTCCAAAAAGTGGTGAATTTGTTTGTTTCGGATGCCGAGACTACGGTGCTGAGATTTTTCTTGGATGTAGCGTGTCGACTTTTGTTTTGCTTCTCACCATCCTAAAGCTGTTACTATACCACATTTTCTCTTTTTATTTTTAAATGCCGTCTCTCCATTGCTGTTTCAATATCTGCTCCCTCTGTGAATATCCACGTGAAGATGTCTACAGTGCATTTTTGTTCTAGAACATGTTAGGTGACGGAGTTCTCATTTCTTGCTTGAGTTTATCATGTTTGGATACATTGCTGGTAGATATGATATTATTTTGTTCTAGAGCATGTTAGGTGACGGAGTTCTCATTTCTTGCTTGAGTTTATCATGTTTGGATACATTGCTGGTAGATATGATATTATTTTGTTCTAGAGCATGTTAGGTGACGGAGTTCTCATTTCTTGATTGGGTTTCTCATGTTTGGATACATTGCTGGTAGATATGATATTATTTTGTTCTAGAGCATGTTAGGTGACGGAGTTCTCATTTCTTGCTTGAGTTTCTCATGTTTGGATACATTGCTGGTAGATATGATATTATTTTGTTCTTGTTTTGGCGTCTGGTCTATTGTCTAGTGTAAGAGCTTCGCGTATGTCTTTCTGGGCTTTGGCATGTCTGTGTACAGTTGGGAGGTCGTTGCTGGGCTTTGGTATGTCTGTGTACAGTTGGGAGGTCGTTGCTGGGCTTTGGTATGTCTGTGTACAGTTGGGAGGTCGTTGCTGGGCTTTGGTATGTCTGTGTACAGTTGGGAGGTCGTTGCTGGGCTTTGGTATGTCTGTATACAGTTTGGAGGTCGTTGCTGGGCTTTGGTATGTCTGTGTACAGTTTGGATGTCGTTGCTGGGCTTTGGCATGTCTGTGTACAGTTTGGAGGTCGTTGCTGGGCTTTGGCATGTCTGTGTACAGTTGGGAGGTCGTTGCTGGGCTTTGGTATGTGTGTGTACAGTTTGGAGGTCGTTGCTGGCTTTGGCATGTCTGTGTACAGTTTGGAGGTCGTTGCTGGGCTTTGGCATGTCTGTGTACAGTTGGGAGGTCGTTGCTGGGCTTTGGCATGTCTGTGTACAGTTTGGATGTCGTTGCTGGGCGTTGGCATGTCTGTGTACAGTTTGGATGTCGTTGCTGGGCGTTGGCATGTCTGTGTAGCAGTTTGGATGTCGTTGCTGGGCGTTGGCATGTCTGTGTACAGTTTGGATGTCGTTGCTGGGCTTTGGTATGTTTGTGTACAGTTTGGATGTCGTTGCTGGGCGTTAGCATGTTTGTGTACTGTCTGTAGGTCTTTGTTGGATTTTGGTATGTTTGTGTGCTGTCTGTAGGTCTTTGTTGAGTGTTGGTATGTTTGTGTGCTGTCTGTATGTCTTTGTTGGGTTTTGGTATGTTTGTCTGCTGGCTGTAGGTCTTTGTTGGGTTTTGGTATGTTTGTCTGATGTCTGTAGTTCTTTGTTGGGTTTTGGTATGTTTGCATACTGTCTGTAGGTTTTCCTTGCCAGATGGCTCCCCTCCTTCTTAGAAGTCTGTTTTTTTTTTGTTCCGTCTTGGAGTTTTTTGTGCAGTTGTTGTTCTAACAGCCGTTCAAATTGCGGGTATCGTATTGTATTTTTATTATTTTGCAGAGTTCTAGGGGCTACACTTTTCTCGATGTCTATAATCGAGATGCTTAACATTGTTTCTAAGGTTGTTCTAAGTGCCACAGTTTTGAACTTTGTCTAATTTTCCGACATTTCCGACTGACTGATCTGTCTGATCTTCGGTGTAGATGTTTTAATGATCTTTGTGTATTCTTCCCATGATATCTCAAATAATTTTATGGTTTTTTTTTTCCAAAAGGATAGTCTGTGGATGACATTTGTTATGATTTTGTTGAAAATATTTGATTTACTGTTCAATCTAGAGCTATAAATGTTGGTGTATCTATTTTGTGATGCTGTAAAGGTTTCATAGCTTTATTGATACTCCATTGTTTGGGGAGAGTGAACAAATTGTAGTTGTGGTTGTGTTGTTTATTTGTGTTCCCAGTTCTTGTCCAGGTCTCTACCTGCTACCCTATTTGTTGGCATATAAGCGGCCGTTGTAATGTGTTCTGGTTTGTCCGGAATGTAAAGTGCGTGAAAGTGGTTTGGTTTAATGTATGACAAAAGAAGTGCTATAGCTTTATAGCTTCATTGGGGGATACTTGTTGTAGTGTAACTTACTTGCTACGATGATTATTTGCTTTCATGTTGATGGGTTCATTTGGAATCGGTATTCCTTCATTCAGGAGAACATGCGTGTAGCTCCAGCTTGTAGAATTGTCAGAATCAGTCTTTACTTCCATGCACGGTCGACGGCGAGGGAAAGATGAAAGAAATTTCTATTACTTTCTTCGTTTATCTTGAAAATTAATTTGATGACTTGTGGGCGATAGGTCAGTGGATCTTCCATATATTTGTTGTTTGTTTGAGCACGTCAGCTTTATATCTCTAGCGAAGTCCTGAAGGGCTGCATTTTACGTGAATGTACACTTCTCTTATTTTGATCATCGAAATATGAGTGTGATCAGACGTCCCCGCCATAGAGGTAGATGATCTCTGACTACAGATGTACTTTTTATTATTGTCAAGAGTTTGACGTTTTGGATTTTTTCCTTCTCAATTTTGCCCATGGAAGCGGCCATTTGTTCTGCTGTTTTCGATTTCCAACTGTCCAGGATGACAGTTTAACGTGCACAAAGTGCACTCGGGACCTCATGATCTTACCATTATCCGAGTAGACTAGACGCCGGAACACACTCCCCTGAGTCCAGGATGACAGTTTAACGTACACAAAGTGCACTAGGGACTTTATGATCTTACCATTATCCGAGTAGACTAGACGCCGGAACACACTCACTGAGTCCAGGATGACAGTTTACCGTGCACAAAGTGCACTCGGGACCTCATGATCTTACCATTATCCGAGTAGAACTAGACGCCGGAACACACTCCCATGAGACCAGGATCGGAGCCACAAAGAAATCACGAATTATTTTGGGAAAATTCTCAGCCCCTAATGGTAAAGGTAAAGTACGAGACTTGAACCGGCGTCTTAGCACGCGAGTTGTCCACCCATATGTGCTCGGCCGCTTATCCAGAAATGTTCGGATATTTCTGTATAGTGTCGCCTCAAGCATAGAAACTCAGATCCGAAGCGACATTCCTCACCTTCCCAGGGTAATACCCTGATACCTATTTCTGCCAATGGCTGGGTCGACCGTGGGGTATTTTTTTCCAACCAAGAGTACAATTCACACTGCACCCAGCGGGAATCGAACATGGGTTGTCCGAACGTCGGTAGTTCAGTCGGGTGGTTTTCCCAACTAGGCTACCGTGGCCCCCCAGCCCCTGTGGTGGGGATCGAATCCAGGAGCTTCTCACCAAGAGGTCGACGTCTTACAGCGAGCCCTAGCCTCTGTACATCTGATCTGTCTGATTCCTGTTTGTGCTGACGAGATGAACGAGTTACTTTCAAGGTACCAGATAAACCTTCTGTTGATAATTCTCACCATCAGTTCTTCTACACGCATGAGGGAACAGATGAATCCCTTTGATAAACAAACTTGGCACATCGAAATGGTAAGGTCATAACAACTACATAAATCACTGCCCTTCTCAACTCCAAATACTGTGACGTTTCATGATGAACTTTAAGCAATGCTATGGCATTATATACATGACATGCTTTTATTTCTGCTTCTAACAATACACTTTCTACATGTCCTGGAATCTTTCAAGACATCTACATCACGCTACTTATTTTACTTATTAATAACAAATCGTATAATTCATGTGTGATATAGTTATATTTGACATTACAACAAATATTCACATTTTCTAGCTGAGTCATTCGTTACAAAATTCTATTCTACAAATTCCCATTCATTAATTCCAGCCTCAACGGTTTTCAAATTGTTCACTCTTGCAGGAGATAGAAATTCACGCTTACAGTCAGCAGCAACAATGTTCATGACTCTTTTCCTCCTCACCTTGGCCTTCCATACCATGGCCTTCTCCAAGGTGATTCCTAATTTAGACGGCTCTAACGTGAAGACCGTTAAAGACAGCAATATCAAAAGTGAAAATATTGAGAGATCAGGAGAAAGTAAGAATGTTAAATATGTGTGGTATATTCCAGCAGTTTTATAGTTTTTAAAATGAATTATTAATTTAAACACAAATCTTACATTGATAACTAGCGAACTAGATACAATGAGTCAATTATGATAAATTGGAAAATAAAATAAACAGGACAAATCTGAAACAAGTGCAACGTTTCAAATACTTGGGTACAATAAAACGTCTGACGGAAGATGCAACACAGAAAGAAAAGCAGAATAGCTCTGACCAAAATAGCATGTTAGAAAAGGGAAAATATAGTATGCAACAAATCTATGTCAATAGAAGTGAGAAAGCGCGTTCATCGGTCCTACATAGAACCAATCCTAACCTACGAAAGCGAAACATGGACAGTAGACAAATAAATGAAAAGACGATTAGAGGTCACATAGATGGAATTTCTCAGAAGAATGTTGAAAGTTCACTGGACAGTTAAAAAGACCAATGAGGAAATTCTCAAAGAGGCCAACACAAAAAGGGAACTCCAGAAGAACATCAGAAAGAAATAATCAATATTTCAAGGCCACATCATGAGAAGAGAAATAAAGTATTAATAATAATAATAAAGTATAATAATAAAGTGTAATAAAGTATTCCAACTGGCAAAATAAAAGGAAAGAGAGATCACGGACGACAACGAGAGAAAATGCTGGATAGCTTTGTGTGATGGCATGGAAAACAGTCAACAGCAGAACTGAAAGGACGCACTGTAGATATACGATTGTAGAAAGACATCACAACCTACGCTAACCGGTCTATCTATCTGTCTATCTATCTATCTATCTATCTATCTATCTATCTATCTATCTATCTATCTATCTATCTATCTATCTATCTATCTATCTATCTATCTATCTATCTATCTATCTATCTATCTATCTATCTATCTATCTATCTATCTATCTATCTATCTATCTATCTATCTATCTATCTATCTATCTATCTATCTATCTATCTATCTGTCTGTCTGTCTGTCTGTCTGTCTGTCTGTCTGTCTGTCTGTCTGTCTGTCTGTCTGTCTGTCTGTCTGTCTGTCTGTCTGTCTGTCTGTCTGTCTGTCTGTCTGTCTGTCTGTCTGTCTGTCTGTCTGTCTGTCTGTCTGTCTGTCTGTCTGTCTGTCTGTCTGTCTGTCTGTCTGTCTGTCTGTCTGTCTGTCTGTCTATCTATCTATCTATCTATCTGTCTATCTATCTATCTGTCTGCCTAATTTTATTTATCTAAGTGTATCCATATTTATACTAATATTCTTCTATCCATCTGTCTGTTTGAGTGTCTGTCTATTTGTCTATTCTTCTATGTGTCTATCTATCTATTAGCTCTCTGTATCTATATTTTCCAACCTATACCTATCTACTCAATATTTGAAGAAACAATTATGACATATGCAATCTTTTTGTGTAATCTGTATTCATATAAGTATAAAGTATATCTTTTACAGTATCTGTAGTACAGTGTATGTTTTACATGATATGCATACGTTTATATGTATATAGTACATGTACTTTAATCACACAATCTACACTCCGAATATAAAACACCCGCCATCTTGGTCGCCATCTTGAACGGTTCTATCTATCTATCTATCTATCTATTACACCATTGTCCAACAAGGAAATAACTCTGGATGCAAAACGAGCACTATACAATACAATCTTTATCTCAACGTTGTGCTACCAATGCCAGACCTGGACCCTAGATGCAAGAACAATAAGAACAATAACCACTACAGAGATGAAATGTGTTAGACGAATGACATGAAACAGTCTGAGAGATAAGATCAGAAATGAAGAACTGAGAAAAAAGCTAGGAATAGCCCCGCCATAGAATATATAAGGAAACAACAGATAAAATGGTTTGGCCACGTGACAAGGCAAAGAGAACAAAATACAACACAACGAGCCTTTAACAAACGTTGTGAGAACACCAGAATCAAGGGTCGACCACGAAAAAGATTTGTCAATGGAATATTAGAAGCACTATGAAACATAACAGCAGCAGAGGCGAACAGAAGAGCAAAAGACCGCAAATTATATCTCCCCTAGACGCTGAAAGGCAGATGAGGAAGGAAAGAGGGAGAAGAAGTATATGTACTGAGAAAAATAAATCTTTTTTTTATCAATGTTATGTAATAATTATTAAAGTATTGTCACAAATATTCTCAACTCATTTGTCAATTAATTATTTGTGTTTAATAAGCTTACATGATAACTCGACTTTCAGGCATCGGTATCATCTTTATTTTGTCCCCTAATAAAAGATCATTTATATCAGTTACATAACATCATTTTATTCTTTTTCAGCTCTTAAAAAATCGTATGTCTGATATTTGTTAATTGTGTCCATTTTGAATTCCCATCAACATTTTATTTATTGTGATCAACGAAATAAATTCGCTCATGTTAAAATCAATGATATGGTAGTTAGCACCAGTTCTGTAATTCATGACATAAAAGAAATACATCAGTTTTACTTTAATAACATTTTATTTTAATTAAATGTATTATAAATATCAGTTATATTAGCAGTAAGAATACAATTCTGTTTTGTATTGTAGAAAGAAAGATTATTTGTTGTACGAAATGAAACTTTCAGTAGTAATACTTTTGTATTATTCTATCATCCTAATGGAAAAAAAAGACCAGAAGTGAAGCCTATCAGGTAGGCGTGCAACATTTATGCTCAACACACACACATATACACACATATGATAGTATCGTATTAGTTCTCTCCAGATCTCTTTAGACTAGAAACTGCTAGTAAATATTTTATGATACAGAGTTGAGATATTGCCAAAGTTATTACACATGGTTAGTCAAGGACCAGGTGTCACTGTAAACGAATTAAAATTCATAATTGCTCAATAACTCGTGCCAGTAAAATCATCCGAATGAAAACTCATCTCATTGAGGGATCCAAACAAAGAAAGGCAGTTGCAGTCTGCTTCATAGTAGCTATAACACACGACAAAAAATATAAGGCCACAGTGGTAGCGAAAGTGAATGCACCTGAACTATTCTCATACGATATCATCATTCATCGTAAGCAATCGCAATATCGAAACACGATCAAGAAGAATAACACAGCTCACGATGTGCACAGAGCACTAAACTCAGTAGCTCCGGCAGTAAGCCGGACTTGCAATATGAGGAAACTGCAAAGAGAAACATTTTTCAGAGTGATCCTCAATGTTTCCTGCCGCCTATCAGCCATATTGACCTGAAGTCTATTACACATAGAACACACAACACGACGTACTAACAATGTCTTGACATGGATACATGTAATCAATAATCACAGGCAATTATTTTTGCTCATTCAAGTTAAGAGGATCGACGTTTGAACCAGTGAAGTATATTGGAGTACATCTAAATTATAAGATTAATTCCAAATTAAATGTTCTTGATCTGGATGCGCTCAAGAGGTTAACACTGGTCTTTATTTGAGACATATATTAGCACATAATGTCTTGTGGCATTTTAAATTCTATCTTTCAATCTATCAATCTTACAACTTGCCTTGCTTTATATCTTGACTTTTCAATGCTACCGTAAATCTACTTACTATTGTTCTCTGCAGCACAAAAATTCGGAATCTAACTTGAAACAATTCTCAACTAAACTGCCTGATCTAACTTGAAACAATTCTCAACTAAACTGCCTGATCTAACATGAAACAATTCTCAACTAAACTGCCTGATCTAACATGAAACAATTCTCAACTAAACTGCCTGATCTAACATGAAACAATTCTCAACTAAACTGCCTGATCTAACATGAAACAATTCTCAACTAAACTACCTGATCTAACATGAAACAATTCTCAACTAAACTGCCTGATCTAACTTGAAACAATTCTCAACTAAACTGCCTGATCTAACTTGAAACAATTCTCAACTAAACTGCCTGATCTAACATGAAACAATTCTCAACTAAACTGCCTGATCTAACATGAAACAATTCTCAACTAAACTGCCTGATCTAACTTGAAACAATTCTCAACTAAACTGCCTGATCTAACTTGAAACAATTCTCAACTAAACTACCTGATCTAACATGAAACAATTCTCAACTAAACTGCCTGATCTAACATGAAACAATTCTCAACTAAACTGCCTGATCTAACTTGAAACAATTCTCAACTAAACTGCCTGATCTAACTTGAAACAATTCTCAACTAAACTGCCTGATCTAACTTGAAACAATTCTCAACTAAACTGCCTGATCTAACTTGAAACAATTCTCAACTAAACTGCCTGATCTAACTTGAAACAATTCTCAACTAAACTGCCTGATCTAACATGAAACAATTCTCAACTAAACTGCCTGATCTAACTTGAAACAATTCTCAACTAAACTGCCTGATCTAACTTGAAACAATTCTCAACTAAACTGCCTGATCTAACTTGAAACAATTCTCAACTAAACTGCCTGATCTAACTTGAAACAATTCTCAACTAAACTGCCTGATCTAACTTGAAACAATTCTCAACTAAACTGCCTGATCTAACTTGAAACAATTCTCAACTAAACTGCCTGATCTAACTTGAAACAATTCTCAACTAAACTGCCTGATCTAACTTGAAACAATTCTCAACTAAACTGCCTGATCTAACTTGAAACAATTCTCAACTAAACTGCCTGATCTAACTTGAAACAATTCTCAACTAAACTGCCTGATCTAACTTGAAACAATTCTCAACTAAACTGCCTGATCTAACTTGAAACAATTCTCAACTAAACTGCCTGATCTAACTTGAAACAATTCTCAACTAAACTGCCTGATCTAACTTGAAACAATTCTCAACTAAACTGCCTGATCTAACTTGAAACAATTCTCAACTAAACTGCCTGATCTAACTTGAAACAATTCTCAACTAAACTGCCTGATCTAACTTGAAACAATTCTCAACTAAACTGCTTGATCTAACTTGAAACAATTCTCAACTAAACTGCCTGATCTAACTTGAAACAATTCTCAACTAAACTGCCTGATCTAACTTGACGTCCACTAGGTGATTCTAAATTTATCTCTCTAACTTATATCTAGACAAATATGGCAGACCACCGTGAAAGAGATTGGAGCCTCATCACGTAACGTTACAAAGAAATCCGTGGAGAGAAATTCTAACTTTTGTTATAAGAAGAAACTAAAAATAACTACATGGAATGTTAGGACCTTATAGCAAGAAGGAAAATTAGAAAATCTAATGGTACAAGCAGAACGATTAAACATAGATATTTTAGTCGTCAGAAACAAGATGGAAAAGAAACTGGATACATACAAGATGATAAACATACATTTATATATTCATGTAACACAATAGAACATACAATAGGGATAGGCATACTAATAAAACGAGAACTACAAAACATATAAGTACCCCCTGGACATATAAGGATATGATTATACAACTCAAAATGAAAGCAAAACCATTCGACATAGCAATAATACAGACATACGCACATACTCAAGACTATACAGATTACAAATAGAAACATACTATGAAGATCTAAATAAAGTTATAAAGCAAGTGAAATCTTCTGACAACTTGATTGTAATGGGTGACATGAACGCTAAAGTAGGAAAAGGTAGATATAAGACCGTTATAGAAAAATCATGATTTAGGAAAACAGAAATGACAGAGATGAAAGCTTAATACAATTGTGTGTAGAAAACAGGCCGATAATATGTAACACCGACTTTGAGCAAGAGAGAAAGAAACTATATACATGGAAAAGCCCTGGAGATAGGAAGAGGAATCAAATAGATTACATAATATTAAAAGATAGATTCTGTAGCAACATCAAGAAAGTCAAAATCTATCCAGGAGCAGATATTAATTCAGATCACAATCTTGTAACGATTCAAATGAAAATCAAACTAAAGAGAAACAAATCAAAGACTACTCAATACCAATCAATACCAATAGATATAACAGCTTTATTTGAAAAATATGTTAAAGAAACGTATACAATACAAGTAAAGAACACATATCAGAAGCTGCTAGAAGAAGGGATTGAGCAGTACACAAGAGAAAATCCGGAAGAAAAATTTACAACTAAATGGCAATGCATAAAGAACAGCAAACAAGAATCATTGGACAACTTACCCAAAAAGGAAAGGAATAAAAAACAACCTTGGATAACTGACACCATCTAAGAAAAAATGGGAGAAAGAAGACAGGCGAAGAACACTGCCAGATACAACGAAATTGATAATGAAATAAGCAAAATGTGCAAAAAGGCAAAAGAAATTGGCAAGACACCAAAGATGTCTAGAAGTCAAAACTATGGTTTCGAAAGAAATAAACACAATTTTAGAGGGATACAAACAGAAATAAAGAGAATGTCTAATTTAAAAAAAGTTGTAGGAAACGGGTGTATTGGGAGCAAAGAGGAAAGAATGATATCAGGCAACAAAGATATAATCAATACATGGCAGGAATATATAACAGAATTATTTCACGATGACAGGGACAAAGTGTCATTTATAAAATGTACATCCAACTATAAAATCTTAAAATCTGAAGTGGGAAAAGCTATAAAAACAATGAAAAAGGGAAAAGCAGCAGGACCTGACAATATACAGATAGGTATGATACAGGCAATAGAAGATTCAAGCTTTGAAGTGATCACAGACATATGTAATTATATACACCATACATGACACATACAAAATGAACTAAAAACATCAACTTTCATTGCGTTACCTAAAAAGAACGGTGCAGTTGAATGCAGTGATTTTAGAACAATAAGCCTAATGAGCCAAGTAACCAAAATTTTACTAAAAGTTATACTGGGAAGAATTCAATATAAAAGCAATACTGAATTAGATGAGCAGCAATGTGGATTCAGGAAAAACAGTGAGACAAAGGAAGCCATATTCAGCATGAGGTCATTAATTGAAAAGTACACAGAAGTAAACAAACCAATATATGCCTGCTTCAAAGACTACACAAAAGCTTTTGATAGAATACACCATGAGCAACTTATAGACTGCTTAAAAGATATCAATCTAGACGACACAGACATACGACTAATATATAATTATACTGAGAACAAACAGCAATAATAAAATATAACAAAGAGAACTCTACACCAATTGTTATAAAATGAGGTGTAAGACAGGGATGCATCCTATCACCAAACTTGTTGATCACCAGATCTATACACTGAACACATCTTCAAAACAACACAGAGATGCCAGGCCTAAACATTAATGGAAAAATAATCAATAACATAAGATATGCTGATGATACTGTATTACTAGCATAAAATCCTAAAGATTTACAACAATTACTTAATGTAAAATTAATCAACATTTATTAATTAAGCAAAGTATATGGACTAGATATGAATATCAAAAAGACTAAAACTATGATCACGAGGAAAGAAAATTCTCAAGATCTGCAAATAAATATTGAAGGGATACACCCGGAGACAGTTTAGAGCTACAAATAACTGGGGCATACTATAGCCAGTGATGGAAAAAACTAAAACTGAAATAAACAAAGAAATAGATATGGCAAAAAGTAAATTTAATGCAATGAAAAGTATACTAACATTAAAACAAATAATACCAGGGCTAAAACAAAGCAAGCAAAATGTTATATCTTCTGAATATTCCTGTATGGTGCAGAAACATGAACATTAGATAAGAAGAGAGAACAGAAAATTGAAGCATTTGAAATGTGGATTTATAGAAGAGTTGGTAGAATTGGATGGAAAGAAAAGAAAACAAACGATGACGTTTTAAAACAAATAAAATGAAAAGAGAACTACTAAACATAATTAGAACAAATGCAATTTTTGGGTCATGTTAAAAGACACAACAGCTTACTAAAAGTAATATTGGAAGGGAAAATACAAGGTAAAAGAGGTAGAGGCAGACCAAGACTAACATGGACGAGTAACATCAAAAGATTGACAAGTAAGTCTTTGGCAATCTGTAACATCAAAGCAAGAGACAGAGTGAATGGCGCTCCATTGTAGCCAACCTTCGTTGCGGAGACGACACTCAATGATGATGAATTCATATCTATATTGATCTGGTTCTCTATCTCGATGTTTCAAACTCTAAGTGCTTCTCTCTCTATCTCTTTCTGTCTCTTTTCTCTCTCTCTTTCTCTCTAACTTATACCTTTATTAATCTTGTTCTCTTTCTCTATGTTTCAAACTCTGATTCTCTCTATTTCATCTCTCTCTCTCTCTCTCTCATTCTCTCTAACTTATACCTTTATTAATCTTGTTCTCTTTCTCTATGTTTCAAACTCTGATTCTCTCTATTTCATCTCTCTCTCTCTCTCATTCTCTCTAACTTATACCTTTATTAATCTTGTTCTCTTTCTCTGTTTCAAACTCTAAGTGATTCTCTTTCTCTCACTTTCCTCTCTCTCTCTCTCATTCTCTCTAACTTATACCTTTATTAATCTTGTTCTCTATCTCGATGTATCTAACTCTATTTGTTTCTTTCCCTCTATGTTTCTGGAGGTTTCTGATGTTTCCGGATATTCATCAAATCAATCTAAAAACCCCACAATTCTGCTAATAGTAAGAGTAAAGAGCCCCGGTCACGCCAAGTGGCGTATAGGGAATATGGTGTTGGTGACCATAACTTTTATAGACCTTCAGCACATGATTTTTGAGGTAATGTGTTTGGTATTACGCCCGTGCCGCTTTACTTTCCCAGAAAAAAAATCCGGTACCCATTTTAAGGCTGGGTGAACCCGGAATCCGTCGGTTGGGATCGAACCCTACCTCTTGTCCTTTGTAGTCCAGTTCACTAACCACGGAGCTATCGCGGCTCCACAATTGTGCTAACGCATGAGGTCAAATACCTCTATCTAATTAGCATACTTTATTGGCTTAGTCGCTGCCTAGTGATCTCTCAGCCAATGGTTTAATGGGAACTTCATCTCTAGATGACTTTGTGTCAAATGTTGCAAAACAAACCTCTCCTTCACATTTTGTTGACCTGTGAGTTTTAAAAATAATGTTAACATGAACTCTAAGAGTGGCATCTCTCTCATAAACCTAACCAGATCCCGAGTTTGTTTCTCAACCTAATTTCTGGACATGTGACAAAGTCAAGTTTACATCTATTTCCCCACCTTTCCAATAACAACTAAAATGTTCCGTTCCCAAAACTTGCTTCTGGCCTTCTGTGTCTGTGTTATATTTATGGTACTGCTTATCTTTCTTTCTCAGCCAATGAACTTTCTACAGTTTACATTTCGTTATAATATCGCGCACATACACATACATATATGTCTTCTTCTACTTTCTTCAATCCTCCTCCATTGCCGTTGACGTCAAGGGGAGATACAATCTGCGATTCTTTGCTCTTCTGTTGGCCTCTTCTGGTGTTATCCATCCTAGTGACTCTAGTATTCCCTTAATCCGTCTCTTTCTCGGTCTTCCTCTTAATCTGGCGTTTTCGTAGCGCTTGGTTATGGCTCTTTGAGTCATTGTTAGTTCTTTGGGGCTTGTTATGTGGCCGAACCAATTTATCTGTTGTTTCTTTATTATTCGATGGCTGGTTCAATTTCGAGTTTCTTCCTCAGGTCAGTGTTTCTTACTCTGTCCCTTAAGCTGTTTCCTGTCATTCTTCTGACACATTTCATTTCGGTTGTCGTTATCTTCTTATTGTTTATGAGTCCAGCGTCCATTTCTGGCACTGATAGCACAGAGTTGGTAGAATAATTGTATTAAAATTTGTATATTGCTCTTTTTGCTTCCGTAGTTATTGCGATGTTTTTTATAGTGTTGATACTTGGTCTATAACTTGGCATGCTTTGTTACACCTTATATCTATCTGTGTCTCTTGGTTATTGATTTGTGTTAACGTGCTACCCAGATATTTAAAATTGTCTGCTAGCTTTAGAGTTGTATTATCTAGTATGATGTTTATTTTTTTTAATCTTTCTTTCTCGCTATTGCAATTACTTCGGTTTTGTTTATGTTGATCTTCATGTTGTATTGTTTACAAGTGTTGTTTAGCCTGTTAATATGTTCTTGCAGGTCCTCAGTTGTTTCATGTATCAGAACTTGGTCGTCTGCAAATAGTATTTCATTTATTTCTTCCTCTCTTCTGTTGTTTTCTGGTACGTATATTTCGTTCTCTTTTGTGTTACGCTTGTTATCATCCTTGTTGGTATATTTCCTTTTATTGGGCATGTTAATTTGTATATAGTGTCCATATTTGCGATGAAAAGTAAAGGGGAAAGCACGCAGCCTTGTCTTACTCCGGAGTTAATGGTGAAGTGTTTAGAGTAGCCTGCTGAAGATCTTACTGTAGTGCGACTACTTTCATAGAGACTCTTGCATATCTCTACTAGGTGGTGACTCACTCCGTACAAGGGCAATACGGGCCACAGTTGTTCCCTGTCCACCCTATCGAACGCCTTTTCTTGGTCAATAAAAGCTGTATACAGTGTTTTATTTTGCTCTATAGTTGTCTCCGATCGTTGTTTTATGATAAATAGGGCATCTGTGCAACCTCTGTTCCTCCTGAAGCCCATCTGAGCATCGCTTAGTTGTGGGTCTATAATTTGCCTCAATCCTTTTTTCAACTATCTTGGCATATAACTTCCCTGTGTGGCTTAATAGCGGTATTCCTCTATATTGGTTGCAGTCTCTTCTGATGCCCTTCTTTTTCCATATTGGTAATATATTGGACTGTTTCCAATCGTCTGGGACTTGCTGTTGTATCCATGCAGCGTTGAATATTCTGTGTAGCCATTTACATCCTGCCTCTCCCGCTGCTGTTAGCATTTCTACTGGGATGTCATCGATTCCGGGGCTTTGTTTCTTGGTGAGAATGTTTCTTCTATTTCTTCAATTAGTATATTTTTTTCTTTATCGTCAACTATTAGTTGCATTTTGTGTGTTTTGGACTTGTTTCTACATTCAAAAGCTCTTCGAAATATTCATTCCATTTCGTTAAGATTTGCGCTTTGTTTGTTATTGCTTGGCCTCGTTTATCATTGATGATTTCAGTTAAGTCTCTTTCTTAAGTGTCTTTCTTTTGTCTTATGGCTTTAATTGTTCTATAGAAGTCTATTGGTGCTGATTTGTGATTGTTACTAATCATTTCTCCAAATGTAATCCATGCTTAATGTTTTTCTTGTTTGATTAATTGCTTCCCTTCTCTTCTTTCTATTGTGTATATATCATAATCGCTTTACTTTTTAGTTTTTAGCCAGATTTAGTTTAGTTTTTTCTTTCTTTTTATGGCGTTCTTGACAATATCATTCCACCATGGAGTGCTCATCTTTCCCTCCTTCTTCCTTTGCTTCGTTCCGCATATTGCGGTTGCTATTTTCGTCAAATGATTTTTTGAACATGAGCCACTCGTTATCTACTGCAGTTATTTGTTGTGGTAGTTGTTTAAATTGGCTTTCTAGTTGTTTTTCTATCTCTTTCTTTTTGTCTTCTATTTAAGTTGGTTTAATTTGATTGTCCTTTTGGATTGTTTTCTTGTTTTCAGTTGGTTCTTGTTGTCTTGTTTTGCTTTCTGGATGGTTATTAGCACCATTTTATGGTCTGCATCATTTATGATGTTAGGTACCGCTCTGCTGTCTTTGATTTTTTCCACTTCCTTTGTGTTCTCGCTAGGATGAAATCTATTTGACTTTTATAGTTGATATCGTTCCATTTATACCATGTGTATATTTGTGAGTCTTTATGTTTAAAGAAAGTATTAGTTATGCATAATTCATGTTGATTGCATAATTCAAGCAGTCGGTTGCCATTTTCGATCTTTCTATTTGTGTTATCTCCAAATGGGCCCAGATATTTGGAGTTCTCATAATTGCGTTTCCTGGTCTCCCGTTAAAGTCCCCCATCACCAGTAGATCTTCGTTCTTATTTACTTTGTTTATGATTTCATTCAGTGTTTCGTAGAATTCTTCGCTTTCATCGTTGTTATTGTTGCAAGATGCATATATTTGGATGTATGTTATATTGACATTGTTTTCTATTACTCTTAAGGTAATTATCCTTTCTGAATGATGGTGTATTTCTATTATGTTTTTTGGACGTTTCTGTGTCTACAATGAATCCTACTCCATGTTTTGCTACTTTTTTGGTGTTAACTCCTGAGTTTATTATGGTATAATTCATGTACGCTTTCCTGTTTGTTTCTCCTTCAGTCTTGTGTCTGCTACTCTGAGTATTATGATTTTTCTTTTTATCATTGCGTCGATTAATTGTTTTTCTTTGTCTCTGATATCGCAATTATTTATGGTTGCAATTTTATTTATGTTGTGTCTGTATGATCGCGATTGTTTCTCCGTTAATTTGGCTCTGAGCACTGTTGTGTGTATGTTACATTGTCCTCTGCCGCTGTGCTACTTCTGTCGCAGAGTAAGGGCTGTTGTTTATGTTACCACTGCTTGCCAGTGCACTGTGATCACTGATGTCCGTGACCCGTTTTCTAATCGTGTTGTTTCTCTATAGTTTTGTTGTTTTCACACACAAACTGTTATTATACACTCTTAAAAAACAAAATTTTATTATATATATATATATATATATATATATATATATATATATATATATCGTAGAGTGTGAGTCACTGTATTAACCTGACAGGTCTGCGACACTAGGGTCTTTTAAATAAATCATTGCTTCCTAGCTGTGATTACCGTGCAGAAATATGCGAGAAGTGTGTCCAGTTTTATAGCTTGGTAGATAATCGTCATTGAATTGGCTATCCAGTAATGTAAAAACATATAAGCCACAATAATTTTACAAACATGGATATGGCTGTGAAACATGGAGAACAACATAAATGACAATCACGACGATACAGACCTTCATTAAGGTGCATCATTAAGATGGGAATAGCAGGACAAAATCACTAAGGTAGAATTATGGAAAAGTTCCAGTCAAGTGCCTGTGGAAAAAGCGATACAATGAATGCGATTATGCTGGACACAACACACTGTGGAAGCCAACTGAGCGTATTAGACAACAGGCCTTTTTTGGAATCCGAATAAGAAAAGACAAAGGAAGGTCACAATATTCTTGGGGAAGACGGGTGAAGCAGAGATGAAGATGATAGGAAAGACGTGGAATGATCTTAAAAGAATGACAAGAAACAGAACGGCTTGGAAATTGTTTGTTGAAATCCTACGCTCCACAGGGAGTTGAATGGAAGAAGAAATAAGATACTCGGAATCATCCATTACTTCTGCAGTAGATTACTCCCATTTATCGTCCACTCTTACAAAGAAAATTGTGCTGCGGTTCATAACAGGCAGAAATATTTCAGGCATTTAAGCCCAGTTCATCCGATCCATGCATGATATTTTTACTACCGAGTAACCTTTCCTTTCTATTTATATTCACTTGGTTAGATTAGTTAGCTTTCACCTATAGAGCCAGAGTAGGGATGATGTAGGATCTCAATCAGCTCTTGGTTGCTCAAGTTTTGAATGCAAGCTTTCTAAGTCACATGTTAATTATTATTATCAAGTTCCACACTTTGAGGCGTAGATGACCATGTTTCTCCACAACTTTCAGTTCTACAGTTACATTGTTGACTTTCTCCTGAAATGTTTTCTTAAAGAGAACGACAATTTTCTCTTTCTTTCCTTCTACTATATCTTTTTTCCTTTAATTTCTCCTGTCACAACATATTCTAATTGTGTTCTTCTCATTTGGAAACAAAACATTATTTTCTGTCCCCGCATGTCACGAACCAGCTTCTATTTCCTCTCAAACTGGCGATGAATATTGACCACAAGAAGTTCTGTCCTACAGACAAGACAAATGTAGAAGGTCACAGTGAAAACATGCGTCACTTGGCGATGACGAATTACATTGACATTCTCTGAATCACTCAAACGAGACAACTTCTTCTTCCTCTTTCCTTCCTCATTTGCCTTTCAAATCGAGGGGAGATAAAATTTGCGGTCTATTGCTCTTCTGTTCGGCTCTGTTGCTGTTATGTTTCCTAGTGTTTCTAATATTCCATCGATCCATCTTTTTCGTGGTTCATTGGGTCTGGTAGTCTCCAAACGTTTGTTGAAGGCTCGTTGTGTTGTGTGTTTTGAACTTTTTTGCTATATCACATGGCCAAACTATTTTATCTGTTGTTTCTTTATATATTCTATAGCGGGGGATATTCCTAGAATTTTTTTCTCAGTTCTTCATTTCTGATCTTATCTCTCAGACTGTTTCCTATCATTCGTCTAACACATTTCATCTCAGTAGATGTTAATATTCTTATTGTTCTTGCATCTAGGGTCTAGGACTGGCATTGTTAGCACAACGTTGGGATGAAGATTACTTAGATAACGAGACATCCATTGTTTAGTTGTATTTCTCGTGTTTTTTCACTGTGTCTACAATAAAATCTTTATCCCAACGTTGTGCCTAACTTGCCAGACCTGGTCTCCAGACTCAAGAATAATCAGAAAAACAACCGAAAAAAAATGTTAAAGACCTGACAGGACAGAGAGACAGAGGTAAGATCAGAAATGAAGAATTGAATAAACAACTGGGAGTATTTGTTTCTGCCAAAGACAAATAAATAAACAACAAAATGGTTTCTACAAGTGGTACAACAAAAAGATCAAACTACAAAACAACGAGCCTTTACAAAACGCTGCCAGAATACAAGATCCAAGGATCGACCACGAAATGATGGGAATATTAGACACATCCGGGTACATAACAAAAGGAGAATCCAGCAGAAGAGTAAAAGTCCGCTAATTTTATTTCCCATAGCAGCTGAAAGGTACATGAGGAAGGAAAGAAGAGAGAAATCTGTAAAATATATTTGTTATTATCATCGCTGTAAGAAATGTGTTTTGTCCTATTCATATGCCAATTCTAAGACAAAAAATAAATGAAACAGGCCAGTAAGCAGACCGTATCCACTGCCGGTAAGTAGGCGTTTCACTATTCTGTAATCTATCTTTGTTTTCGTATTTCTTTTTTCCTGGTTTGTTTAGAGGAGTAATATAGTTTGGTATCTTTTGACATGTGTCACGTGTCCATTCTTCAAGAATTATTTCAATTAGGTAAAGGTATTAGACATGAATCAGCCTCTTAGCACGCAATTTTTTGCCCATATATGTTAGGCAGTATATCCATCCCGAATTTTCGGAGACTGCTGTATAGTGTCTCCTCAAGCATTGTAACTCACTAGCGAAGCACCATTCTCCACCTTCCCAGAATGCAACCCTGGTACCCATTTCCACCAGAGGCTAAGTCGATCATGGGTGTGTTTTTTATTTCCAACCACGATCATAATTTCAAGTTGGCCGCCTCTATACTTGTTTACGTAGCGTTTGTTGATAAATGTGTGGATTTGGTTGATCTTGTTTCTGTCCTCTAGTGCGGTCAAACAATGAACTGATATTTCCTGACATCTTCTAACGAGATCACTCTACTGTGTTTTCTGTCATTACAAAGTGAAACTGATCACATTTCAAGGTTACAAATTATCAATCGTACTGACACTATATAATGTAGCGTTTAACGTTGCTAGCAAAGTGTAGGGTAAACAATAGTCTCTTATAATACAACTTAAAAAATATTTTAAAAATTGTATTTAATATGTTACAATGAATACTTAGATGTGTACATCTGCTTTATTTATATAAATATTTGAGAACTTTGTTAACCTCCGCCGGAAGATGTACAACAGAGGTAAGATGCAGATTGGCTCAGGTAATAGCAGCTTTAAAAAAATGAGGAAGATACTATGTAATCCATTTTTGACAATAGAAAGAATAAAAGGTTCTTAAATGTTATGTAGAGCCGGGCTTGGAATATGAGAAAACTGCAACAAGGAACACTTTTCATACATAGCCTTCAATGGTTCCTGCAGCCTAACCACCATATAGACCGGAAGTTCACGTCCTCCTGAAAATGATTATCGTCATATTTTTTAATGTATAGCGCTTGATGATGTTAGGACAGCTTTTTGACTCCAATTCCGAACATATCAAAAACACAGTTATTCGTCAGATTATCCCCGTCTCACATCAAACAACACACCGTAAGATTAATATGTGGCTGGTCTAGGGATATACGATGAGTCATTTTGATGACGTAGCACAAACAACAATGGCTGCACCCATAGATTCCCGATTACTCTAGTGAATGCAGCCTACAACGCACGAAACACGGTACAAATTCCCTAAAGAGAAAAAACTTCGGCTGACTTGACGGAGCAGTCCACAATAATGAGTTGTAACATGTAAAAAAACTAGGGTCAAACAATTCCAACAACGGTCATTGAACAGCACGCAACGGTACTGTGACGTAAATCGCAGATAAACTCTAGACGGTGGAAGGTCGCATTCACAACACTTGATTTCTCAAAAAAGAAATACTGCCTTCGCGTACGACTCCGCTTCATCGGCTCAGATGTGTTTAGGTGAACATCACTTTGACTGTAACGCAGAAAATTGCAATGCAGAGCTGAAATTAATCAGTCCCTAAATGAATGTTCTGCAGCGATCGAGAGAACATGAACGTCGTGCCACCATCTTGCAAACGGAAGTCCTATATATATTATGGAAGTCAGGTCGGGTAATTTTACCTGCTACTGTATGCAGTAAACAGTACAACCTGTGGCTGCCCTGCTGCCTTGCAGGTAAGCTCGGGAGAGTAAAAGGCTAAGGGAGGGTACCTCGACGTAAAACAACCCCACTGCCTTGTGGGTGAGACTTTTTAGTCAAAGGCTAGAGGAGTCAACCGTAAACAAACCGACGGAAGGCAACAGAAAACCACCGTCGTAATTTCTTTGTATAATCATGAATCGCCACGTACAGCCAGTCTTAACATACGGATGCGAATCATGGACAATAGGACAACAGACAAGAAAATCACTGGAGTCTGTAGAAATGTGGTTTTACAGAAGAATGTTGAGAATACCATGGACAGCTAAGAAGTGTAATGAAGAGGTTCTGAGAAAGGTCAAATCAAAAAGAGAGCTAATTTCCAATGTTAGGAAGAGACAATCATCATTTTTTGGCCATGTAATGAGAAGAGAACAACTTGAATATATTGTAACAACTGGAAAAATTGAGGGACGAAGAGATAGAGGGAAGCAAAGAGAAAAAATAACAGACAGCTTAAGAGAATGGCTCGGCAGAAGATCAACAACAGAAATGATAAATAGCTGCCGAGATCGAATGTTGTGGAGAGACATGATCACCTACGCCAGTAGGCCCGGTACTTGATGATGATGATGATGATATATATTCTGTTTCAGCCGATGCCAATTAAGTGATTCCACCCAAGAAAGGCTACATATAGTTTGCTTCTGTCGATGCCAAAATTTATCAAGTGCTTCCAACTAAGGATGGCTACATATAGTCGGTTTCATTCGCTGTCAATATTTATTAAGTGCTCCAACTAACAACAATGTAATATACATTGTTTCAGTCACTGCCAGAGCGTGACAACGTGAAAGATTTCGTTGACTTTCTCCGCTGTCACAGAAAGTTGAATACACATATTATGGTTGGTTGCGTTCGCCCGATTACTAAAGTATTCTAGAGTATCGTGGTAGACTAGAATATTTCTTTTCATCATCCGCCCTTACAAGGACGTAGGGGACGTGTCTGCGTTGTGTTGTGGTTTGAAGTATAAATGTTATATATGTGCCTTTCGGCCCAACACATCCGACTTCAGCACGACATTTTTGAGTACCAGGTTGTTTTCCCTCTTCGATCCCTGCACGCTTGGCCAGACTAGACAGTTTAGTCTGTTACTGGAGGCACCACGGAGAGGTGGAGCAGGGTCTGAATGGTTTTGGTTCACCGATCCTGGCGCAAGCCATCAGCTGTGGGTCTCTGACAACTAAAGTCGAAACAAAATGGAGAGACATAATAACGAAATAGTGACTGATTGTAACGAATAGGAAAAATGTGGAGACCACTGTAGAAATGTTAAAGATAAAGTGTCAAGACTAAACGTTAGACAAAAGCAAATAATTGTTCGTTGTGTGGACGATTTCGAATCGTTAAATTAATTTACCTTTCGTCTGCCTTAGTTCTTTATCATAATATTTGCAAGGAGGAGATCTTCGTCTTCTTTCCTTTCTCATTTGCCTTTGGGCGTCATCGCTGAGCGGAGATCACAAATTAGATATAACTAGTTGTGTAGCTTTAATTTCTATTATTTTGAATGTCTTTAGTGACGCTTTGATTCCAGACTTTCCTTCTTTGATCACATTGTCTTTAGTCTGATGTCTTCATTCATCTTGCTCGTACTGCTGGTTGAATGAGTTTAAGTTTGTACAAATGTTGAAACAAATACAATTTTCTATTTGAGATCAACATCATTAACTATTATTGCGGTCTTCCAATCGTTGTCGGTACAGTTTACTAAAAGCAGAGTTTTAAATTTAATTCTTCAACACAAAAATATACAGAAGCAATGATCGCAACAAATGTGAACTCAGAAATGATAACAACAAATTAAAGTACTTCTTCTTCCTCTTTCTTTCCTCATTTGTCTTTCAGCCTCGAGGGGAGATACAATTTACGGTCTTTTGATCTCTTGTTCGCCTCTGCTGCTATTGTGTTTCCTAGTGTGCCTAATATTCCATCGATCCATATTTTTCACGTTGGCCCTTTGGTCTGGTGTTCACGCTACCATTATTGAAGGCTTCTTGTGTTGTGTTTTCATCTTTCTGCTTTGTCACGTGGCGAAACCATGTTATATGTTATTTCATTATATATTATAAGGCGGAGGTTATTCCTGTTTTCTTTCTCAGTTCTTTATTTCTGATTTTGTCTCTCATGCTGTTTTATGTCATTCGTCGAACACATTTCACCTCAAGGTTGTTTTGGATCAAAGGATTGCTCTTTCATCTAGGGTCCAGGACTGGCATTGGTACTGGCACAACGGTGGGATGAAGTTTGTATTGTAGAGTGTCCCTTTTTCCTCTAGCGCTATTTCATTGTTGGACAATAGTAATGGTAGCTGTGTAATGATTTGATGATGATGATGATGATGCGGTCGCCCGATGATTTGAGGTATTCTAGCGGATACGAACCGTAGACTTCCTCCTCGTCATCCGCCCTTAAAAGGACGTTAAGTGGACGTAGTTACGTTGTGTTGAAGTTTGCAGTGTAACATTGTGATATCTGCGCCTTTCGGCCCAACACATCCGACTTCAGCCGACATTTTGAGTACCGGGTTTGTCTTCCCTCTTCGATCCCTGCTCGCTTGGCCAGACTAGACAGGTTAGTCTGTTTCTGGAGGCACCGCGGAGAGGTGTAGCAGGGTCTGGATGGTTCTGGTTCACCGATCCTGGCGCAAGCCATCAGTTATGAGTCACTGACGACTTCCAGCTCTGGTGCTGGGTGGGGCGTGCCTTCGCCTCCAATGTGTGTAATGATTTTGACAAGATTTGTTGCACCTTGAGTCTATCTCTGCTGTTTGTGAATTAACTAAACTACATCCTTATTAAAACTAACTGAACGCCTGCCAACAATTTTAACTTCCAGTGACAAGCTGTAGATTCGGGTGCAGTAAAACTCATTTGTTGAGTTCACTTCGGTTCAGTGAAAGAACTCATTTGTTGAGTTCACTTCGGTTCAGTGAAAGAACTCATTTGTCAACGGAGACAAGAAACAATAGTCCATTTGTGTTATGTGGAGCCAGGCTTGATATACTGAACTGAAGCCTGGACACCTGAGAAGCAGACAAGAAGTTCGTTGGTGGCCACAGACATGGGATTTTACAGACAAATTCGAAACCGTGCACAGGTTTCAGGAGTAATGAGGTCATTCTGTAGAGAGTCAAAGTCTATGTAAGTGGGAAAAAAGAAAATTAAAGTCTCTCTCTCTCTCTCTCTCTCTCTCTCTCTCTCTGCGATGAAGACTCAGTCAGAGTAGGATTCCAGACTCTCTCATGAAGTCAGCTGTCTAAGTGAATCGATTACCCCATATAGTTTCTCTTCCAGGGAGGTGGGCGTGGACCACATTGCTCTTCTCAGGTCTGTGTACTGGGGGCAATCCTGTAGAACATGTTTTGTAGTCATATTGTCCAGTGTACAGTGGCATAGGCTAGTTGTACCTATCTTGAATTTGGTGAACATGTGATTTCTCATTCTATTGTGGCCAGTGCGTAGGCGAAGTATGATGACTTGATCCCTCCTTGATAGTTGGTGGTATCCGTCACTCTCGTTATGCTTTGGGTGTTCTCGTTTCCATTTTTCATGGGACTGACCCTTGAGGATGGATTTGGCTTCATCATAACTGAACGGATGGTTCTCTTGTGGTAATTCCCCTATCTATTTAGCTAATTTATCTGCGCGTTCGTTCCCGTGTATATTACAGTGTGATGGTATCCACTGGTTGACTACTCTCTGGAAGTTATTGCATTGTTGGTCCAGGGTTGTTCTCAAGTCATCTAGTTCATTGTTCTTGGGCCTTTTAGAGCTGATAATACTAACAGTGCATCAGTCAAAATACCATTTATTGTGCATGTTATTTTTGTGTTGAGTAGCCAGTATTGCAGCATCTCTGATGACCTCATTTTCTGCTTTAAAGTTGTTTGAGAATTTCCCAGTAGCTATTGACTTGGTGATCTCGTCCTGATTATTCAGCGTGAAGAACACACCTCCCCCTCCATTTCTGGTGGCATTTGTAGCAGAGCAATCTGTGTATATGTGGGACAAGAGTCCTATGGGTAGATATCGTGTATGTGTTTTTCAGCTACGTGTTTTCTTTCTGTGTCTGATTGGGTGCATTTTTCATGATTCCTGTTATATTTTCATTAAGTTCTTGTATTTTATGTTTTCCACGAGGAGACATATCAGATGGGCCCAAGGGTTTTCGGTATTGTTTTGGAAAGTACTGGGTCTCCAGTAGTTAGTTCATTGGCAATTGCAGCGAAGGTTTTAGTCAATTGGGAGTGCATGGTCTTTCATCTTCAAGTTTGCAGAGAGTGTGTTTCTTGATAGGCTGAAAATTGCATATGTAGTTTTTTTTCGTTGATTGGTACGAATCAGGTGTTCGTCCATTTTTCAAGTTCACCTAGGGCATCTTGCATCCTGGGTCCAGCCACCGACATACTTTCCTCGCGAGCCCATAACGCCAGATCACCTGGGTATATTGCTGAGTGTATTCTGGGTGGATTGTCCCTTACGATGTCATTTATGAAAATTAAAAATAGTGTTGGGGACAGACTCCTCCTTGTGGGACACCTTGTTCGATAGAGACCTTCTTACTTAGTTGACCTTGAACTTTTACTCTGGCCGTTCTATCCTGAAGGTATTGAGAGACCCAATTGAATAAACGACCCTGGATGCCAAGTCTCAAAAGCTTGTTCTTTAAACCCTCTCGCCAAACCCTACAAAAGCCTTCTCCATGTCGACCCACACTGCCAGTGTGTGTTTCTTTTCTTGTAGAGCATCCTCTATTTCATGTGCAATGTAGGTGAACAGGTCTTCAGTTGATCTGTGCTGACGGAAACCACTTTGTTGTGGTTCGATTTGTGTTTTGTCTCCAAATGCCACATAAGTCGTCTGTTAACCAGCCTTTCCATGAGTTTACTAAGGCAGCTCAGTAGGCTAATTGGTCTATAGCTACTTGGGTCTAGCGGATCTTTTCCACGCTTGAGGATGGGCACCATAATAGCTTTTATTCTAGATTGCCGGCACATGACCTCTTTTCCGGCTAGCATTTATTATCCTTAGAAACTGGCTCTGGGCTTTCAGTCCCAGATTTAGGAACATTGGTTTTTCCGTCAGTATTTGCATCTTTTTTTCCTATCAGTAGATTTGCTGTCCTTTTGCCTGTGGGTATGTTCTGATTGTGTGTTAATGATATTGCAGTTGTTTTCGTCACTCATTGCAGTTGTTTTCGTCACTCATTGCAGTTGTTTTCGTCACTCATTGCAGTTGTTTTCGTCACTCAATGCAGTTGTTTCTATAGTTTATGACCATTTTTGTCTAGATTAAGGTTCTCTGTTTTGTCTATCCAGCTCTGTCTTGCTGATATCATGACCTCACGTCTGTATTTGGCCGAGGATGATTTGTAGGCAATGTTGCTCTCTGTGATGTGTGATGTTTCAGCTAGTTCTCTGGCAGAATCCAGTTCCTCTTCTAGACTTTGTATTTCCTTGCTCCATTATGGCTTGCAGTTTCTTCTTGCTCCTCTAGGAATGGATTCTTTATCAGCTCTCATGATTCCATTTGTTAACCGCTCTATCATATTATTGACCTTCTTTTCGTGGGTGTTGATAGGCACAGTATATGCATCAGTGAGCCATGTAAACTTTGTCCAATCTGCTCTCTTATAGTTCCAGCGGGGAAGAGGTATTTGCAACTCCTGTTTGTGAGCAAGAGCCACTGAAAGTTTGACTGTTCTATGGTCACTATCTCCAAGTTGGGTCAGCACTTTTCTGGTTATGTTGATAGATATGTCTCCAGTTGCAAATGCTAGGTCTGGAGTGGAAGTTGTTTTCCATCTTCTTGAGTAGAAGGTTGGGGGGTCCTCCTAGAATTTATGAAGAATATGTTGTTGTCTATTTCCCATTCTTCCACTTCTTCACCTCGAACATTGGACTCCTTATATCCCCATCTTTCAGAGTGGCTTGTTAAAGTCTCCTACTTACAGACACTTTGATGGTGTTATTTCCATTGACTCCAGCTTCAGTGATTTGTCATTTGGACAGTATATATTAAATATCCTTATACTAGCGGAGTTAATGTATAGGTCTGTACCAATGATCTGCCTCTACGTTTGTGAATACATCTATCAGTTTGGTGGGATGGAATTTTTAATAAGTATAAGAATTCCACCCTTGTGACCTTCCCTGTCTTGTCCAAATGTTTGGTAGCCCCTGATCATAAATCTGTGCTGAGGATTAAGATGAGTTTCCTGGATGCAGGCAACGGCCTATCTCCTCCTCTGCTAGTCTGATTGTTAGAGCTTGTTTTTTCTTTGGTATATGCCCTCCTCATTCCAGTGTATTATATTCAGTTGTTTCTTGAAGCCTTTCCGGTCAGCGGTAGTTTCTATCATAATTAGAGCCTGTTAGATCCAGTCTGATTGATTACTTGTTAAAACGTTGCACTGTGTTTTGTGCAAGTGGGCCAGTGCATCCGATTTCAGCCAGCATTTTATTCAGGTTTGCTTTCCTTAGCCTTTGATTGTCCCCAATCTTCCTACAAGGCAGCAGATTGTCTTTTCTGTAGGGGGATTCTGCCATTAGATGGTCGACCCTCCCAGGCTTACGAGCACCTTCTACCCAAGCTTGATGTAGTAATTAGTTGGTGATTAGACCATCACCATCACACATCAAACAACAGACTATAAGACCATTCTAACTATCACGAACTTCCGGGAGTCTCACGATGCTGACAAGTCATGTTATGACAAGTATTTTAAACTAAAAGTTCTACCAGATATATGCGAATATATGATGAAACATGTAATTTACTATTTGGATAGTTTGTCAAAGAAGGCGTTGATCTCCTCCTGCGTTAGTGGACGCATGGTTGTTTACTAATTTGGTTCATTTAAGACAGCGTCCACAAGAGTCAGAGTGAAATGAATCTCTATTGTCGCCAACCTTCGATGCAGGGAGAAAGCACGACAAGATTGTGTTCTGAGCTTATACTCCAGGCAGTGTGCTAGTAAAAGCTAAACTATAACGGCCGCCGTTGAGAATGAACGAAATTCAGCAAATTCAGATCATGGCCGTTGGGCTTTGTTCTAACGTAAACAATCGTCCATCTTGGTGCGTCCATTTTGGTGCATTCCGAAAATTAAAGTAAAACTAATTATCAACACCGCAAAGAAACAATCTTTGCTCATATACGAATATAATATATATTTCTGATGGAATGGGTAAGTAACAAAATATGAAAGGCAGAACACACAATTTGTCATTCTAATCAACCGTCACGATCAAAATTGCTTAAATGCTCAATTTCTTGTATCGAATTCAGAAATACAAAAGATATTGTATTAAAAACCTGACTAGTTTAATTGATCTAATTGGACATCACAGAATGTCGAATGTGACTCATGACGCCCCAGACATCACAGAATGTCAAATGTCATCATGCTCCAGACATCACTTAATGCCAAATGTGACTCATCATACTCCAGACATGACAGAATGTCAAATGTGACTCACGCTCCAGACATCACATAATGCAAATGTGACTCACGCTCCAAACATCACAGAATGTCAAATGTGACTCATAATGCTCCAGAAAGTTAACCCAGACACATATGGGCAGGGATACTCACATCTGGACACGGGTATTCACATCTGGACATATGTATTCACATCTGGGCATATGTATTCACATTTGGACACGGGTATTCACTTCTGGACATGTGTATTCACATCTGGACACGGGTATTAACAGTTGAATCCGCAACTGAATCATGAGAGACGATAAGCAGTTGTATCTGTTAATTTAACCGGAATGAAGAGACAGAAACACCACTCTCTTCCAGTTGGAGAACGATGCAACAATATATATTCTCAACATACAAGAGGTTCTAACTCCATGAAATGTCATTGTTAGGACAACAAGGTCAGCTATCTGAGCCATGTATAGCCAGAAACAGGACATACTCACCCAAAAAATAAATAAACAGTATAAATAATGTCTGAAAAAAACGAACAAGTCAAGTAATGAATATAAGGCACACTATGGCATTCCAGAAACTGGAAGCAAAAAGACTTGGAAATACCCACAATAACATAACCGACCTCGGAGCTTTAAAGAAGTAAAGACAATCCTGGAGCAAACGATGGAAACGGAATGAAAACATACATGTGTATGCGAAAAGGACAAGAAAGAGTAAACAAGTTCAACAAAAAGATCGTCAGACTCAGAACTGTGCCCTCCCGCTTGCACGAAACAAAAAAATGTAAAAGTGAAACATGCACATCAAGACTCCAGATACATAATTATAGGACTGCATCATTGTCAACACTCTTGGGAAAACATAACATTTGGCCAGAAAAACAACCTTGCATGACAAATATCTTCCTCAGTGTGTATCCATAGCGTTGGCGTAGACCCTTTGTGCTGTTGGTTTACTGCAAGCAATTTCATTTTTAGACCCGACACATCCGTCTGCTGCATAGGTTGCTTTTAATTGATTCACAAATTGCCAAAGTACTGACAATGAGATGATCAACAGTTTGGCGGGGTATGCCACTGCGCATGAAACCTTAAATATGGAGACGTATGTCGAGGGCTTTAAAAGAACATCTCCTTCCCATTAACGCTCAGAACTTTGCAGTAGCATGTCCTAAACTTTCCAACATACAATCTTTGCGTCTATTGCGAAACGTCTAAATAATTCTACAGTGTCTGCTTTTTCGAAGTTTTGTCGCAGCTTATTGTATAGAATAGTGTTTTTCTCTGTGATATATCCACTTCCATTAAATAGCCATGTCTAGGGAACACAATAGATTTATACATTTTACCACAGTTTATTAGTGTTTTTTTTTTTTTAATGGGTTTTATGTCCTAGTTTCATAATTTCCAATGAAAAACTGAGTTACCCCTAGTCCCCTACATCATCATCATCCTGCGCCATACCGATTAGCGTAGGCGATCATATCCTTCCACAATCTTCTATCTACAGTGCATCGTATCAATTCAGTTGTTGATCATTTTTCATACCATGACACCAAGCTATCCAGTATTTTCTCCATTTGTTGTCCGCGATCTCGTTTTCCTTTTAATTTGCCTGTTGTAACCAAGTATTCCAACTATCCTCTTCTCATGATTTGCCCGGGAAATGTTGATTACTCCTTTTGGATATTTTTTAGGAGCTGCCTTTTTGTGTTGGCCGCTTTGAGAATGTCATCACTGATCTTTTTAGCTGTCCAGGGAACTTTCAACATTCTTCTGAGAAATCCAATCTCTGTGGCCTCTAATGCTCTTTTCATGTGTTTGTCTACTTTCCATGATTCGCTTCCATAGGTTAGAATTGGTTCTATATGGCACCAGTGAACGCTCTTTCTCAATTCTATTGACAGATTTGTTCCATGAGATATTTTTCATTTTCTGAAATGCTATTTTGGCCTGAGCTATTCTGCTTTTTTTTCTGTGGCGCATCTTCCATCTGATGTTATTATTGTGCCCAAATATTTGAAACGTTGCACTTGTTTCAGATTTGTCCTGTTTATTTTTATTCTGCATGACGGTGATAATTGTTTCTTCGATATTATCATTACTTATGTTTTCTTATTATTCAGACATACATTTCTTCTTACTTTCTTTTACTATTATGTCTATTATTTCTTGTAGTTCTATGGATAATATAAGAGACTACAACAGCCGTTAATTATAATGTAACAAAATTTCCATAAAAAATAATTTTTTCAATTATTATTATAGGTCATCATTTGTGGTCGAGGTGTCAGTCAATTTCTCAACCTTCTTTTTCCTCTTTATTCAAATTGTAAAAAAACTTACCAAAATTATTTAGTCATCATCATCATTGAGTGCCATCTCCGCATCAAAGGTTGGCTACCATAGGGCACCATTCCGCTCTATCTCTAACCTTGATGGTGCTGGTTGTCTTAGGCTGACTTGTCCATCTTTTGATGTTACTCTACCACGTTAGTTTGGTCTGCATCTACCTCTTTTATCTTGTATTTTCCCTTCTAAGATTACTCTTAGTAGGCTGCTCTGTATTTTAACCAGTGGCGTATTCTCTATGAAACCGCAGCTACTGCCAGTAGCCTGAACATTTAACGAAATACAAAAGGAAATGATTATTTATTCTATTTTTTTAAAAATAATTATATTACAAATTTGCGAATATAATTTATTACACACTTCGTATACCAATATGATTTATTTGCTTTGATTTGCATTATTAAAGCAAGGTTTTCATCTGGCCACTATAACGTTTGTGAATGAAACGAAACTATTCTACATTGGAATCTCTAGGAGCCAGCTTTATATTTTCCTCTATCCGAATCTATTTTAACGACCTTGACATTAAAAAATGCCCGTCAAAATAATGTACCGGTTGTTGCCGCTAGATGTATGCAGTTTCATGGGTTATTTTTCCTCTAGCCAATCAGAATCTTCACAAAGTGAAAGTGAAACTGGAACAGACCATATGATTAGTGTCCGGTAGTTCTTGGGATGTACGATGAGCCATTACAATGACGCAGCACACAAGAATGTCGCACACACGACAATTTCGCTCCTTTAGATTCCTGATTACTCTAGTGATAGCAGCCTACGACGAACAAAACATGGTGCAAATTCCATAGACAAAACTGCGGCTGGCAAAGTAGTTTACATTAATGAGTAACATGGAAACAACCTGCGTCAGGAATTCCACACCGGTCATGACAGCACCAATGTGACGTAAAGCGCAGATCACGTCCAGACGGTTGAAGGTCGCATTCGCAACACTTGATTTGTCAAAAAGAGACTGTTGCCGGCGTACGACTTCGCTTTAGCGACGCAGATGTGATAAGAAGATCATCATTTTACTTTATGTTAGCCTACTGAATATAATGTATGTTTTTATTTATTATGTCAGCGGTAGCCCAGACCCCAAAACCAGTATACGCCACTAATCTCATTTGTCTTATTTGTATTGTGTTTAGTAGTGCTCATTTAATTTTTAGCTGTTTTGAGACTTCATCATTTGTTTTCTTTTCTTTCCATCCAATTCTTCTTAATCTTTTACAAATCCACATTTCAAAGACTTAAATTTTCTGTTCTGTTTTATTATTTATTATTCATGTTTCTGACAGGTTAGAAGAGTACTGAACATGTTCTGAGAGAGATCAAAGCAAAAAGAGAGCTAATTTCCAATATTAGGAAGAAACAATCATCATTTTTTGGCCATGTAACGAGAAGAGACCAACTGGAATATATTGTAACAACTGGGAACATTGAGAGATGAAATGATAGAGGGAAATAAAGAGAAAAAATAACAGACAGCTTAATAGAATGGCTTGGCAGAAGGTCAACAATAGAAATGATAAATAGCTGTCGAAATCGAAAGTTGTGGAGATTAATGATCACCTACGCCAGCAGGCCCGATACTTGATGATGATGATGATTCATGTTTCTGCACCATACTGGAATTTTGAGAAGATAAAACATTTTGCTATTCTTAGTTTTAGCACTGGTTTTATTTGTTTTTTTTATGTTAGTATAATTTTCATGGTTTTAACATTACTTTGTGCCATTCTTAATCTTTGTGTATTTCATTCTTACATTTTTCATCACTGGTTATAGTATGCCCAGGGTAGTTGTAGCTCTGAACTGTCCTCATGTCTATTCCTTCAACTTGATATCCACTTGTAGGTTTTGAGTATTATCTTTCTTTATTATTATATTTTTACTCTTGTTGATATCCATATCTAATCCATATTTTATGCTTGTCATGTTTATTTCATTAAGTAAGTGTTGTAGATCTTTAGGATTTTCTGTTAGTAATAGAGAATCATCAACATATCTTAGATTATTGATTATCTTGTCTCTGTGATATTTGTAAAGATTTACTTAGTAATGAATAGATTGAACACGATTGTTGATAGGATTCATCCTTGTCTTACTAATATTTTATATCAATAGCTGTAGAGTTCTCTTTGTTATGTTTTATTGGTGCTGCTTTCTTAAGTCATACAAATATTTAATTTCATTTTGTGCAAATTACCGTCTTTAAAATGATTTGAAATGCTGAACCGAAAAACAATTTTGACGTTAGTAACATCGGTTTTCACGAATATAAGTTGAATAATTCAGTTCAAACTAGCAAACAAATTGGGAATGGAGAGAATTCATTTAATAAATTTAATTGAACTTTGTGTCTATTTCATCTAGTTGTATGCGACATTTTGGTCAAACAAAATGAAAGGGTAAGATATGTGACCCCGTATAAACTATTTATATTTGATTGTGTATATATATATAAAACTATATATATATATATATATTATATATATATATAGTATTATAAAGTTATTTGCGATCATCATCATTGCACTTCGAGCATGTCCATAGGTGCTCAGATCCCTCCACTGCAAGTCTTACAGTGTCCAGCGACTGACGACTCCAGTTCTGTGTTAGTTGACAAGTTTTCTTACACGCTCACTAAGTTTCTCGTTTATGGATGTGCCATTTTGACTATTTAAATCAAATGTAATATCAACCCTTACGTATGCATGTGAAAGCTGGAAAACATCAAGAGACATAGAAACAAAGTTGAACGCATTCGAAAATAAATGTCTAAGGAAAATACTTGGTATAGCGTTGATCGAATTCAACACAAACGAAGAAATTAGAGAAATCTCCAATCAACCACTAATATCTTCAGTAATAAAGAACAGACGATGGTCATATGTTGGACATGTGATGAGAAGAGATAATAACCGAATAGCAAAGCAAGCCCTCATGTGGGAAACAACAGGTAAGAGAAAAAGAGGAAGACCAGAGAGAGACACTGAGAAGAACATTGATGAGAGAGGCAGGAGCAGCAGGAATCGGCTACCTCAGAAAGATAGAGCTTCTTGCACAGAACAGAGACAAGTGGCGAGATTTGATAATCTATCTTTACAAAAAATTGAAAACTGCTACAATATAAAAAAAATTAGATAAGTAAAAGAGTATCTTGGTCTACGCCCTATTGGCCGGCTACGGCTCGAAAGGTCAATAAAAAGATAGATAGATTTTAACTCCCATCTCTTTCACCCGAAGAAGTGACGTGGACTCAGGGTTGTCGAAGACCTGTGTCGTTCCCACATCTCGAAGGTCATTGATGATGTTCCCCCCCTTTAACCATCCACCAACGATAGCACAGCTTGCTAATCTCTCCGCTCTTCTATTTTCTCGTACTCTCGGATGTCCTGTGATGTAGACAAGATGACCTTCCATATTTTTTTACTTCTGCAATGACTATATATATATATATATATATATATATATATCAATCATCATCATCAAGTACCAAGCTGCGGGCGTAGGTGTTCATGTCTCTCAACAACTTTCGATCTCGACAGTTATTTATCATTTCTGTTGTTGACCTTCTGCCAAGCCATTCTCTTAAGATGTCTGGTAACTTTTCTCTATCTCTTCATCCTTCAATTCCCAGTTGTTACAATATATTACAGCTGTTCTATTCTCATTACATGGCCAACAAATGATTATTGTTTCTTCCTAATATTGGAAATGAGATATCTTTTTGCTTTGGCCTCTTTCAGAATGTTAGCATTACTCTTCTTAGCTTACTCTGTGGTATTAACAACATTCTTCGGTAAAACCACATTTTCAGTCTATAGTGATTTTCGTGTCTGTTGTCCTATTGTCCATGGTATATATATATATATATATATATATATATATATATATATATATATATATATATATATATATATATATATATATATAATGTCTTACAATGAGCCAATCTCCATCGACCATGGCAACACTTAGGATTCGTAGACTAAGGTGGCTGGGTCATGTAAGAAGAACGTAAACAATCGTATTCCCACAAATATTGTATGGAAAACTTAAGGACGGAAAGAGACCAATGAGCAGACCAGTGCTGAGATATAATGATGTTTAAGGGGTTTCCTTAAGGAATTTTTCTATAAGTGAAAGGATCTGGGAAAATGTGGCTGCGGATCGTAGCACACGGAGAGCATACATAAAAACTTTCGAGATAGTACTGATATAAAATCAGAAGACAATGAGCGCAAGAGAAAATAAACAAGACCAGGTACCGCAAATGCACCTTGCTCGTTCTGTTGATGGATTTATCTGTCCAGGATTGACAAATTCAGCCACGAGAGAAGCTGTTCAGTACAGCAGCACCCAGTATGAGACACTAATGCTTTACAAGACTACTGACTTATCATGATTGCTTGCTACCATCCGTCTGTCAAGACCCCAAAGGCCATATATATATATAAATATATATATTTATATATAAACCTTTCGAGACGTAGCCGGCCCATAGGACGTAGGCCCAGATACTCCTTCTTTTATCTAAGTGTTTATTCTAGCAGTTTTCAATCCTTGTGAAGATCTTATATCAAATCTCGCCATTTGTCTCTGTTCTGTGCAAGCAACTCTATATCAATGAGGGAGCCGATTCCTGCTGCTCTTGCCTCTCTCATCAATGTTCTTCCAATGTCTCTCTGGGTTTTCCTCTTACCTGTTGTTTCCCACATGAGGGCTTGCTTTGATATTCGGTTATTATCTCTTCTTATCACATGTTCACATATGACCATTTTCTTTTCTTGATAAAGAAGATATTAGTGTTTGATTGGCGATTTCTCTAATTTCCTCGTTGTTTTGAATTCGTTCCACGCTATACAAAGTACTTTCCTTAGACATCTGTTTTCGAATGTGTTCAATTTTGTTTAAAAGTTTGGGTCCTCCAAATTGTCTCTTTGTATCCATTCGATGCCTTTATTACCAGTGCAGCATTTCTTCATTATGAAGTCCATACCAACTCCAAATAACAAGAGCGATAAAATACATACTCGTTTAACCCGTTTCTATTGGAAAGCATTCGCTCAGTCCTTCCTCTGTTCGAACTGCACATGTGTAGCCATCATACATGTCTTTAATAATATTTAGGATTTTTGACTGTAAGCCATATTCCTTCAGAATTTTCCACAAAGAATCTCTATGAATATTGTCGAATGCTTTTTTGAAGTCGATGAAGTTAAGTACAAAAGGTTTTTGCTTTTCAATGTGTTCCTCAATATAAGTCGTAGAGTGAAAATGTGGACAGGGTATCTTCTCGCTTTTCTAAACCCAGCCTCTTCTTCGCTCATTGCTGTATCTATTGAATCCATTATTCTATTCATGATGATTTTGCAGATTAACTTTTAGGCATCTGACAAAAGTGTCACGCATCTCCAGTTGTTACAATCTCTGAGATTGCCCTTTTTTAATCTTAACAATGATTCATTTTTTTCCTTATTGAAACACCTTCTCTGTTTTCCAAATGATGTTGAAAATTTTCTGGATGTGTATTAAATTATGATTATCAATTTCCTTGAGGATCTCAGCTGTTAACTTATCTTCGCCACCAGCCTGTGTGTTGTCCATACGCTTTAAGAAGGTCTCTATTTCGCTCAAGGTGAAGTCATCTAAATTTATATCTAATTCTGCTGCCTGTGTTTCAGCTTCAAAATCTATTAAATTGTGGGGTAGTGGACGGTTAAGAATTTCTTACCCAAGTGTTGCACCCAACGTGCTTTTATGTCTGCGCTTGTTTTTAGCATTGAACCAGATGTGTCTAGATTTGGTGCTCCACTGGATGTATAGGTGTTTGTCAGCATCTTTTGTACAGTATAGAGAGTTCTCCTGTCTCCTTTAATTGCAACTGTCTCTGCTTTCTCTGCCAAATTGTCTATATAAGCTATTGTACCTCTTCTAGTCAAACTTTTTTACTTTGTTGTCTAATTCTGTGTATGTTGCTTTTGCCAGGACCTTTCCAAGATCTGTCTTTACATTAGTCGTGGCTCTCTTCGCTTCTCTTCTTTCTTCAACGCATTTCCATGTGGTGTCTGAAATCCAAGCTCGTTTTTCTATTTTCTTCAGTCCGGCACTTGATTCTGCTGTTGTCATTAGTATTTTTCTCTGTGAGTCCCACTTTAATTGATATCTATGTCTATATCACCAAGTGCTGCACAACAATTGCTTAGCTCTATGTTAACATTTTTCTTGATGTCTTCATCTTTCAGTTTACAAATATCATTTTATGTGTAGTTGATCTCTTCTGATGGCTTTTAAATTTTAATCTTATTTCCCAATGCACAGGTTGTGGTCACTATTAACATCAGCACCTCTGTATGCTCGTACATCTATCAATGATGTTTTGAATTGTTGTTTAATACATAGGTGGTCAATTTGATTTTGAGGTTCTATCATCAGGAGATATCCATGTTGTTTTGTGAATATTTTTGTGTGGAAATAATGTCCCACCTATAACTAAATTTTCTATTAAACATAATTCTATTAATGTTTCTCCATTCTGACTTGTAGTATCACAGCCTTCTCTCCCCATTACTTGTTCCACTCCTGGGTTGTCTTTTCCCACTTTGGCTTTGAAGTCTCCCATTACAATTAAAAGATCGTGTTTTGGTATTTTGTTTATAAGTTGTTGTAGTTGGTTATTAAAATCGTCCTTAACTTCATCATTAGCTTCGTTTGTAGGCGCATAGCATTGAACAATTGAAAGTCGTCCATATTTTATTTTGTAGCGTGTTCGTATCAGACGGCTAATTACAGGTTCCCATTCTAATAATCTTCTTGCAGCTATGTCTGTCATCCTTATGCCTACTCATTCACGGTGTTTTCCATCTTCCCTGTCTAAAAAAACTACTATTTTATTATTAACAGATTTCCTACCTGGTCCTTGCCAGCGCGTTTGGCATAATCCTAAAATATCTAGATCGTATCTATCCAACTCGCAGGCGACTTGCGCTTCGTCGGGGGCAGCCATAGTTTGTACATTCCAGAATCCTATTTTTGTTGTTTCAGAGCCGAAAATACTATCGCTATTATATATGGCCCTTTTCGTCTTGTCAGACGGTCTAGTGGAGGCTATTGCGTATTTTTTTGAGGTATTCTTTTTTGCCGAACAGCTTCTCTCGTGGCTAATTCTACCAATGTTTGACAAACACACGCGGTCACATAATGAACAGGTCAGGCTCGCTGGTCCACAGGGTTTACCATCCTTTTTCATGAGTCTCTTCTCTTCTAAGTCTGTCTTAGAACAGTCTCAAATGTTGTTATACCGTTCCTTATACGTGCTCTCCATGATGTGCGATCACTTGCCAGATGTTGCCAGTCGTTTTCACAGATGGCGAAGTCTTTCAGAGATGATTTGCAGATATCTCTATATCGTAGTTTAGGTCTGCCGATTTGTCGTTTTCCGTGTTTTAGCTCGCCATATAGTATTTGCCTAGGAATGCGTTTTTCTTCCATCCGTTGGACATGCCCCAGCCATCTTAGCCTTCGACTTCTGAGCATCGACATGATTGTTAGGGTCTTAGCACGTTGCAGGACAGTTAAGTTGGTTATTTGTCCTGCCATTTGATGTGCATTATTTTGCGGAGACATCGCATGTGGAAGACATTTAGTCTTTTTTCCTGGTTTGAGTATGTTGTCCAGGTTTCGGATCCATATAGTAGTGTGCTAAGCACACAAGTTTGATATATTAAGAGTTTAGTCTTTTGAGTTAGTTTCGTGTTGTTCCATGCCCTTTTTGTGAGTTTGCCGAAGGTCGTAGCTGCCTTACCAATTCGACAGTTTATTCTTCATCAAGAGAGATGGTTTGCGTAACTGTGGATCCAAGATATGTAAATTTCTGTACTGATTCTAGTGGGCAGTCTTTTAGAGTAATAGATATAGGTTTGAAGTCACCTTGATTTAGTATTACTGTCTTCTGAACATTAATTGACAGTGAAAAAAGGTCGCATGCTTTATCCAGGTTGTTGATCAGCGACTGTAGGGTGGCCTCACTATGAGCGACTAGGGCTGCATCGTCAGCAAATAAAAATTCTTTAAGTAGGGCAACATTTGTTTTGGTTTTTGCTCTTAGTCGTGCTAGGTTGAACAGTGAGCCATCTGGTCTAGTGCGAATGTAAATATCTCCTGAGCTGTTTTCGAAGGTGTAATTTAGGAGGGCAGCAAAAAAATATACCAAAAAGGGTGGGGGCGAGGACACATCCCTGTTTCACTCCTTGTTGACTTTGAAATTCCCTGATGGACTCCCATCAAAATGGACTTTGCCATTCATGTCTTCATGGAAGGAAATTATCAGCCTAAGTAATTTAGGAGGGCAGCCTATGCCTTCTAACACCTTGTAGAGACCATCTCTGTTTACTGTGTCGAATGCCTTTGTGAGATCCACAAAGGCAATATAGAGCGGCATATTTTGTTCCCGACATTTTTCCTGCAGTTGTCTAAGAGTGAAGATCATAGCTTTCTTCCTCATTTCACTTTGCCTACTCTGCCTGGGCACAGGATATGGAGATAGTGCTTTACCCAGTCGCACTATCGCTATTATCTACTGCTAATTTACACTTTCTGTATCAGGTCTAAGTTTCATTAACAAAAGCGTTTTTTTACGATAGCGGCTTGTTAAACCTCTAATAAACGGTTCTATACCAAACGGGAGAAATATTATTCCTCCTTTTGGACCCAACCGGAAACCGGCTATATATATAATTTACTTAAGGCGTTATATTATATTATATTATATATATATATATATTATATTATATTATATTATATTATATTATATTATATTATATTATATTATATTATATTATATTATACTATATTATATTATATTATATTATATTATATTATATTTTTCAAGTTGTAAAATATATAACTTTTATATTTGTAAATTATGTCTTTTAACAAAAATATCATTTTGTCCCTCCTTTAGGATTTAAAGAGGATTAATGCTGTAAGTTCATTCAACTAGAATGGTTGGTCAGATAGCGGTCATCGTATATGTTGCCATGATTATGTTAAGAAATGTGTACTGATCAATGGTAAAATGGTGCATCAGACATAAGTGCTTCCTCATTTGTTTCGCGTCAACAATGAAACAAACAACAATCAGTCAGTTGTAAAGTAAGCCAGCAAAAACAGTGTTATATGATGATGTGTTTTTGATGATGATGATGATGATGTGTTTTTGATGATGATGATGATGTGTTTTTTTTAAATCCTAGCTGTGACATTTTTAAGATGGAGCATATATCCTCTTTTATTGCAAATAGAATATTCGGAAAGATGTTATACTGAAGGACAATAATAAATAAAGAAAGAAAGAAAGAAATAAAAAAAAAGAAATGAAGAAAAAAGGAACGAAAAAAGAAAGGAAGAATTAAAGAAAGCTGAAAGAATCTAAAACTAGTATTTACTCATAATTTTTTAAAAGAGAATTTACTTGACTACCATTTAATAAGAACAACTTATTAAATTTATTTATTTGGTTTCCTTTCCACCTTGGTGGGGTTCACGTTCTCTGGACTACTGCAGAAATTGTATTTGTTGACTGATCAATTTCGGCTCTTCAATGCAATTTTCTTCGTTGAAGTCAGTCTGATGATCCACTTAACAGATTTCACCGATGAAGTAGAGTCCTACGCACATCAATGCTCCTCTTTGTTAAGTCCAAGTTTGTGAATGCGACCTTCCCCAGTCTAGAGTTGATGTGCGGTTTACGTCAACACATTGAGTGCTGTTCCAAGGCCATCGTTGGAATTGGTTGACACCAAGTATTTACATGTTACAACTCATTAATATGGACTGCTCTGCCAAGTCAATCGCAGTTTTCACTTTGAGATTGTGCATCATCTTTTCGTGCATTGTTTGGCTGCATTTATTAGAGTAATTGGGATTTTATGAACGCAGTCATTGTTGTGTGTGCTACGTCATCACAATGGCTGATTGTATATCCTAAAAACGACCGTACGCTAATAGTGAAAGGCGGAATGGTGTTTCGTATATGACTTTGCAGCAACTGGGTCACTCACGGAGATTCATGTTAGTCAATCGGGATTAATAATTTCACAAATTCACATTGCAGGGAGATCTTACAGTCTGTTGTTTGATGTGTGACGGGGATAGTCCGATGACTAACTGTGTTTCATATGTTCGGATTTCATGTTAAAAACGGTTTCCTAGCATCATCAAGCGCTATGCATAAAAAAAAAATATGACGATAATCATTTGCAGGAGGACGTGAACCTCAGGTCAATATGGTGGATAGGTGAGAGGAACCATTAAAGGCTATGTCTTAAAAGTGTTCCTTGCTGCAGTTTCTTCATGTTCCAAGTCCGGCATGTTGCATGAGCTACTGAGTTTAGCGCTCTGTGCACACTGTGAGCTGTACGTTTCATCTGTTTTGATCGTGTTTCGATATTGTGTACATTTTCTGTGCGGTTTCTCCTTATGTGTTTTGGCGTATGCTGAGACTGCTATGATGGAAACTAGAGTACCTTTCTTTGTTTGGGAGATGAAATAGTAATTCGGATGATTCCATTGGCACGGGAAGTTGAGAAAATATGGATTTTAATTCGTTTGCAGTGATACCGGGGTCTTCAATAATCATAACCATAACCATAAGAATAAAATGTGGTCATTAGGCAAATGTCTTCCCATGATCTCAAATATAAGATGGGAATAATACATTTCAAACGAACAGATAAGAGACGAATATACAAGAATACGTGTCGAGCTTCATAAGAAGAGGATGTTGGAAATACATCTGATATATGTTAAGAATGAATGAAAAAAGACTTTTACCATCAGGCAATCATGTGGAAAGGTCAAAGCAAAGAAGGTCTTACCTGCAAACTGTGTTGTGGGCAGAAAGAAAATGAACGTCACAGAACACGTACGTGTTACGTGTGCGTGCACCAAAGTGTGCGTACTCAACACGAATAACCAGAAGCTCCCACATGCAGGTCCGTGTGCCTACACAAAGCGCAAAGAACAAACCAGAGAAATACAGGGTACCCGAGAGGATCAAAGTTTGAGACGTCACAGAGTGGGGTAAGAGATATTGGTGACAGTCGAAGTATATATATATATATATATGGCCCTTTTCGTCTTGTCAGACGGTCTAGTGGAGGCTATTGCGTATTTTTTTGAGGTATTGTTTTTTGCCGAACAGCTTCTCTCATGGCTAATTCTACCAATGTTTGACAAACACACGCGGTCACATAATGAACAGGTCAGGCTCGCTGATCCACAGGGTTTACCATCCTTTTTCATGAGTCTCTTCTCTTCTAAGTCCTTTCTTAGCACAGTCTCAAATGTTGTTATACCATTCCTTATACATGCTCTCCATGATGTGCGATCACTTGCCAGATGTTGCCAGTCGTTTTCACAGATGGAGAAGTCTTTCAGAGATGATTTGCAGATATCTCTATATCGTAGTTTAGGTCTGCCGATTTGTCGTTTTCCGTGTTTTAGCTCGCCATATAGTATTTGCCTAGGAATGCATTTTTCTTCCATCCGTTGGACATGCCCCAGCCATCTTAGCCTTCGACTTCTGAGCATCGACATGATTGTTGGGGGTCTTAGCACGTTGCAGGACAGTTAAGTTGGTAATTTTGTCTTGCCATTTGATGTGCATTATTTTGCGGAGACATCGCATGTGGAAGACATTTAGTCTTTTTTCCTGGTTTGAGTATGTTGTCCAGGTTTCGGATCCATATAGTAGTGTGCTAAGCACACATGTTTGATATATTAGGAGTTTATTGCAGTCGAAGTATTGCAGTGCGATCTAGTAGAGGAGAGCTGTGAATAGCATAACATCTTCATATACTAATGTGCTCAAACATGAGAGTTAAAAAATATGCCATAGGAAATGGACAGCAACAGGAACACTATGCGTGAGAGTGTGATACATTTGTGCCTCGTGGGGTCAGTGAACCCATTTGGACTATAAGGCGATTCTCCAAAAGCAAACATTCTGCAGTCACTGGAGTGGCAGAGACAATACCAGTGATACGGATCTTGGATGTCGTTTTAGCCTTTGTGACCCCAGGAAGTGAAGTGGGACGCCACTGGAGGGCCCGTATTCTTTTAAAGATCTCGAAAGTGTTCACAAAACCTTTCCACTAAATGTATTCCAGACACGCCAACATAGGTCATGTGACATCGTTAGCATATGATGACATAAATTGTATGAAAGGGACACACATGTTCTCATGAATGTGTTAGACGGACTCTCATTTTCTGCTACTGTTTGTTAATTCCAGTTTCCGAATGTGTAAACCATAAAATAAGAGAGTCACGTCTATTTAGACAAGTCACTAACATCAAGTGTATGACAGTCAGATATTCTCCGAAAACACTATAATGCATCACTACGGCAGACACTTTAAAAAGTGAGGTGAAACATCAAAAATGCAGTAAAACACTTATTTTACATTTTTGTATCTGTTGTAACTTGTCTCGTCACTTATTTTTATAGTTTTCTGTTTCTTTCTCGTTTGTTTACTTATAAATAAAATTAATTAAATACAACATATTCTAACATAGTGAGCATTACGTTAAGGAAAGTGACTAATTGTACAAATATAACTTTGTTTTAAGCTGCTGATATTGAGACTTCAATAGTTATAGTTTATTGCAGGTGTCGACAAACTGATGACATATCGTAGGGCTAATTCAGCTATCTGTGCCATGCAGTGAAACACTGCCATCATAGCCTGCAATAACTTCGAGGAAACCGGTGTTACATAAGTTCTCAAATGGCGTAACACAGTACAATAACGTTTAACACGTCAGGCACATACAGATGTAGAAGTTATACGATGTCAATCACATCTGGTTGGATAATATTTGCATAACCACATGATCCTTCTCTCTAAATCTATCTCCGAATGATAAACAATGAAATGCTGTATTTATAAAGAATGAATGCGTCATTAGTTGGAGAATTTAGAAGAAAATTATTGATGAGATTTTTAAATTTAATTTCTTATTTCCCTTTCAGCGTCGAGGGGAGAGATAGTTTGCTGCTGTTCTGTTCTTTGGATGTATTGTTCTTTAGGTCGGCTGCTCTGTTCTTTGGATGGATTGTTCTTAAGTCGGCTGTTCTGAACTTTGGATGGATTGTTCTTTACGTCGGCTGTTCTGATCTTGAATGGATTGTTCTTTAGGTCGGCTGTTCTGATCTTTGGATGGATTGCTCTTTAGGTCGGCTGTTCTGATTTTTGGAAGGCGTGTTCTTTAGGGTGGATGTTCTGATCTTTGGAAGGATTGTTCTTTAGGTCGGCTGTTCTGATCTTTCAATGGACTGTTCTTTAGGTCGGCTGTTCTGTTCTTTGGAAGGATTGTTCTTTAGGTCGGCTGTTTTGTTCTTTGGATGGATTGTTCTTTAGGTCGGCTGTTCTGCTGTCAACATTCCAAGTGTTTCTAAAGTTCGGATTAGCCATACTTTTGAGGAATCATATTCGTTTCGCTGAAAGCTTTTCCTGATAACGGTTTTTTATTTATTTTGATTATTTCTGTCTTCTTATTTTCCAAATCTTTAAAATGAAACGTTTTTTTTTGTTCTTTATACATTATATTCCACAGGTTATCCTTAACTGTTGTCTTATTTCTGTATTCCTGTTTTGTCTTCAAGTTTGGACTGAGACAGTATGATAATGTTATTAATGAGATTGTCGTTAATCAATAATGTTAGCTCAATAAAGTCGTACAATCATTCATAGATGCATTCATGAAGAGAAGTTTGATGGTTATATGTGGGAGAGTTGTAAAGAATCATTTTAAAAATATAATAAAACATTGAAATCAATATTGGCAACAGAAACATGAGTAGAAAGGATGATGTGACAGGATAGTTGGAAAGAGGGAAATAGTTACCACTTTTCTTTTTGATATAAAAAAAAATATAATTGTTGAATAATGTGACTTCAAATTTAAAATCACGTTTCTTGTCTTTCAGTATTTAGAAAGCGGTAAAAGAGTAAGTTACGTGATTTAGAATGAGATCGATCTTAATGTGAAAGAAAGTAAAAGTTAAACATAGTTATCACGAAATATGGTTTATGAAAACTATCTTACTTTATTCAGTACGCCTAGTGGAGTACCTACTTCGTATCTGGCCATCCTTTGCTGGAAGCTCCAAGTCCTCACCATACAATTAATCTCTTGTTGTCTTCCGCCATAATGTCATTAGTGTGCTTCTCTATCTGTCCATGAGTTTAGCTTAATAGAGATAACAATAGAAGCTTTACATTACAATGGGGAGCGATAGTCTGCAGTCTTGTCCTGCCCTCTCAGGATATTATGTTTCTTTGTGTTTCTAATATTTCCTCAGTCCATCTTTTTTCATGGTCGTCCCATAAGCCTAGTATTCTTGTAACGTTTATGAAAGGTTCGTTGGGTTGTCTTATCACATGGCCAAACCACAATTTCATCTGTTGTTTATGTTCTCAGTAGAGGGAATTATTTCTAGCTTTTATTCTCAGTTCTTCATTTACATCTGGGTAGAGGTTATTTTTACTGATTGTTTTTTTTTATTTGGCAGCGTCCTGGACCTAGCTTCCAATTCTGGCATTGAATCATTTACTAAAAGCGAGTAAAATGATATTTTAAAAAGATGATGAGAAAGACAAATAGTGATCTACAGTAAATGCAGCCTATATTATCGTTCTCAATATATTTGTTGAAGATTTGTACAGCACAGTAAGCTGAAGTAAGCATTATAGATTCATTCTCACCGACTCTGGTATTATGAATTACATTAAAGGAGGTCACTAGCTCCCCACAACATTTAAATCGGAACACTTTTGAACATCAGATGGTACTCTCATCATTACAGCCACAGTTATGTTCTCAGAAAGCTGTCTTTGCTAAAATACATTCTAGTGCTTATTGTTTCTCTAAAACAGATATTCGTATGTTGCGTTTCATAAAATATAAACCACTATGTCATGTTCCCTATGATTACCATTTGTATATAATTTTTCCTGAAAGAGAAATTATTATCTTGAGATTTTCAAAGACAGATACTCGTTGTTTAATTTTCTAAATAAAAAAATGGATTCCCAAAATAACAATTCCAACATTTCGTCTCCTGAAATAAAGTTTCCTGTCTTTTGTTTCATTAAAATACAAATGAAGACCTAAATAAAGTTATGAAGCAAGTGAAATCTTCAGACATCTTGATTGTAATGGTGACATGAACGCTAAAGTAGGAAAAGGTAGATATAAGACCATTATAGGAAATCATGGTTTATGAAAAAGAAATGACAGAGGAGAGAGATTAATACAATTCTGTGAAGAAAACAGGCTGATAATATGTAACACCTACTTTGAGCAAGAGAAAAGGAAACTATACACATGGAAAAGCCCTGGAGATAAGAAGAGGAATCAAATAGATTACATAATGATAAAGGAAGGTTCCGTAACAGCATAAAGAAAGCCAAAACCTACCCAGGAGCAGATATTAACCAAGATCACAATCCTGTAATGATTAAAATGAAAATTAAACTAAAGAAAAACAAGCAAAAGTCTAATTAATTCATCAACAAATGCACTAGATATAACAGCCTTAAAACAAAGAGATATTAAAGATACCTTTACAATACAAGTAAAGAACACATACCAGAAGCTGCTGGAAGAAGGAATCGAACAATTCAGACGAGAAAATCATGATGAAAAAAATAACAACCAAATGGCAATGCATAAAGAAAAGTATACAAGAAACCTGCGACACCTTACCCAAAAGAGAAAAGATCAAAAAACAAAAATGGATAACTAACACCATCTTTAAAAAAGTTGAAGAAAGGAGACAAGCGAAGGACACTGCCCAATACAACAAAATAGATAATGAGATACGTAAAATGTGCATAAATGAAAAAGAAGCCTGGCTCAACCAAAAATGTATAGAAATAGAAACCTTGAAAGCAAACAAGGCTTAAGAGGAATGCACACAGAAACAAAGAGAATGACTAATAAAAATAAAAAAGCCACAGAAGGTGGATGCATTGCAGACAAAAACATGAAAATGCTAACAGACAATAATGATATTATAGATAGATGACAGGAATATATAACATAACTGTTTCAGGATCAAAGGGACAAGAAATGAGTTATAAAATGTACATTAGGCTATAAAATCTTAAAATCTGAGGTGGAAAAAGCTGTAAAAACAACGAAAAAGTGAAAAGCAGCAGGACCTGACAGCATACAGATAGAGGTGATACAGGCACTAGAAGACTTTGGCATTGAAGTGATTACAGACATATGCAACGACATATACTACACTGGATACATACCAAATGAACTAAAAACATCAACTTTCATTGCATTGCCTAAAAAGAATGGTGCAATTGAATGCAGTGACTTTAGAACTATAAGACTAATGAGCCATGTTACATAAATCTTGCAAAAAGTTATACAAGGAATGAATCAGAACAAAATCAATACTGAATTAGAGGAGCAGCAATTTGGATTTAGGAAAATTAGCGGGACAAAAGAAGCCATATTCTGCATGAGAACATTAATTGAAAAATACACAGAAGTAATCAAACCAATATATGCCTGCTTCATAGACTACACCAAAGCTTTTGATAGAGTACACCACAAACAACTTATAGAATGCCTAAAAGAGATTCATCTAGATGGCATGGACATATGACTAATATGGAATCTGTACTGGGAGTAAACAGCAATAATACAATATAACAAAGATAACTCTACACCCATTGATATAAAAGAGGAGTAAGACAAGGATGCATCATATCACCAAGCTTGTTCAATATATACACTGAGCAAATCTTTAGAAACATCATAGAGATGCCAGGACTACAAATTAATGGAAAGATAATCAATAACCTAAGATATGCTGACGATACTGTACTACTAGCAGAAAATCCTAAAGATCTACAACAATTACTTAATGAAATAAACATAACAAGCAAAAACTATGGACTAGATATGAAAATCAAAAAGACTTTAACTATGATCATAAACAAAGAAAATACTCAAAACCCACAAGTGGATATAAAAATTAAAGGAATAGACCTGAAGACAGTTCAGAGCTACAAATACCTTGGACATACTACAACCAGTGATGGAAAATGTACAACTGAAATAAACAAAAGAATAGGAATAGTAAAACGTAATTTTAATGTCATGAAGAACATACTAACATCAAAACAAATAAAACCAGGGCTAAAGCTAAGAATAGCAAAATGTTACATCTTCTTAATATTCCTATATGGTGCAGAAGCATGGACATTAGACAAGAAACAGAACAGAGAATTGAAGCGTTTGAAATGTCGATATATAGAAGCATAGGTAGAAATGGATGGATGGAAAAGAAAACAAACGATGAAATCTTAAAACAACTAAAAATGAAAAGAGAACTACTAAGCACAATTCAAACAAGACAAAATGCGATTTTAGGCCATGTTAAAAGACACAACAGCTTACTAAAAGTAATCCTGGAGAGGAAAATGCAAGGCAAAATAGGCAGAGGCAGACCAAGTCTAACATGGACGAGTAACATCAAAGATGGACAGGTCAGCATATGACAACCTGCACCGTCAAAGCAAGAGACAGAGCAGAATGGCGCTACATGGTAGCCACCCTTCGTTGCGGAGACGGCACTCGATGATGATGATGAAAATATAAATATGTCTTAATGGAAAGACGCTTGATATGTTTCTTAATGGAAAGTCGCTTGATATGTGTCTTAATGGAAAGTCTTTTGTTATGTGTCTTAATGGAAAGTCGCTTGATATGTGTCTTAATGGAAAGTCGCTTGATATGTGTCTTAATGGAAAGTCTTTTGTTATGTGTCTTAATGGAAAGTCGCTTGATATGTGTCTTAATGGAAAGTCGCTTGATATGTGTCTTAATGGAAAGTCTTTTGTTATGTGTCTTAATGGAAAGTCGCTTGATATGTGTCTTAATGGAAAGTCGCTTGATATGTGTCTTAATGGAAAGTCTCTTGTTATGTGTCTTAATGGAAAGTCGCTTGATATGTGTCTTAATGGAAAGTCGCTTGATATGTGTCTTAATGGAAAGTCTTTTGTTATGTGTCTTAATGGAAAGTCGCTTGATATGTGTCTTAATGGAAAGTCGCTTGATATGTGTCTTAATGGAAAGTCTTTTGTTATGTGTCTTAATGGAAAGTCGCTTGATATGTGTCTTAATGGAAAGTCGCTTGATATGTGTCTTAATGGAAAGTCTTTTGTTATGTGTCTTAATGGAAAGTCGCTTGATATGTGTCTTAATGGAAAGTCGCTTGATATGTGTCTTAATGGAAAGTCGCTTGATATGTGTCTTAATGGAAAGTCGCTTGAAATGTTTCTTAATGGAAGGTCGCTTGATATGTGTCTTAATGGAAAGTCTTTTGTTATGTGTCTTAATGGAAAGTCGCTTGATATGTGTCTTAATGGAAAGTCGCTTGATATGTGTCTTAATGGAAAGTCGCTTGATATGTGTCTTAATGGAAAGTCGCTTGATATGTGTCTTAATGGAAAGTCGCTTGATATGTGTCTTAATGGAAAGTCTTTTGTTATGTGTCTTAATGGAAAGTCGCTTGATATGTGTCTTAATGGAAAGTCTCTTGATATGTGTCTTAATTGAAAGTCACTTGATATGTGTCTTAATGGAAAGTCGCTTGATATGTGTCTTAATGGAAAGTCTATTGATATGTGTCTTAATGGAAATTCGCTTGATATGTGTCTTAATGGGAAGTCATTTGATATGTGTCTTAATGGAAAGTCACTTGATATGTGTCTTAATGGGAAGTCACAAGATATGTGTCTTAATGGAAATTCGCTTGATATGTGTCTTAATGGAAAGTCACTTGATATGTTTCCCAACAAATTCTCATACCTCTGATCCTTTTAAGAAATCAGTATCACCGCAGATGAGAATTCCCCATATCCGGTCTTCTCATGTCACAGCCTCTCCTACAAGCGCGTTAGCATATTCAGTTTGATAAGTTCGATTACCGTGCAGCCCTATCGTTCGCACAGGCGACGCTACCCAACTTTCATCGAATAGTGAGTGCACAATCACTTCCTTGCTCCAGTTTTTTTTTTTTTTTCGAAAAGACACGATTAAACAAACAAAGCAACTGAAACAGTGTTAGGGACTGCGGTTATTCTCTGCAAAACAGAACGACTTCCAACCATTGTGATATTTGCATTGATCGTTGGCGTTAGCAAGACCGCACTGCAGTGCGAACCAAATCAGCTGCTTGGCCCACAATCTCAAACGACTTCAAGGAAAAGAGAGTGTCTGTAGTCACTTCCAACTCCAGCTCACTCCAGTAATTTGAAAAAAAACCAAACAAAAATATTTCAATATAAACAAAAAAAGTTGCTTTGAGTGTAGTATCTGCTGCTGGGTGCTTGAGTTCCTATCTAAAGATACTGCGGCAATGAGCGCCATCATTCCCGGAAGTCTCTAATACAAGGCGTTTCTCCTTAAATGAAAATCCTGATCTTAATCCGAGTAAAATATAAACTGAAACTTTGTTTTTCCAGGGTGTACAATGGGTTAATGAAGTGAGTAATTAGACTTGTCATTTGTATGAACGTTGTTAAGGAAGCATCTTAGGTCATCTTATTAGCAACATCAGGCTATTGTTGTTGTTAGGATCATTATCACTGCACACCGGTAAATCTATAGGTTCTTCGGTTGCCCCCTCGAAATGTCACAAATAAACAAGGAGAATCGTGGCCCGCACGCACCAACTCCCTAGCACGGCCTGGGATCGACGGTGAGGGCAAGTTGTTAATCTGACAATTTTGCCCAAGCAGCCACCAGATTTATTGGTTACTCTTCTCTTGTAATTGGCAAGTGTTGTTGAACGTAGACGAGTGTACCCGGGACTTCCTGCTTACTGCCGTTATCCGAGAAGCTACACATCGGATCTCACTACCCAGAGATCAGGGACGGGCAACACCAAGAAAAAACCACGGATTAATTGCTCCAATTTGATTAGAATTCTCATACTTCTGTTCATGGGGTCAGTATCACCGCAGTCGAGAATTACCCATATCCGCTCCACTCATGTTACAGCCTCTCGTCCAAGCGCGTTGGAAAATTCTGTTGACAAGTTCGACTACCGTGCCGCCCTAGCACAGGCGACGATTTTATATGACTTCCATTGAATAAATAGTGCACAATCATTTCTTTACTCCTGTTTCTTCGAAAAGACACGTTTAAAACAAACAAAGCAACTGAAACGGTGTAAGCGACTGCGGTTGCTAAACAACAAGGCGACATGCAGTCATTTTATTTTGTAATGTTTTTCACTAGAGAAAGGGGAAAAAACCTTGAAACTTCTGTCATGCCACTTCGGAGGTAGTGATACGACCTATCAATTGTGAGAATGTTATAATGTGATCATCTGAGTACACCTTGTTAGTTAAACATAACTCTTGCATTATCTTCATTACTCAAATGATAACTGATATTATACATATTTTATAAAGTCAGCCACATTATTTGTGTCTTTGTAAATTGTTGAACGAAAGAAAAGATCAAGCAGACCACCGGCACTACCGAATGAAAAGTGTTAAATCAAGGACAGGAAACAGCCCGAGAGATGTGAAACGAAGAACTAATTAAAATGTGGGAATAATGTCCGCTATTGAATATGTCAGTGGATGAGAGTAGTTTTTGTTTGATTTGTGCGACCACGTTGTTCTCCTTGAGTAAATACAATAAATATCCACTATCCAACGAAACATCTACCATATACATCATGTGGTTAGGGCTCTCGAAGCCTAAACAAAAATGTCTCTCTTGTGTCTCTTTGTCATCCAAGATTTATTTTCCCTTAATTTGGCCAACTGTAACCAAGTATTCCTACTTTTCTATTCTCGTGATGTAATCGATAAATGTTGATTGTTTCTCTATGTTTATCAGGAGCTCTTTTCTTGTCCTGGTCTCTTTGAGAATTTCCTTATTGACGTTTTTGTGTGCCACAAATACAATAAAATCAAAAATATTTTAACAAGCACTAAATAACAGCAATATTCAACATATAAAAGTTGTGATCGTCATAAAGTCGATGTGAAATGTATCCCAGCTTTTGATTGGTCGAGACATAGATATTGAACATTATAAAAGAGCTGTGGAAATTTGAAGTTTGATTATGTCAGTTTTGATAATCAATTTCTTATATTAATATTTCTTTTTTTATCCCAGACATTACAAGAAATATAAAAGTAAGTAATACAGTCTATGTCATCTAGAACTAATGATAATAGTACTAACCACTACTCCAACCGGTATGGCTCATGATTATAGTATTAATGAAAGAACAATACTGCTGGAGTATTATAATGGAGTATAATGATTGAGTATAATGGTGGAGTATAATGGGCGAGTATAATGGTTAACTATAATGGCGGAGTGTAAGGAGGACTATAATGGTGGAGTATAATGGTGGAGTATAACGGTGTAGTATAATGGTGAAGTATAATGTTAAAGTACAATGCTCTATTATAATGGTGGAGTATAATGGTGGAGTATAATGGTGGAGTTTAATGGGGGCATAATGGTGAAATATAATGGTGGACTATAATAGTGGATTATAATGGTGGAGATCACGGTGTTGTGTATCTCTAGAGTTTAGGTCACGAAGTCGTGTATCTCCAGAGCACAGATCACTATGTCGTGTATCTTTGGGGGGGGGGGGGGGTATAATGGTGGACTATAGTGGTTGAGTATAATTGGGGAGTATAATGGGGGAGTGTTATGGTGGAGTATAATGTTGGGCTATAAGGGTTGAGTATAATGGGGTAGTATAATGGTGGAGTATAATGGGGAGTATAATGGTGGACTATAATAGTGGAATATAGTGGTGGAGTATAAAAGTGGAATATAATGGGGGAATATAGTGGTGGAATATAAAATGGAATATAATGGGGGAGTACAATGGTGGAACATAATGGTGGACTATAATGGTGGAATCTAATGGTTGATTATAATAGGGGAGTATAATGGTGAGGTATAATGGTGAAATATAATGGAGGAGTATAATGGGGAATATAATGCGGAGTATAATGGTGGACTATAATGGTGGAGTATAATGGTGGGATATAATGGGGGGTATAATGGTGAAATATAATGGTGGACTATAGTGATGGAGTATAATGGAGGAGTATAATTGTGGAGTATAATAGTGGACTATAATGGTGGAGTATAATGGGGGATCCCGTGTGTTACCGGGGCCTCATTATGAGGGAGGTAAAGAATAGTGACACTGTGACCTTCCAGGCATGTCGTAAGAGGCGACTAACGAGGTTGATCGATGGCTTGACAAGCTGTCATTGTAAAAAGTATTTTTATGGAAACAGCGCCATAGATTTTAGAGCAGTGATCTCTGCAATATGTGCCATTTTGGCACGCAAGGTTTCTGTTTTGAGATTATGGTTCTGCCCTATGTGCCGTCTTCGGCTCGAAAGGAGAATAGATAGATAATGGGGGAGTATAATGGTGGAGTATAATGCGGAAGTATTATGGTGGACTATAATGATGGAGTATAATGGTGGACTATAATGGTTGAGTATAATGGGGAGTATAATGGTGGACTATAATGGTGGAGTGTAAGGATGGAGTACAATGCTGGATTATAATGGTGGAGTATAATGGGGAGGGGGTATACTGGTGAAGTATAATGGTTGAGTATAAGGGAGGAGTATATGGGGGAGTATAATTGTTTACTATAATGGTGTAGTATAATGGGTAGGGGGTATAATGGTGAAGTATAATGTTAAAGTACAATGCTGGATTATAATGGTGATATATAATTAGGGAGTATAATGGGAGCGGGTATAATGGTGAAGTATAATGGTGGACTATAATGATGGCGTATAATGTTTGAATATAAATGGGAGTATAATGGTGGAGTATAATGGGGGAGTATAATGGTGGACTATAATGGTGGAGTATAATGGTGGAGTATAAAGGTGGATTATAATGGTGGACTTTATTGGTGGAATATAAAGGTGGACTATAGTGATCGACTATAATGGTGGAGTATAATGGTGGAGTATAATGGTGGAGTATAATGGGCGAGTATAATGGTTGACTATAATGGTGGAGTGTAGTGGAGGACTATAATGGTGGAGTATTATAGTGGAGTATAACGGGTGAGTTTAATGGTGTAATTTAATGGTGGGTATAATGGTGAAATGTAATGGTGGACTATAATGGTGGAGTATAATGGGGGGTATAATGGGTGAGTATAATGGTGGACTATAATGGTGGAGTATAATGGGGGATTATAATGGTGGAGTATAATGCGGGTGTATAATGGTGTACAATAATGGTGGAGTATAATGGGGGAGTATAATGGTGGAGTATAATGGTGTAGTATAATGGTGGACTATAATGGTGGAGTATAATTGTGGAGTATAATCGGGGAGTATAATGGTGGAGTATAATGGTGGAGTATAATGGTGGAGTATAATGGTGTAGTATAATGGTGGACTATAATGGTGGAGTATAATTGTGGAGTATAATCGGGGAGTATAATAGTGGAGTATAATGGTGGAGTATAATGGTGGACTATAATGGTGGATTATATTGGTGGACCATAATGGTAGAGTTTAATGGGGGAGTATAATGGTGGAGTATAATGGGGGAGTATAAAGGTGGACTTTAATGGTGGGAGTAAGGGGAATAATGGAGGACTATAATGGTAGAGTATAATGGTGGATTATAATGGTGGATTATAATGGGTGAGTTTAATGGTGGAGTATAATGCTGGAGTATAATGATGGACTATAATGCCGAAGTATAATGGGGGAGTATAATGGTGGAGTATAATGGTGGAATATAATGGTGGACTATAATGGTGGACTATAATGTTTGAGTATAATGGGGAGTATAATAGCGGTGTATAATGGTGGAGTATAATGGGGACTATGAGGTTGAGTATAATGGGGGAGTATAATGGTGGGGTGTAGAATGGGGAGTATAATTGTGGACTATAATGGTGGTGTATAATGGTGGACTTTAACGGTTGATTATAATGTTTGAGTATAATGGGGGATTATAATGGTGGAATATAATGGTGGAGTATAAATGGTTGAATATACTGGGGGAGTATAATGATTGTCTATAATTGAGGAGTGTAATGATGGAGTTTAATAGTGGAGTATAATGGTGAACTATAATGGTGGAGTATAATTATTGATTATAATGTTATAGTATAATGGTGAATATAATGGTGAAATATAATGGTGGAGTATAATGATGGACTATAATGTTGGAGTATAATGGTAGATTATAATGGGGTAATATAATGGTGGAGTATAATAAGGGAGTATAATGGTGGACTATAATGGAGGACTATAATGGTGGAGTATAATGGTGGACTTTAATGGTGGACTATAATGGTGGACTATAATGGTGCAGTTTAATGTGGAGTATAATGGTGGAGAATAATGGTGGACTATAATGGTGGAGCATAATGGTGGAGTATAATGGTGAAGTATAATTGTGGACTATACTGGTGGAGTAGAATGGTGGAGTATAATGGGGGAGCATAACTGTGGACTATAATGGTGGACTATAATGGTGGTCTATATTTGTGGACTATAATGGGGGTGTATAATGGGGAAATATAATGAGGGAGTATAATGAGGAAATATAACGGGAGAGTATAATTCCTGGATAGGTGAGATGGGTAACCAACAAAAAGGGTCGAATTACAAGGCCAGGTTATCTTCCGCAAGCGGCCATGACTAAGACAAATAAATCACCTAGACAACCACAAACATTTTAGACTGACAGGTAAAAGACTTTTACGTTTGGTGTGGCAGATTAGGACTGTCAGTAGTTAACCAAGAATGAAAACATAATGATGGATATATTAAGAAAATCACCTCGATGTATGGATAGATAGGTAAGTGCTTGACTCATAAAGGAAAACAAAGCAAATGTGACGAGAAATACTGATACATGTTGGCACCAAGATGAAACGAATTATTTTCTTGTATAAAATAAATATGCAATGATATTAAGCAGCTAAACCTATAGAATTACAACACCAACTGAGACGTTTCGGGAAATTCCTCATCAGGCACAAGACAACACATAGTTATACTTATAACAATTTGTAGAACAGTTTCAGGAATTCTTTAGGAAAGAAAATAAGTTGCATACCAGTTTAGTGAAAAGAGTACAACAGAAAACACGTTTGCATGCTAGTTTTTTCAATTAAAAAGGAAAGAAGAAATCAGGTTGCAGATCAGTTTTTTTTTAATTTTAAATAAAAGAAAGGAAGTTGCTGATCAGTTGAATGAATTATAAAGAAAAGAAAGAAAGTTGCAGATCAGTTGATTGAATTCTAAAGGAAAGTTGCAGATCAGTTGAATGAATTCTAAAGGAAAGAAAACAAGTTGCAGATCAGTTGAATGAATTCGAAAAAGAAAGAAAACAAGTTGCAGATCAGTTGACTGAATTCTAAAGAAAAAAAAGTTGCAGATCAGTTTGTTCAATTCTAAAGGAAAGAAAATACGTTGCAGTTCAGTTGATTGAATTCTAAAGAAAAGAAAGAAAGTTGCAGATCAGTCGATTGAATTCTAAAGGAAAGAAAACAAGTTGCAGATCAGTTAATTTAATTCTAAAGAAAAAAAACAAGTAGTAAGAATGAAACAAGACATGAAGAAAACGTTCTGTGTCGAATCATCAGGGAGAGAGAGTGAGAGTAAGAGTTACATTATGGAAGATGTGGATAGACTAGAATAAAAAGACATGTCAGATGAAAACTTTCAATTCTAACAGTGCCCGAGATATAACCAGAAAGACAAATTTATCTAAACGGGAAGGGGCTAAAATTACAAGCAGTACATCTATAGACATTAGCTTACATTATAAATTCCATAGGCAGATAGACATCTATGGTACGTCACATCTCTCATTTAAGTACTTAGACATCGATGGTATGTCACATCTCTCATTTAAGTACTTAGACATCGATGTTATGTCACATCTCTTATTTAAGTATTTAAATATCTTTGGTAAGTCACATCTCTCATTTAACTACTTAGACATCGATGTTATGTCACATCTCTTATTTAAGTATTTAAATATCTTTGGTAAGTCACATCCCTCATTTAATACTTAGTCATCTATGGTACGTCAAACCATCTCTCATTAACTACTTAGTCATCAATGGTACGTCACATTTCTATTTAACTATTTAGACATCTTTGGTACGTCAATATCATATTTAACTACTTAGTCATATATGGTACGTCACATTTCTCATTTAACTACTTAGTCATCTATAGTACGTCACATCTCTCATTTAACTACTTAGTCATCTATGGTACATCACATCTCTCATTTAACTACTTAGTCATCAATGGTACGTCACATTTCTCATTTAACTACTTACACATCTATGGTACGTCACATCTCTCATTTAAGTACTTAAATATCTTGGTACGTCATTTCTCTCATTTAACTACTTAGTCATCTATAGTACATCACATCTCACATTTAACTACTTAGTCATCTATGGTACATCACATCTCTCATTTAACTACTTAGTCATCTATGGTTACATCACATCTCTCATTTAACTACTTAGTCATCTATGGTACATCACATCTCACATTTAACTACTTAGTCATCTATGGTACATCACATCTCACATTTAACTACTTAGTCCATCTAGGGTACATCACATCTCACATTAAACTACTTAGTCATCTATGGTACATCACATCTCACATTTAACTACTTAGTCATCTATGGTACATCACATCTCTCATTTAACTACTTAGTCATCTATAGTACATCACATCTCACATTTAACTACTTAGTCATCTTGGTACGTCACATCTCTCATTTACTACTTAGTCATCAATGGTACGTCACATTTCTCATTTAACTATTTAGACATCTTTGGTACGTCACCATCTCTCATTTAACTACTTAGTCATCTATTGAACATCACATCTCTCATTTAACTACTTAGTCATCTTTGGTATGTCACATCTCTTATTTAAATACTTAGTCATCTATAGTACGTCACATCTCACATTTAACTACTTAGCATCTATGGTACATCACATCTCTCATTTAACTACTTAGTCATCTATGGTACATCACATCTCTCATTTAACTACTTAGTCATCTATGGTACATCACATCTCTCATTTAACTACTTAGTTATCTATTGTACATCACATCTCACATTTAACTACTTAGTCATCTATAGTACGTCACATCTCTCATTTAACTACTTAGTCATCTATGGTCAATCACATCTCTCATTTAAACTACTTAGTTATCTATTGTACATCACATCTCACATTTAACTACTTAGTCATCTATGTTACATCACATCTCTTATTTAACTACTTAGTCATCTATGGTACGTCACATCTCTCATTTAAGTACTTAAATATCTTTGGTACGTCATCTCTCATTTAACTACTTAGTCATCTATAGTACATCACATCTCACATTAACTACTTAGTCATCTATGGTACATCACATCTCTCATTTAACTACTTAGTCATCAATGGTACGTCACATTTCTCATTTAACTATTTAGACATCTTTGGTACGTCACATCTCTCATTTAACTACTTAGTCATCTATGGTACGTCACATCTCTCATTTAACTACTTAGTCATCTATTGAACATCACTCTCTCATTTAACTACTTAGTCATCTATGGTACATCACATCTCTCATTAACTACTTAGTCATCTTTGGTACGTCACATCTCTCATTTAACTACTTAGTCATCTATTGAACATCACATCTCTCATTTAACTACTTAGTCATCTATTGAACATCACATCTCTCATTTAACTACTTAGTCATCTATTGAACACACATCTCTCATTTAACTACTTAGTCATCTATGGTACATCACATCTCTCATTTAACTACTTAGTCATCTTGGTACGTCACATCTCTCATTTAACTACTTAGTCATCTATGGTACGTCACATCTCTCATTTAACTACTTAGTCATCTATTGAACATCACATCTCTCATTAACTACTTAGTCATCTATTGAACATCACATCTCTCATTTAACTACTTAGTCATCTTTGGTACGTCACATCTCTCATTTAACTACTTAGTCATCTATTGTACAATCACATCTCTCATTTAACTACTTAGTTATCTATTGGACATCACATCTCTCATTTAACTACTTAGTTATCTATTGTACATCACATCTCGCATTTAACTACTTAGTATCTATTGTACATTACATCTCACATTTAACTAATTACCATCTATTGTACATCACATCTCACATTTAACTACTTAGTTATCTATTGTACATCACATCTCACATTTAACTAATTAGCCATCTATTGTACATCACACCATCTCTCATTTAACTACTTAGTTATCTATGGTACATCACATCTCTCATTTAACTACTTAGTCATCTATTGTACATCACACCATCTCTCATTTAACTACTTAGTTATCTATTGTACATACATCTCACATTTAACTAATTAGCCATCTATTGTACATCACATCTCACATTTAACTACTTAGTTATCTATTGTACATCACATCTCACATTTAACTAATTAGCCATCTATTGTACATCACACATCTCTCATTTAACTACTTAGTTATCTATGGTACGTCACATCTCTCATTTAACTACTTAGACATCTATGGTACGTCACACTATCTCTTATTTAACTACTGCGAATTTATAACTTTCATCACTTTCCCTCTTCAGGTTGATTTAGTTTTTCTCGTTGAGATACTTTGAAAATACTGCTCTTCAACTAGTCCTGGGATTAATAAATGTATAATTATATTCGTTTTATGTGGTACGAGTCAGGTTGTCATGGGGCACTTATATTTGTAATTTACGATAGTAATGACCCAACTAGACAGAAATGTAAGGCCTAAACGATGTGTCCAAACATTTATTATTAGAAGAAACCACACCTAAATTATATATTTTTTTTTTTTCTTAAAATAAGGAAAGAACAAAATAACCTAACGTTTCGGATACAATGGTTCCATCAAAAGACAAACTATAATGTTATTCAAATACATTATGTCATAGATAACCTCAGTGTTGAAGGTATCAGTCCATCTATTTGTCGTTTGTTTCCCCTCTTGCTCCATCCAACATTTCTGTGTCCTCGTATGATATGTATATTTATGACATTTCCGAAAGTAAAATGTTGTCTTGAGGACACGGACAAACCCATGTCACGAGGTCAGTTCGGACAGTGACAGTTTGAACACGCAACAATAACATAGAAATATGCAGATAGAAACAGAAAGGTGATAAATGATCCTCACGCGATAGCAAGCGAACTGAAAAATAAGTAATGGAGGAACTACTATCAACCTCTTCTTTTTTCTTCCTTTCTTCCTCATTTACCTTTCAACGTCGAGGGAGATATAATTGCCGTCTTTTGCTCTTCTGTTCTCCCTGCTGCTGCTATGTTTCCCAGTGTTTCGAATATTCTGTCAATTCATCATATTTCGCGGTCGACCAGTCGGTTTGGTGTTCTCGCAACGTTTATTGAAGGTAAGAAATATTATGTTATGTTTTGATCTTTCTGCCTTGTCACGTAGCCAAACCATGTTTGTATGTTGTTGTTTTTTTTAAAAATATATTTTATGGCTGTGGTTACTTCTAGCTTTTTTTCTCAGTTTTTTCAATTCTGAATCTTATCTCTCAGGCTGTTTCCTGTCATTTTTCTAACACATTTCATCTCTGTAGAGGTTATCTTACTTATTATTCTTGCATCTGTGGTCCAGGACATGCATTACTACAATCTACAAACTGAAACACCTCTTTAGAATTGTTCCTAAAATAAAAAGTTGATAGCGTGGTCAGTAGAACATATACAACACGGTACCTAATGTCTGAGAAAATACTAGTGCCAGAAAAAGCAAAAACGTAGAGACGGAGATAAGTACAGACGGTCATTTAACACATTTGTCGTCAGCATCAGGTCGCATGTCTGTGCAGAACGTTGCATCCACCACAGTCGCTCGGAAATAATTTCTGAGTTTAGCCAACTCACCCACTTCTA